>JBAMCK010001076.1:0-391393 GCA_037075185.1 Drosophila pseudotalamancana | reverse complement strand
CCAGCAGCTACGCGAGATAGAGAGATAAATTAATTCATAAATAAATCAGCACGAAACGGCGACGACGCGACGTGTTTTCGGTTGACTTTTACAGCACAGCTTGTTTCTGCAATGTGTATGTTTGCCTTTGGCTTGTTTATTTGACTATATACAAATTATATTTGGCGATTTGTACTGCCCAGCTTCTAAAATGCGACGCTTAATAATGTTAATTTATTTTTAGAAGATTTTTCACGTTCGTCATCAGCCTTCGTCTGTGTCTGTGGCTAGAGTCGAGCAAGTACTAATAGTAAAATGTTATCGATTTCACAGATGTTGGTGATCATCACAATAGTATCGTTGTAATAAAATACAAATCAAAATTAATTATTATTGTAATAATAATTATACAACTAAGAAACATAAATACATACAGAATATTGAATATAAAGAAATGTCTTTGTTGTTTATTAAATGCACAACTTGAAAATTCATTGTCAACCCATTTTTGGACATCGATATATCGATAGCACGGAACAAACCAGCTCGTGTTTCAGTACTACATATAAATAACCAATTAAAATTTACATTTGCTAGATATAACTGTAAGAATATAATTAAATTAGTTTAATAATTTGAGCTTATATATATATATATATATATATATATATATATATGCTTCAAGTCGGTGACAGCGGCTGCCATTGACACTGCCACGCACGCATACAAACCAACCTCTATTGCCTTTCACACAGAATTCGTAAACAAACACAATGAAAGCTCCCGTTCAGCCCCAAAGCGCCAGTCGTTGCGGTGCTGTCTCTTCGAGCGCACGTACTACAGAAATTGTCTCTCAGTTAAACGAACGCCGACTTTAGTGCGCGCCCGTTCTGCATCTCGCTCCAACTCACAGCGAGTTAATACGAATACCTGTACACGAGCGCGCTAGTGCATGGGCGTGCGTATGTGTGTGTGAAAAGTCAGCTAGGAAAATTGTGCATGAAAAATAAGAAAATCTTTGTTACACAAACGTCAAAACACAAGCCATGAAACTAAGATAGCGTCTACAGTTGAATCAAATAACAAAACTCAAACGTAACAAAAACAATTCAATCATCAGATGTATAGTAATTTTTTATTATTTCGACTTCGCGTTGTAAATTCATTCAACAGACGAAAAATCGATCCAAACGATGCGAAACAAACAAAATTTTAAGTATTGTCTGGCAAAAATACTGCAAATATAATTGAAATATATATTTATAAATTTTCATACCATATATATATATATATATTTATATATAGCGTATATAAACCCAAACGGCTAATTTCATTAGTAAAAGTTGTGCAAAATAAACTGAAAACGACGGACAGATACAGTGAGCGACTAAAAAAAAAAAGTGAATTACGTTAATAGTTAAAAAACGCGCAATAGTTTAAACCAACAGACGCTGCAATACGATAAAACGAAAACAATAACAAAAACATCATCAACAACTACAACTACAACTACAACTACAACTACAGCAACAGCTACAACAACAACAACAACAACAACAGCAGCAGCAACACGGCGCTTAGTCATCCGTGTGAGTTACGCCAGCGCAGTTTCAGCTTTTGGTTGTACACGGTGCAAGCTACAGTTTGTACCTGCCTTATTGAAGAGATTCCAAACGCTAAACGGGAACTTGTGACTGTCAGTAATTGCGGCTGGTGCACTCACCTACGCAACACGGCTACGCCACGCTGTTGATTTCAATAGCAACAACAACAATTATCGTAGTAACCTCTTGTTCACCTTTCGTTGTCTAAAAAACAAAGTAAAAATTTAACGGTCAAAACTAAACACATCAACAGACACAAAACAAACCTATAAAAAAAAAAAAAAAAAAAAAAAAAAAAAACAATAAATACAAATAATTCAGTTTACATTTTAAAGTGGAGCCCGGGGCACACCTGTTTGCAGCCCTTGTGCCCAAGTTAATAACACCGTTTGTTATTTAGTGGCTTACAGAATCGAGCTGTGAAAATGTCGCGCCTAACGGAGGAAATGGTGATTGCACGAGCCAAGCAATCGGATCTGGGCCTAATTAAGAAACTCAATTGCTGGTAAGTTGAGCGAACTAATTGTTAACCCATTGGCTATAGTGAAAGCCTAGCCCATGATCTGGGAGATCTGCCCACTTGCCGCTTTCACTACACCTTTCCAGCCTGACTGACCCAAATCCCTCAATTGACAGCACCAGCCAGCTTCCTAACCAGTTTTTCCTACCTTGTCCACTTGCCCACTTGCCCACTTGCCCACTTGTCTACTTGCCACCAGCCTGGTTGCCCATCTATGCCAGAGCTGAGCACGCATGGGGTTAAGTGGAAAACGGCTTAGAACTCTGGAGCCTTTTCCTAATGGTGCTTCGCATGCACTTCAAGGGGCTTTTGGGGCAGGCATTCGAAATGGGTTTCTTTTACATGCATCTTGGCTTCCCTCTAGTTTGAATAGCTAAATGTTGCATTTTGAAATGTACATAATTTAATTCATTATTGTATCTTTTATTTAAGAAATTCACAAAAAAAAAATAAACAATTGTTCATTTTAGAATTTGTGTAGTCTTAACAAAAAAACAATATTTTATTATAATATTACGAAGTATAAATAACATATGTCCATGTTCTTGAATCCTAGTTTTAAGAAAGTCATAAGAAATAAACAATTTTTCATTTTGGAATTTTTGTAGGACTTAACAATAGACAAATATTAAATTTTAAATAATTGATCAGTATCAATAAAGAAGTTTATATAACATATGTATGTGTCCGTGTTCTTGAATCTTAATTTTTTTGAATATAAAAATGTGATCGATGGTTTTTATATAAATCAATAGTTGTATAGATAGTCTTAAATATCAAATTTATTTTTTTCAAAACCTCTTAATGGACCAATTGCTGAAAACTAATTTTTAGAAAACCGACACCAAATGTTTAAAAACTTTTAAAACTTTATTTAAAAGAGAAACTTATGCTAAAAACCCCTATTTGGAAAACCGACACCAAATATTCAAAAACCAATCCCCTAGCTAATGATAATTCTCATATTTATGTCCACAAGATTTCTCTAAGCCAAAAAAAGCCGTTCTTTCCTGTTTTTTGTTATTTTATCTCATATCTATCTATATATATAAATATTTTGTCTTTATAGGGGAAGTGATCTCAGCGATGTCACTATAATCAAGCGTATGCGCGGCGTTGAAGTTTTGGCGCTTAGGTAAGTCTGTCTTTCCTTAAAAACTGTATCCAATTGGATTGTTACGGATATATATATGTCGATATATAGATTAGACAAGCGTTACGCTCATTTGCCGCAGAGCGCTTTGATTGATTTGAAAATCAATTAAGCAGACAAATCTTCGCATTGTGGGAGTAAGCGAGAGAGAGGGAGAGAGAAAGCTGTTAGATACTTGTGTTCCAATGATGTCATTCGCACAGCGAGAGGCAACGGCATCATCATCCGCAGGCAAGCGAAAAAAAAAAAAAAACTTTGGCACGCTCAAGCGCGTAATTAATGCACAAAGCAGCAGCAACACCAACAACACCAATTATAAGTACAACTACAACTACAACAACAAGAACAACATGTAACATAACTAAAGTCGTGGGAGCACCAAAATTGGCAATAGCAACTTTTGAGTTTTGTAGGTTTTCAGTTGTGCGTCCAGCTAGTGGCCAGAAGACTCACGTGGGCAGCTAAACTGCTGCTATATACAAATATATATATGTACATACGATACATATATATATATATACAGATACGAGATATGAGCTACAATTTACTCGCACACAGATACTTGGGCACTTAACAGATACTTGTGCCTGCATGTAGGTGATGATTATGCCAAGTATCTCGAAGTTTTCTTCTATTGCTATCGTTGCTGTTGCTGCTGCCTTGTAGATTGCGGCCTTTTAAGGCAAACATCGTTGTTTTGACTGTCAAGGTCGTTTCGATCGATTTGCAAGCCAACTGCCAGTCATATGGACAACATATTGCACAACAACAAAAATTCATACATATATCAAACTTGTATAATGTATTTATTATGTGCCTGCCTTATAAGAAGCTCTGAACAGCCAGGCTGGCAAACAGATGGCTTTAAGTCTGGCCTGAAGGCTGCATTGAATGGAACTCTCGAACAATGAGGAAGACAAACAATCACAGCTTTTGCAAATAAACGAATTGATTTTTGCACATATATACCTTTTAAGACATGCATAAGGACTTCTTCTCTGAGTCATTTAGTATCTGGAAACTATTTATTTATTAATGGTCCGGTCTTCAACGTCCATTATTAAAAATTTCTCAAGAAACTTGGAAATACCTTGAAACCATCTCCGACTAAAGAAATTCCTGAACTATCGATTATCTGAATGCCTCTATAATAATTAAGCTCTTAATTTGTTCTTGGAACATTCTATATTTCTTTTTATCTGCTGCTTCTTATATGACTTCTATAGGAACTGAGATCTTAACTTGCTCTTCCGACTTCCTTCAAACAAATGTTGATGGGAAAGTGGATGAAGCACAGTTGTAGATGATTGCAAATGGAATGCTCAAATTAGCATAACAAATATTATTTATTTGAAGAAAGATCTAAAATTCGTATATTTTTAGACTAAGTTTTTAATTGGAGGTTATCTATTTGTCATGTCTGAGTTTTTTGCTCTTCGACATCTGTTGTTGCCTTTCAGAAATCACTTTTACCGTGTGTTTCTTCATTTTATCAGAGCCCCCCGTTCTGTGCACTTACAAGCCTTAAAAGCTTTTGGTAGTAACCTACTTCAGCTTATCAAAGAACAGTTATTGCATTAACACACTCGATGGAAGCACGCATACGTATAAATGAGTCAATAGATAAGGAAATACTTGGCGCACGCCACAATCCAGGGGCAATGTCTTCCATGGGTAGTACTTGCACCCAAGTCGAAAACCCTTTTGAGCAGGGTTAACAATATTTTCGTTGTGCCCACTTTGTTTGCCATTTATAGAGTCGAGAGTTGTTTAGAATGTTGTGCTAGGCAATGTGTCAGGCGTGGGTCGTGGCAGTCAGGCAGCCAGGCTGTCAGCTTGCAACTTGGAGCATAAATCAGCTTTTTGGTTTTGCCTCCACGTGCCTGAAAATGGGAGTATTAGTCATGCTTGGATCATTCTTTGAAATACTTCTGTATTGATTTGCATTGCGTGCTGTTGGCACTTTGCTGGATTCCATTTATATTTGCCGCACCACTCGAAACCCAAGTCCCAACCTTGAAAGACATTGATAACTCTAATGTGGCTTTAAGTATGCATATTAGTGTTATATTTCGGTCCGTACCGCATCTTGGCGTATCGTGTGCCACTTTCTCAGACTCTATTAATAGTCAGTTGGAATTACAGCGTCTCCAAAATGTATCTTGCCATGGCAATGCACCCGTGTGCCATTTACGATCGGCATAGGTATCCGATCTAAGTTTAGAAGCGTCTGCTGCGGTTTTATTTATACACATAGACATTCTGCTAGCTGCGGCTCCCATTGCCAGACATCACGCAGCTATCAATTCTTATCTTATCTGAAAGTACAACAAAAAGTAGACGCGAATCAAAGCACGCGCCGCCGATTGGCAAGTTTTTAAGTAATTAGCATTGAAAGAGGTGCGAACTCTAACGATATAAAAGAAAACTGACCCAAACGCTGACTAACAAACGATGATATATGCTGACTATCAGACTGCAATGCTTCCTCTTGACTAAGCCATGTTCTCTTGTTAAGCCTAACGGTACTGATCAAGAATGCTACGAAGAAAGTTGAATGCGTGGAGTTATTGACCCCTTGCAGCAGCCTCTGGGCTTCCAAATCTTTTGTGTCTTTTGTGTCTCTTGTGTGGTCGCCGCCTCTGCATAACTTTAAAATGATTCATTGCATTTAAGCGGAGCTTCTTTGTCGCTTAACGCGAAACAGAGGGAAACTCCGAAAGGCTTGCTAAATGTTAATTGAGTCTTAAGTGGAGAAAATTAATTCAGATTTATACAAAACACTCTATGAAGAGCCGTATTTGATCGATAAAACCAATATACTCATTTTTGTCTGGAAAACAGGGCAACTGTTGGTAGCTGCTAGATATATTTTTAACAATAGTAAAAATATTTAAATTTAATGAACGAATTATTAAAAATAGAGATAATTACTCAATCAATCAAGCTAGGAATTAAGGGTTCGACCTTCATAACGTTGATAAACTCGACTACAATTATGAATTATCAATGAATATGAACATATAAGTTTCCTATGAAATTTAAATTTCAACATTTTCAATAGACTGAAAATTAATCAAATTTATACGAAATACTCTATGGTCAACAAAACTAAAACATCAATTTGTATCTGAGAAAATAGAGTATATATTACTAGCTGCTATCTAAAAACAACAAGTCTTCCGTATATTACAAAAACTATATTTTTAAATTAAAAATTAATGGCTAGACCTGATAATTTTAGTCGAAAATATGAAATATGAATGAATATGAATTAAAACTTTCTCTCAAGCCGGAATCCAAACATTTTTATAATGCTAAACATTTTTTATATTTATTCAATATAGAGAATATTATTTATTTTATTATATATTATTTAGTGAGGCAAACATATTTGATAAACATAACCAATATGCTCAATGTTTTCTGGGTAACAGGGTACATATTGCTATATATATCTAATAGAAACTAAATAGTCTTTCGCATATTAAAAAACAAAATGTTAATTATATAAAGTAGATTATACATAATGCAAGGAATTAATCAGTAAAGAATTAAGAGCTCGACCTTCATAAGGCTGATAAACTCGACTATAATTATGAGAAATGAATGAATATGAATATAAAAAGTTCATCTATCAAACTTGAATTCAAGCATACTCATTAAGCTGATAAATTCCTTATCGCATAAAATATATAAATTAATTTTTTATATCATTAAATAAATAAAATATATTTTATTTATTTTGAAAGAAATCTTCCATCAAATCTAAAGACTTTCTGTAATGCCGAATCGCAATCTATTTGCAGCGTCAACAAGATTTCGACCTTGGCGCCCTTCGAAGACTGCACACACTTACAGGAGCTGTATTTACGTAAAAACAATATTCAGAATATCAATGAAATTGGCTATCTTCAGAACCTGCCTGCGCTCAAATACCTCTGGCTGGAGGAGAATCCATGCTGCGAGCGTGCGGGACCAAAGTGAGTAATGAAAGATATCTTGAGGCATTTCGAAGAAATGGGTAGATTAACCAGTCAATGTTCGACTATAACCTTGTCAATCGCAGCTATCGAGCGATGGTGTTACGTGCATTGCCCAATCTCAAGAAACTCGACAATGTGGAGGTTACGCAAGAGGAGCTGGATGAGGCCATACGCAGTGGCCCACAGGCGGCTGAGGAGGACATCTATGAGGATGCATACGAGGCAAGGCAGCAGCAGCAGCAGCAGCCGCAGCAGCGCTCATCTCCGCAGCAGATACAACAGCAGCAGCAGCAGCAGCAGCAGTCGCAGCAGCAGCAATCGGAGCAGCGAAGCTATCCACAGCAATCGCCCCCCCAGCAGCAGCAACAACTAACGCAGAGGGGCAGCTCGAGTCCTGTGAAGGAGGTAACGAATTTCCTTTGTAGTTGACCTTATTCTCGTCTCTTTCCCTCCTTAACATACCTACACACACACACGCACCTGATGAAGGTACTAATTGTGCTTGTCATTTAACAAAGTATAAATTTTTTCTACCTTAATTATTAACAAGCCGCCACAATTAGCGAGTCCGCTAGCTAATAGCTGCGATGGAACGAATACCATAGCAAATAATGTCAGCGATTTATATAGCCATCAAGTGCAAAACTCAATGCCCCCAACACCCACAAAGGTAAACGAACGCATAACGGTAGCCTGAACTGTTTGACTGCCCCTAATTGAGTTCCGCGGTCAAAGGGAGTCATGTGAATGCCCGATAACAGTATTTACATTAGGCATATTCGATTACAACTTGTTGTCAGTGGAACGAACAAATTAAAACACGAAAGTTTAGTTTTAATTTTTTGACTGGTTGATCGCTAAATGATTAAGTAGTCAGAAGATAAGGTTGCAAAGGAATGAAATATGTGCATACAAATATTAAAAGTGTAATAGAAGCTAAACTAATATTACGATGTATGATATATAGGCAGACACTATCAATAGTGGGGGATATATCAGCCTTATATATGATATATGGGTGAAAACAGACGTGAATATGCGTGTTTCACACTTATATGGTAGACTT
This sequence comes from Drosophila pseudotalamancana, assembly GCA_037075185.1. Lineage (NCBI taxonomy): Eukaryota > Metazoa > Arthropoda > Insecta > Diptera > Drosophilidae > Drosophila > Drosophila pseudotalamancana. The sequence goes on along the minus strand of JBAMCK010001076.1, from coordinate 383,085 downwards.
AGATATGTTAGGTGTAAAGCAGCTTTATATGATATATAGATAGAAATATGAATAAGGATTTAATAAATGTAGTTTGTACCAATAATTAATATTCATTTCTTATTTAATCGCACATACGATGATGTTAGGGTATTCAAATTTATATAAGGAACTTTAGTCCAGTGTTGGACAACGTACATCATGTATGATCAGTGGTATTATACATCATATTACCAGACTCTAAGGGTGTATTTGATATGAACAGTTGTTAAACGCTATTATATATGATATAAAGGTGGAAAAAGACATGAATATGCGTTTATCAGCCTTACAGGTAGAAGCATACATATTCGATATGTTATATGTATATTAGCTTTATATGGTATATAGATAGAAATATGAACAAGGGATGATTAAATTTAATCTTACCATGATTTGATATTCAGTTATTAAGTCCCACATACGAAGTTAGGGCATGCAAATTTATATTATAGAGCGAGGAACTTCAGTCCAGTGTTGGACAACGTACTGCATGTATGATCAGTGGTACTATTCATCATATAACGGGTGTTTTCAATATAAACATTTGTTGAACGTGATTTAATTTTGTACTCAGCGCAGAGAACACTTCACACTAATACTAACGAATTTTTTGGCCTTCCATATTTTTACTATTCCCCAGGAACCCGCTCACCCGCCATCGCCCAAATATAACACCATTACTAAAGAGCAACGCACTTCCTTTCATCAATATGATGTAAGATCCTTAAACGCAAATCAATCAACCAACCAACCAACCAACCAACCATTTTACCATTTATATTATGAGAAATGATGAGCTTGTTGCCGAGCCTAGTCAATGTATAGCTAGTTAGTTTTTCTTTTTTATTTTTTTTTTACTCTTTTGGGCGTGTACGTCACACTTGAGTCCCCACCCGGTGCCCGGCGCCCATCGCCCATCGCCCATCGCCCTATTGGGCGCCGTGTTACGCGTGAACGAGTCACGCGATGTGGCAGTGGCATGGTTAAGGTTCTTCAGCAAGCTGGCTAGATGGCTGGATGGCTGACTGGTTAGTTTTGGCCCCCATTGTCAGGCGGGGGCTTCGGTTTCTGGGTTAAGTCGTGCCGCAACAGCAACAGCAACATTTGACTTTGAGCGAACGTCGAGCAGAGAGAAACTGAAACCGAGACGAAACATAATTGCCACAGAAGCAGCTCTCAGCCCGAAAGCCAACTGATAAAATAGGTCATTATGTATTCAACAAGCAGTATTCGAAAAAGAAAAGGGGTTAGGCCCGAGTCTAGTGAATGGGGCTCGCGGCGCATTTTGTTTTTTTTTTTTTATTTTTAATTTTTTTTTTTTTGGAGATTCAATGTTTGTAGTCTCGGCAGCGCTTGACAATGGCAACAAGCTCAGCATTTCGGAATGGAAGATGGTTTGGCATTCAAATGGTAGACAACACAACTAACGACTTTGTCTTTGTGCTCCTCTCCCACAACTAAAACAAACGCACTCAAACACTAACCAACACAACAACGATTCACAAATCGCTAACGATTAGCACTCGCCGGGCTCCGACCAGGAGAGTCCGCATGTTGGCTACAAGGAGACGCGAGCAGCGCCCCTGCCGCCCAGCATGTCTACCCACTCGATGAAGGTAAACATCGCCATTGAAGTTTCGATGAATGCGATTGGATGAATACGATGGCATTTGATTAGAATGGTAATGCGTTTTAATTGCGGTGTTCCTTTCATTTCTCATACAGGAATACTATCAGTCGGATCGGCCAAGCTATCGGGGGCAATATCGTCACAGTCAAACGGATCTGACCGAGTGGGAGGAGCACCAACAGCATCAGGCACCGCAGGTGCACCACAATCCATACGGCAGCCAAATCCACCTGCATTATCCGCAGCGACGCAGCGCCGGACCCGAAACCGGAGCCGAACGCTACGTCTATCGGAACGGCAGCGCTCGCGAGAATGGAGGCGACTGGGAGCCGGAAGATCGAAGAGCTAGGTAAGCCACCTGATAATGTGTGTGAGTCGTATGGCATATTGTAATCAACAATTGATATGATGCAGGCGTCCCGAGGGTCGCTACAGTGATTCAGCTAGCACCGTTTCGGCCACCGTCATGAATCATTTTGCAGGCTGTCATCGACGGCCCGTCAATCGAGTGAGTAACCCCCTCCAATGAATCGTTCAGATACTGGTCTATACATATATATTTTATATTTTTGCTAGAACTCGAATCTACTGTCTGCCACATTGTGCCTGGTCAAGGAACTGGACTACGGCAGCTTGGAGGTACTGGAACACGCCGTTCGCTGTCGCATTGACGAATTAGCGGGTGAATGATCGAGACGTGCAACTAATCGCATGTCGGTTAGCTAATATACTTAAGGGTCTGCAAGACCCAGAGTTTGAAGTACCAGGACGATAGTTGGTATGCTTAATTCAAAGACCAGAAAAAAGAAAAAGAAAAAGACACTCAGCAATATGACGACTCGAAATTTTCTACTAATAACTTAACGAATTATAACAACAAACATTTAAACTATACTTGCCAATTGTAACTGTAATGTTTACTTTTATAAGCATAAACAAGCAACAATTTTTGCTAACTGAAATATACGTATATGTGGGATATACGACATACGTAAAATATGCATATGATGATAATATATTACATATTATATATTATTACACTTTGTATAAACTAACCAAGAATTTATACGCTCTCGACATTTTATATGTACAACTAATTTGATCGTTATTCTAGTGTATTTAGGTTATTATCTTGTTTTTTTTTTACACTCGACATTGCAGTTGTGTTAATTAATTAGAAAAATAACAACTTAAAAGATTGGAATAACATATTGCCACACTAGCCTTATTTTGTACTTAACAAGAAAAACAAAAAAAAAAAAAACAAAACAAACACTAATGTCTAAGACATCAAGCACAATACTGGCAGCTTCCTTGTTTTTATAACTTAGTTTAAATATTCAACTCAAGAATTATGGGCAAACTTGAAGCTTGCCAAACCTTTGTTGTTAAATAATTGTACACAACAATTTAACACTAATTCTTATACAAACACGTCCACCTTAAGTCTATTTTCTTTTATAAAAAGCGTATGAAAATAAAAAATAAATATATTAACAAGCAAAGCAAAATTGTATTTTTTCAATTTGAGGGATATTTAAGAATGTCTTCAGTATGACAAGCAGTGCAAGGTTGTTGATGATTAGCTAGCTGTGACACACACCACTCACGATATTCAACTGCGTGCTGGTAACGCTAAGCAAGCAGTTGAATGTCGTGCGTGGTGTGTGTCACAGCTAGCTAAGCTTTTTATTTTTTAGAACAGCACAGAAACGATAACAGGCTTATAACAAAATATCGTATAATTCCTGCTCTGATTTGAAATGTTTTCTTTGTTCTATTTAATATTGATTTTCCATTTAAAATTTATATTAAAGAAAAGTCTTGAGCATTGCCAACTTTGCATCTCAATGTTATAACTGTTACAAATTCAACAAAAGGTGATCTAAGCTGTAATAGTCTTAATTATTATATTGCTACGATTGCACAGTGGGCTAGAATGTAATATTTTGCCCACAATTCTACAATATCTATAGGCACAATGTTGAAACTGTGCATTTGAATTCTTCATATACCATTAGCGACAAACTATTTGCTTATACTTTTTTGTTAAAATTAATTTTAGTATTCATTACCTATATGAAATCATATTTTACCTCCTATTTATTAATTTTAAATAAAATATTGTATTAAAAATAAAACTCAGATTTTTAGAGGGGCTTTACAACATTTAACACATAATATATTTATTTGACTTTTATGTAGGGTTGTTCGGTAGTATTCGATTATAAGTATGGATTTTTCTTTACGGTTGTTTTACAGTTGTTCGAATTTGAAGCTTGTACTTGGAATAGATATTATTTAGTTTTCCGCTAAGTTCAATTGTTATTTTGTTATCTTTTGTTGCTGATGTTACGCTCTGGCAACAAATTCTTTGCCATATACAAGAAATAAAACTGTTTTCAATATTATTTCGTAATTGATGATGATGTTAATCATGAATATTATTATTATTATTATAGTAAGGTTTACATTTATATACGAGCTATTTAGAAACTCAATTTAATATTTTTGACCGCTGTATTCATGGCAGAAACGCAACGCCTAACACATATACATATACATAAATGTTAAATATGATAGAATATGCTAGAATATAATGAATATTTTTTATGTATTTGTTTTTTGTTTTTTTTTTTTTTTGTTTTTTTAACATGCTACACATTGATATATTGAAGCCGCAGTAAATCTTAAACAAATGTGCTCTGAAAAATTTTAATCTCTGCTTTTTCATTTCTTTGTTTTTCTTTTTGTAACTTATTGTGCAATTACAAACATTTAAGAAGTGCCAGATTATGAATATATTTTCTAACATTTATATAATATATATATGCATATATGTATATTGTGCAATGCTTTAATTTAGTGCAAGTTAAAGATGTTATTTAAAACTTCACACAGTTAAAACATTGCTATTATTGTATATTTAATTATTGTCTGTCACAGCGTCGCGTTTGACACAACAACGAGTGTTAGCCTTTAAATACAAATAAATTATAATTATTTTCTTGTTTGTTATATAATTATGCTTAAGCTCTTAAGAAATTAATTGCAAGAGATGTTGTATTTGCAATTGACGCATGTCTTCCAAAATGCTTGTTGTTGTTTGCTGAAATTGTCTTCTATTTCAAACAATGCGAAAAAATGTCTTCCAAACACTTTTTAGCATATATATAGAGAATAATTTATGATAGTATAGATATATATATATATATATATATATATAAATATATGTTATATATAGTTATGCACATCGAGATATTTGCTGTAAATACACTTATTTAATTAATGTCTTCCTCGAAAAACGTTTATAAATGAGTCTCTGATTTGCAATCGCAACTCATTTTTATAGACCAATTTAGCTATATTTATATATAGATATACATATTTGATTTATATGGGTTGTTCAATAACCAACACTAAACTCTTGGTTAACATTTATAATTGTGTCACATAATTGATGCTGATTTTGTATTATTTAGCCAAAATTATAATAATTAATAATTAATAATTATAAGAATGTAATCAACTTTTCCTTCTGCCTTTGTAAATTGATATGCTGATTCCATAAAATTAAATTAATTGATATTTTTAATAGTTTTTTAGCTTGAATCTTTATGTAAATAATTGGTTTACGACGATATGTTGTGTATTTTTGATATTAATTGGTTGTGATTTCTACGCCTTGCTCTTCCGCATTCGTCCTTATAGCGAATGCTACAACTAATCCTTAGGTTTGTATTTGTGCTGACCTTGCCATCTGGATTCCCTTTACAGGGTATCCCCTAGATATCAATGCCGCACTGGAAGCCCTTTTGTGATTTTGCTGTTACTCTCCTACGAGCTGAGAACTTTTTTTGTTTTCTTTTCTATTATTATTATTAATATTTTGCTTATTTAAACTACTATGTTCCATAGTAATTTTGTTTTTAATTGAAAATTAATTACAAATTAATTGATTCGCATAGGGAATTTTTGCTTTTGTTTTTGCTTTTGTTTTGCTTTTGCCTTTTGATCGCGGCGGCCGATTAGACCCCTCATATAATTATATATTTTTATATAGAGTTGCCTTTTGTTTGTCTTCACTTTCTCTTTACAATTCAACTAAAGTTTAGCAATTAACAACAGTGATTATAAAGACAACACTAGCGTAAACACAAATCGAACGACACCAAAACAAAATCTATATACTTTATACTTCAGTGTACAACGAAACAACAACAGAAATATTATATAGTCGCATATATAATTTGTTGTGATTTATATACCTTCCCAGCCAAGTCGCGCGGACTCAGTGGGAAAACGGCGATAAATCACAGTTGCACAAAGACCCGCCATCTCCAGTCTTGCAGAGGGACTTGCACATTTCGTCCCAGTCCGGCGTACCGTCGTCCGTGACGCTGAACCCCGCCTTCTCCGTGGGCAGCGTCTCGGCTGGCGCGGCTGCACCTGCTCCGGAACCATGTGCAGTCACACTCTGCTCCGTACTGGCCCCATTCCAAACATCCTCCAACTGGCAAGGAGTGCATCCGCTCAGCGTGCGTTGCCTCTGGTGGCAGAAGCTTTTGCACAGTCGAGTGCCAAAGAACTGAACGGCCTCGAATGTGTTGTTCTTGCACCCAGAGCCTGGAAGAAGAAGAAGATTGTTTGGTTAGTCTAAAATTTAAGTAATGCTGCTTGAGATAATCTTAAGTTCATATTTCTATTTATAGATTGTTTTCTATTATAGATAATAATAATATAGAGTGCAAGTTATAGTTCTTATAAAGTAGAAATTAAGTCTCTTCCAAATATTTGTATATATTTTATATTTACTATGATTTAATTTTAATTCAAAAATAATATACTACTTGACAATTTATGTTTTGTTTTTCTGATGACTTTTGATTATTGTCTTAGACTTTATAACGTATTTTTCATTCAACCTTAGCCTATGTTTTTGGCTTTTGTCTGTTATTCATTGGTTATAAATATTCAGTCAAATTCTAATAATTATTAAATTTTAATGCTACGGCATCCAATACGTTACAAATTTGATAACTAATTTATAGTAATTTTTCTTACAACATAAATCGTAAATATTATATGTTATAAATAAATATGAAATATAGTAAATAATATATACAGTATAAAAATGTTACAAAATGCGTTTTAAATTAATATATTATTATTATTAAATATTATATAGGTATTAGTAGTACAAATTATGAAAATTATATTATTAAACAAAAAATATATTTTATTCAAAAACTTATTAAATTTGATCGCATATTTTGTATTCATGGAAAATCTAATTCATTTCAAAAATATTTTAATTACATGTTAGAATAAATTAATAAAATATTCAAATTTACAATTATGTTGATTTATTTATAAATTAGTTTATGCAAGATATCTCAAGAACGAAGTCAATAACTAAATGCATGACAATTTTAACTATTGAACTATTAATATTTTGAAGCTTATTTTTTTTTTATTTTCAGGCATTTTAGCTACGTACAAATATTAATACGTATTTCTAGCTACTGCTAGATTTTACTAAATCAAATTTTAGTCATATGCTTGCAAAGAATATATATAATATATATCTTATAATTAATCAAAATTTCTCAATTATCTTAACTTAAATATTAACACACGCTCTGCTCACCTGATTGCGATCCCTGCAGTTGCTCGCCTTTAGCCAAAACAAAAACAAAATCTTTGCTCAGGATCGCATTCGTCTTGAAGCCAGACGCTGCGCAGTATTCCGCACATGGCGCAACGCCGAGGCCAGCTCTGGAAATTTCGTAAAAAAAACAAAAAGAAAAACGCACAAACGTTGATCGAATTAGCACTTGTGAGCGACAAAGATATAGGCCAGGTATTTGGCATATTTTGTTAACAACTAGCCGAATGAAGGTCGATTAGCTATCTGGAATTCAGTCAGCACTTAAAATGCCAACGCATATCACTAAACAAATTCACATATTTCACTCGTCAGCAGACGTCAAGAGCAAGTCACTGTGAAATAGATTTCACTAATTTGTCACTCACTGTGACAGCCTTTCGAGGATGATAATCGAATTCAAAGAACATTGAATACCAGGCCACAGTGCAGATAAGATTTGGCCTGCACTGGACTGGCTGCAGGTGCAAGTTGAATGTCAACTCTGGACTTACCCGCAGAGCTCTTTACACACCAAACTCCAATCCTGAACTACGCTGTTGGACGTCAAAGCTGGCGACGGCGACGGCTGTCGCAGCGCTTCTTCAAGGCTTTGCTCTGCTGCTTGCAGCGCTTTCACAGCATCCCCCAAAGCCAGCCGCAGTCGTGGCTGTTGTGACGTCACAGCGCTCTGAGTCTGCGCACAGCAGAGGGCAGCAGTAACCAATAGCAGTCGAAACATGCTGAGGACCCTGGACAAACAGAAAGAGACGCAGTGAGTGTGAGCAGCAAAGCATATGGCAGAAAAATAGTCATGGCCGTGCTGCATGTCGTATACTTGATATCATTTCTATGTATGTAAGTGTATGTATGTGTGTGTGTGTGAGAGTGTGGCAGGTGTAGGTGCAGCCCTTTGGGCACCGCTCGCCTGTACAATGGAAGCAATTGCGCTCGAAATGCAATTATCGCGCGCCTGAAAGTAGGCAACAAAGCACCATTTCATAGGCTCCATTGTTGGCGCCCATCGCCATCGCAATTGCAATTTCATGCACTTGATTTGCCCGATTCAAAGAATTTGCATTTACTCCTTTGTTTTGATATCGCCGAGGCCCAGATCTAGCTGCCTCATTTTCCGGCTGCCAAAATCATCGATTTTTCCAACAATATCACGTGAGCTACGGCTTAATTCAGGAATTACGCCGTAATCCAAGTTCTTATTAGAAACTCCGCCTGGCACTCGTCCAGGCCCACAGTAGGAAACTGCCAGCGAAAGCGGGCGCTTCTATACACACAGTGCCACAGACGCCTCTTCCTTATATAGTATAGTAGCATATATATATATTTTTGGCTTTTCCTTTGCTTTTTAATTAACTTTTACACTTTTTTATCTTTAACTTCATCGTGCGTTTTTTTTTTTGTCGAGTTTTGTGTATGTTAGACGGCGCAAATATATAAAAACGATTTAAATATTTTTGCCTATCTGGGTTATAGAGCCTATCTGCACTACGTGCAAACGCAGCCAGGTAAATATTCACGGCAATTACATAAGTTGAACTTTGTATTTGATTTCTGGATTTGTTGGTCTCTAGAGTGTGAAATATGTAAAATGTGGACTTTATGTTGAGTTTCTTATATAAAAATATGCAGGAAATCTAGAGATTATGTATATATAATTCCACCTTATATTTATATTATATATTTATATATATACATATATATCATGAACGAAGAGATTTACAAAATTCAACAAATGATAAAAACACAACAGCAAATGCGCATAAAAAGATCTTTTATAAATGCTAATTATATTCTTTGCTAACAAAATTATGCAAGTATATTATATAGTACATATATAGTAAGTTAGTCAACATATTGAAGCTAGAAATTAGAAACTTCGAATATAAATTGTGTTCATATTTTGTGTGTTGAAAGGAATTTTTATATAACGCTGCTCTAATTCTGAATTAAGAATAAAATTAATTTTATTTTTTTCTGAACTTTAAAGATGATTCACTTTTTAGAATAAAGGTGAGCTTTGAAGACGATATATAAAAGCTGCCCTACAATAAATTCAATCAACTCAAAATCAAAATCAAAATCATCAATAAGTAATGAAGGAAGAAGTTGATCCTTCATTACTTATTGATGATTGCTCTATATTTCACACGTTTACATATATTATGGTATAGCTTACTAAATTTTGTAGTATTTTTTCTGTTATTAAAAAATATACAATATTATATAGTACCATGCTCCCCAATCCGAAATCTATACAATTGTACAGAAATATTCATATTTTGCTTGACAGCCAGCCTGTTACAAGGTACTTACTTCTTACTCAAAAAACATATAATATGAGATGAAATGTTTTTTAAATTACTTTTTTAAAAAGAAATATTTAATTTTATTCACTCGCTGAGTTCCGTACGTTTCAAAGCACAAACTATAATTGAGTTCCATTTGAAGTTCGGCTGTGTTTTAAATGCAGACCTGACTGAAATGTGAGTCGGATATCGACTGAATGTTGCGAAAGCTATTGGTTAATAATACTTATAAATATAAGTACACATACGAGTAAATAAAGTGTTATCAGCAACATTTGGCTAATATTGTAGGCATTCGGGCCCTGGGTGTTCCGTTTGTGACAATTTTTGGCACATGTTGTGGAGTTGACACTTGGGTTCCATTTCTGGCTTTGATCAGAGATAAGCCCAACCAGGAGTACTTAATTATTATTGGAGGCATTCGGCTTTCAAGAGCGCTTTCGCCCGATAAGCATCGGCCTGTCAGTTATTACAGCAGATAGCAATAATTATAATAACAAGCAGCGCAATGGAATAAAATAATATATAAATCTATATATATATATATACATTTATATATGTGACAAAACACTCAGGTATTCCCCAGCAAACTTAAGAAAATACCCACCTTTAATAAAATAGAAAGTGAGATAAGAAAACAACCCAATAGTCGACATGAATGTATTAGATTGTATGTTCTGATTGTCTTACTGATTGATGATTCACACGCAATTTTAACAGTTGTCACCCCTCTATAAATACTTACATTAGATAGATAATCCCAAATAACTAAGAAATTCACTAAGAAAAATAAATCGTATATTAAGACTAAGTAAGCAAGCGATACTTGAAAAATATGACAAGGGAATCAACTTCCAAGCTTGTATATCCGTAATTTCCTTTTACACATGCGAAATACAACCGAGTATGCGAGATTTGAGAAACCTTTTTAAAAGCGGCAAATAGCATCGTGTATTCCTCATAAATTCATTCAATTTGTTGCAAATAAGAAATTTATTAATTATATTAAACAATATTAAATACGTACCTTATACATAAGTGTAACTGTGGATTATGTAATACTTATAACAGTTATTATATACATACATTCATGATGAAAATAATAGATACAACTGTAAGGTTCAGCTTTAACTTTGAACAACAATTTTTACACTACTTTAAATAATAAAATATAGATGCACGTTTAACTTACTATTTTTATATAGTATATGAATCGTATGTATATTATTTATGGTATATAGTTGAAAACTTAAAAGTTCATTTCTTATATAAAACTGACATCTAGGGCATTGGCTGGAGAGGCAGAACAACATTCATTCACTAGCCTAGAATTCGAACAAGGGTCGCCTCTAAATATACTCCTATTATAAATAGATATTCTTTAAAGATTAAACTTCTGTTTTCCCTCTCTAAACTATATTCTGGATACTCTTGAAACCATTAATTGTTATTTATCATGATTAGTGAAATAATAATTACACTTATTATTGACGTTGGTCACCCTAATTAATATAATTTATCGCTATGATTCGTATACCTATTTAGAACTCTATGGTAACAGTGAAGAAAATGCATGTTGAATGCAAAATGGAAATGTGGCAACACAAAAAAGGACGAAGGCTTTTTAAAGGCTTTGCAAAGTTTTGTGGGCCAAATGCTATGTCGAAAATGTCGCCTGCATGTTTCCAGATAAGAGAACTTTGTTAACAAAGATTCTTTTTGGGCTGTGTTTGTGTTGGCAACTTGGTCAACTTGGTGTTGTTCCTTTTAGTGCTTTTACCTTGTTTTTCTTTGTGCTGCGCTGGCATCCTAGAGGGAATGCCAAGCAGCATTCAGTGTTACATAAGTTGCGCTATCTACCTCCTAGATGTATGCTATGGAAATCGTTGAGCTGCAAGTAATGCAATTGAATCCTGTGGTTGGGGCCCGGGCCAGCTGGCGGCCATTTTGTAAAATGTATCTATGTGTGCCAAAGGTGTTGGTGTTTGTATTTTGCACTTCCTGCTTTGACCCAAATTTCTGCGTGACAAGAAAAATCCATAAATTGCCCACACATATGTGCATATATATATACTCTTTACTGTATATATTTTTTTTTTTTTTTTTTTATGGAAGGCCACTTCATAAAAAGAACTGAAGGTTTTTCCTTGGCTCTTTGATATTTGCACAAATTGCGCTTCCTTTTCGCCAAATGGCAATAAAAAACTTTGGCATTGTAAATGTCAAAAACAGTTGGGAAATTAGTTTGTTAATTAGCTTTTCACTCTGCCACATCACATAGCAAAAACAGACAAAGTGCCTAGGGGAAAAAATAAAAATTTATCACAAACACTTAAAACGAGAAAATTCAACATTGGAGCTGAAAGTGGGGAATGGGAGGGAGGGGTCGAGGCAAATCCTTATGCCACGAGGCGTGCGCAGTGGCAAGTGTTCGAGTGTGTATCTGTTGGATACGTGAAAAGGCTGCCGCCCATTAAACAGGCTCCGCCTACTGAGCACAAAGATGGTTGCCCAATAAATTCGTGACGTCATCGCCTGCCTGCGCACTTTGGCGCCCAAAAAACATGCAACATACATATATCTGCATATATAAATATATAATATATATATATATGTAGATATGTAGATATATATAGGACGTGCCCATACATAGAAGCTGGCCATAGCTTTGCTGTTGTGAAGGTTATGCAACACGCAGCTCAACACATATTTGTGTGTGTGTGTAGGTGTGTAGGTGGGCAGCCATTTTGTGCGTTCCATCGCAAGCTTCGTAGGCAACCAAATCGGATGCTGGTGCTCATAGCTCCGCAGATCGTCAGCGAGTGTAGCTGCTTTTTGCAAGCATCCAATAAATTCGAAAGTGTACCGTTACAGTTGCTCCTGTGGCTCCGTCCCGTTCGGTTCAGTTAATACACAGTTACACAGTTACACAGTAACACAGTTTACCGTTAACCAGTTGACCGTTTACAGTTACACAGTTTGCGCGCGTGTTGTACAAACAAAGTTTTGTAAGTTGTAGCTGACACATTCAGTAGTTGCACCTGCCACCAAATCAATTGCATTCCAGCATTCTCATCCATTTGGGATAACTGAACCAAGCATTAGTAACTAGTTAACTAGCTAATTAACTAACTTAGTCTAGCGCTCATTTTGCACTCGCTCGATCGTCAAACGTCATTTGCTCTACTTCTTCTTCTCTATATCGCACATTTTTCGCTATCCACACGTAATTCTCAACAAAGCAGCCAAAGTGAATTATTTAAAGCAATACATCGACGATATCCGCAGGATAATCGGTAAGATATCCTCTAATCCACATAAGCAAAAAAAAGAAACAAAAAACTAAAAACAGAGTTCCAAAATTGTAAACACACACAAATATATGTATATATAAATATATATAATATATATCTCCTTCCTCCAGTCTGTTACATAAGTTAAGTCCCAGGTTTAAGGTTTTCCACATTGCTGCCAGCTGTCGCACTGTCTGTATCCTGTATATAATGTATATTTGAACACATACCAATACACACAGGATACACTTTTAACACTCACTGCGCACTTGCAGATGGTGCTCAGCTTTATATATACTTCGATTCTTCTGCTGCCCCAGACTCCTCCTTCAGTGTACATGCATTGCTGACGTTATATATATATATATATATATATATATGTGTATATGTATATGTATTTAGGGCTGTGCCACCCACACCTTCTCACCGACGTTGTCCTTCAGTTGTCCTTGTACTCGCAGTCGTCTATTTCCCTACTTCCATTTCCCTTCTGTTTATTTACTCAGCCATTGCATTTTCACACTGTTTTCCAATTTGTTTGTTATGTAATTGTAGGTATATCGAAAATCACTTGCATATTACGTAACAAGGCTTACAATTGACATTTGCATATGCATTTAGTTACACAATTGCATAACCTTTGCCCATTGAACCTTTATTTAGTACAGATCCATTTTTAATCATATTATATTTTCTTTTTTGTCTTATTGCAGAGGAGAAAATGTCGCTTAATCCGAACGGGTACAAACTCTCCGAAAGGACGGGTAAACTAACGGCATATGGTGAGTTTTAATAGTAGATAAACATACTTTCAAAACAGGATCAAACATATATATCTTAATTGAATACATATAAAAACAAATATGTTTATATATATTAAAATTTAATGCACATTAAATTACATTACAAAATTAAAATTAGTTTAAAGCTGCAAGTTGAGTACACAAAATAAATTTATTTAATATACTTTTTCAATTAATATACTAAAAAAAAGTTAAATGTTAGTATTAGTTTAGGAGAAGAACTTTTTTATATTTTAAAGTTGGATCTACCTGATTTGGAGCAACTAAAACAAAACAATTTTTGTATATAAACGATATATGATTCCATCTGGATAAGGAATTAGAAACTGGTACATGTTTAATTTAAAAAGTTGGAACATAGTATTCTAATAAGTGAGAAATTTACATAAACTAAAAAAAAAATTTAATCGAAAAATGAAGCAGATTTCGAGAATTTTATTAAAAACAAACAAAATCAAAATAAATATATATTTTAATCTTAAAATAAATTATTGATTTATTACTTATTATTTAATTTTATTGATTTTGTGACTATAAATCTGCTAATAATAATATCTGCTGACAGGTTATTACTAGTTGTAAAATATATGAAGATTATTACTAGTTTTAATCATCTTAAATAATTGCTGAATATACCAGCATAGAAATCCATTTAAAAATTTTACCAGATTCGAAATTATTTATTTAGTTTTTTTTTATAAAGTTGTTTTTCAATGCTGTTGATTATAACTAGTTGTAATAGTCTATAGATTGTAACTAGTTTTAATCATCTTAAGTATTTTATATATTTTGAGCATCGAAAAACAACTTTAATAAAAAAAATAAAAAAATTGTATTTAAATCTTTAAATTGTGTATTCAACTTATTGTTAGATATGATTGATTTTGTAACTACATATCTGCTAAAAGTATCTGGTAAAAGATTTTAACTGATTATATAAGTCTGGTATATAAATACTGTTACTAGTTTTCATCATATTAAATAATTGATAAATATAACTGCACATAAATCCATTTGCTAAGCAAATATGATAAATGAGAGGTGTTAAACTGACATTTGCAAACAAAACGCTCCAAAGGACGAGCACAAGGCCGAACTCTCGCTCCACATTCACATTCACATTCACTTTCCCACATATACAAACACATTTGGACTGCTGTCCAGGACAGTCGCTGCTGCCAGCAGCAGTCCTCGCAAGGACCTTGATAAATTGCTTGACTTCGCTGATGCGTGAAACTGGCGACTGCCTTGTAACAGATTTTGGCCAGCAAACAAACAGACAAACAGACGAACAGACGAACAGTCGAAGGACTAAAAGTCAAAGGCAGCCACCACCAAGCTGCAGCCCGGATCCGGGACCAGAGGCAGAACTCATGGCAAAAAGGTGCTGCCAGACGCGTGCCATAAATTGAAAGCACAACAAACATAAACCGTTTAGTCACAGGATATTACGCACGCTTACATGTGAGAGCGGGACGGAGCATACGACATACGCACGCACATATGTGTGTGAAGGATCTCGATCTGTGCTCGGGGTGGAGATTGAGAGAGAGAGAGAGAGAAAGAGCGAAAGAAAGGGAGAGAGTCCTGGCCACGGCTGTGTCTGACATTAAGCACACGCGTACTGAAACTTCGTTTATACCCGCGCAGGACATTAAATTTTATTTAACTTTGCCGTAAACTTGAGGAATTTCGAAATTGCTACAATTTGTCAGGAGCTGCTGGTGTCCTCTCGGGGTTGATCCGCTGCTCATTTGAATGGAAGGACGCCAAATGCGATTTTAATGGCAATCATACGGAACGTTAAGTTTCCATTGGAAGACGACTCCAAATCCCCCACTCATTGCCATCTCAGTGGCCAACACTAATTTCATTATGAAGCCAGGCAATTAATGAAGGACACCACAGCCAAGGATGGCCACCAAAGCCACAAGCTGTGCCCCAACCTTGCCCAGCCAATGGGTCATCCCCCAAGCCCTAACAAAGCGCAGCGGCTGAGAATTATTAAAATGGACTTTTTTGCAGCTTTATGTATGCTGAAATAAATTAAATAAAGCTTTTAAAAATAAGGTTGGGTTTTAGATGCATAGCTAAAAATATAATATATTTTTTTTTTACTATGTGTAATATACATAAATATATAGAAATGCATATTGTGCAAAAATCATTCTTCCTTGGAGATGCAATTGAAATCAATTGAATTGAATTTTTAATAAGAGAAAAAATATATATAATTTGTATATGTATGTATAAAGTGGTTTACTTATATAAGATGTATATTCTTTTTCATATGAATATAGACATATTTATTTTTATATTTAAATAAATAATCTATAAATTTGTTATACGCATTCATAAATTAGTAGACGGAGCTTTATTTTTGCTATAATAAAGTATAAATAAATACATATATTTATATTGCCACTAGTAACTAAGACCTCGGGGCTTAACATATATATATATGATTGAGATTCCAGCCGGATAATTGTTATTCATTTAGACGGACAAAAAAGCATACGTTTTGTACTCGATAAGTCGATAAAGTTAAGAGAAACTTTTGTGTTTTCAATTTTAAACATTTTTTTAAATTTATTTCATATCATTATGAAATGCTCTTTCAAATTAATGCGAAAAATAGAAATTAAATTTTTTTTTTTATATATTTTACAACAATATTTATATTACAAAGCATAGATTAAGATTAACTTTTAATAAATGGAGTACCTATATACATATTTCTACTGCCCATTCGTACAATATAAAAATGAAATCTGCTTTTTATGGCTCGGTCGTTTCAATTTCAAATAAATCCCACCCACAAATCATCGTCATAATAATAATCGTATATCATAACAAGGAACTGCGGCGAGATAAGGCAAAAAGTCATTTGCGCTGTCAGCAGCAGCGCACACGCCGCCATTTTTTATGCCCCAAGATAAGAGGAAGACAGGGAGAGAGAGATAGCTGATGCATTATTTTCCTCTTCTTATCCAGATCTTATGCCCACGACAGTCACCGCTGGCGCAGAGACCCGTGAATTTCTGCTAAAGGTAATCGACGTGCTTTTGGACTTCGTCAAGGCAACGAACGATCGGAATGAGAAGGTGCTGGACTTCCACCATCCGGAGGATATGAAGCGTCTGCTCGACTTGGATGTGCCAGATCGGGCGCTGCCGCTCCAGCAGCTGATCGAGGATTGTGCCACAACGCTCAAGTATCAAGTGAAGACGGGTAAGTGCGGCAACTGAGAGTGCAATCAAATTATCCTTTCCCAGGGGTGGCTTATCAAATGTTTACACAGTCAACCAGTCGACGTTAATCAAATTTGTCTCTGCATAAATTTGCATGGGATTGAAAACATAAAGCATATGCTAGTTGGACAGCCAAAAATAATATTCAGGGCGCGTGCCGAAGGAACTTGCGGTCGCATTAGGGCACAAAGTGTGCAGCCTTGTAGATAAGCACATTAGCTTCGAGGACATCGCGGCAGACAACAGACAACGGACGACAGACAACGGACGACAGACAATGCCATTTTATGGCCTATTGAGTTGTGCTCCTCCCACCAACAACAACAACAAGCGCCGTTGTTGTTTACACCTTTCAAACACACTCGTCCAAACCCAAACCCAAATCCAACCCCAAGTGGAATTAAATCTGCAAATCTGATTTGCCATCAATCATAAATCAGCCAAAAGGGTTCTAACTGCGGCTTTAGCAGCCAAAAGTCATTCGCACGTTTCACTTTTTGTTGGTTTTTACACCCTATACCCATTGCAAATGTGTTCGAACGGGTGTATTGCTTGTAACAAGCAAGAGGAAGGATAATGAAATTATTATTGTTATATTTATATAATCATATATTTCCTCATATATCGTTATATATTACCGATATATCGATTTTTAAATAAAAATGTTATAAAAAAAAATAACGTAAGTTAAATGAACTAGATTGTTTGTTAAAAATACCAAGTCATATATCACTTTTCATTTAAATAGGGAGAATATCACCATATTCTTAAATTTATTATAGGTATATATATATATATATATATATATATATATATCTTTCTTGGTATAGAAATAAAGTAGATATATATATTATATAATTAGAAACAGAATACATTTTAAATGATTGATTGATTGCAATAGATGTTATAGAATATAATATAATATAAGTATATTTGGACAAATCTGGAAGGTAAAAAGAACTCGATTCATGTTTAATCTGAAATAATTAAAGATAAATGTCTTCCTTGATCAAGAAAATTTGTAGATAGATATATTATATAATTATAAGCAAAATAAATACGAAATGCTTGCAATCGGTGTTATATAATATCAAATTAAATGAAGTATATTTGGAGAAATATTGAAGGTAAAAATAACTCGATTTAAACTCTAATTTACTATTGATCTGAATTGTGAGAAAAGCCACTAGCTTCCTTGATCTAGAAATAATCTAGAATATATACACATATTATAAAAGAACCAGATTGCGTATTAAATGCTTGCAATAGATGTTATATAATATCTATATATTCACTTTAGAGTAAAGATATTTGGACAAATCTAGAAGGTAAAAAAAAAATCATTTCAAGCTTTATTTCACTTTTGATCTGAAGTTATTAAAGGTAAAAATCCTCGTTGAGCTAGAAATAATCTAGATAGAGATATTGTAAAACAAAAAACCGAGTACAGGGAGTCTCCAAGTTGGTCTCTCGCAACTGAAAGATTCTTTCGTGTTCTTTATTGAATGTGAATACGGGCCTGATTTCATTGAAAATTAATGCAAGGGGAGGCAAGAACTCTGCCACGACTCTGCACGTGACCGCAATTCCGTTTGGAGTATCGATAATAAGCACCCACCCAAGCCCCGGAAGCTGCGGCCTTGTCTAGGAAACTGCGTGAGCTTCCGCCGTTTGTCCGGATATTATTCTGGCTTGTAGCTAAAGGAATACCGCACAGGTTTTTGTTTGCTACTTGTATCAAAATTGAATTAAAACCAGTCCGACAATATAATTGGGGAGTAGCTCAATAAATGGGATTTTGATTATATTTGAATACTTTTTGAATGGAATTAAGCGCAGATTGTTTCATAAGAAGAACGTGTGAGAAATTCAGAAGTGCAATATGAAATTGGTCTGAGAGATATATGAGATAAGATATATGAGATTTTATATTAAATGTGTTACATAATATAATAATTCCATAAGGTTTCTTTCTATTGCCTGATTGTTATACCCAATATTTAAAAATGCCTCTAAGTTATGTCTAAAATTCTATTATCTTATATTATCAATGTTGCGTAATGAACATGCTAAATTTTCATATATTTTCGCATTTTCCTTCCTTGGAATTTTCCTTTGGTCTGAGACTTAAGATATAACTAAGATATAACTCTAATAAACATATTAAATGTGTTACTTAATATAATAATTATATGGGTTTCTTTTTATTGCCTGATTGGTATACCAAATATTAAAACATTTCTAACTTATGTCTAAAATTCTATTATCTCGTCTATTATCAATGCTGCATATTTAACATGCTAAAATTTCACATATTTTCGCATTTCCTTCGGTGGAATTTTCCTTCTGCGTAAACTAGCATGATAAAAATCCCATTTATGATCCATAATCTCACATAATGCGCACCCTGCCACAGGGGAAACATGATATGGAGGACTGCCAGGAGACGAGTCTATAAAAAGGGGAGCTTTAATCAAAATCCGTTGTTATTTTCTGACTCGCTGCATTTCTGATCCTTTGATGCGAATGAATGAATGACTGACTGCCTGACGCTCTGCCTGCCAGTCCAAAGCTCGTGTCTTGTGTCTAGGTCGAGGGTTGCTCAAGTCCTGTGACTCGGAGAGTCCTCACAGCGGCCACATCCGCAAATTGAAATGTTTGGATGCCGTCGCTTCTATAAGTGTATGTGTGTTCGGGTGTGTGTGTGTGTGTGGGTGGATTTAGCCTTGTGGCGAATGGGATTTTAATCACACGACTTATGGCACTCAAGATGTGAACTGACAGACGCCCAGAGCAGCGCACGAAGGGTTCGCCAGGACATTTAGCAAAGGGGCTTTCGACAGCTTCCTGATGCTCTCCTCTCCGCCGTTTGCACTGAAAGCATTTTGTGATTTTTCGTGGGATTTGGCGAGGAGTCGCAGCAAGTCGCAATTAGCTGCAATAAATGAACAGTTTAAGACTCACACACACACACACACATGCACACAAATAGGAATACAAATAATGATTGTTACAATGGGTAAACGTAGCGCTTTAAAAACTGGGCCTTATTGATTTTTCTGACCCCTAGCTATGTTTGTCGGTCTTGTCTGCCCTTGAACGTATGCACATCCGGCCTTGTATTGAGCGCCAGTCAGCCGTGTTTTGATAGGGGAGGGGGAGGGGGAAGGGGAGGGGCGGCGGGCAGCCGGGCTGTTGCTTTGTTTCAGATGAAATATTTTTAATAAAACAAAAAAGTGTAGCACGAAGGATGGCAACACAGCTGCCAGGCACATCTGCTGTCAGCTTAACCGGCTCCAGTTGACAGACAGCCATGGCGAAAGTCGGAAGGCGGAAGATGGAAGGCGGAAAGCATTTTCAGCTACATTAAACAAGCAACTCAAATTTGTGCTCCACAGGCCATCCCCATTTCTTCAATCAGCTGTCGAACGGCTTGGATCTGATCTCCATGGCTGGCGAATGGTTGACCGCCACTGCCAATACCAACATGTTCACATACGAGATAGCCCCAGTATTTATACTGATGGAGAACGTGGTGCTCACCAAGATGCGCGAGATAATTGGGTGGTCGGGCGGCGATTCGATTTTGGCGCCCGGCGGCTCCATTTCGAATCTGTACGCCTTCTTGGCCGCGCGCCACAAGATGTTCCCCAACTACAAGGAGCACGGCTCCGTTGGCTTGCCCGGCACCCTGGTCATGTTCACATCGGATCAGTGCCATTACTCGATCAAGTCTTGCGCCGCCGTCTGCGGCCTGGGCACCGACCATTGCATCGTGGTGCCATCCGATGAGCACGGCAAGATGATCACCTCCGAGCTGGAGCGTTTAATACTCGAGCGCAAGGCCAAGGGCGACATTCCCTTCTTTGTGAATGCCACGGCTGGAACCACTGTGCTGGGTGCATTCGACGATCTCAATGCTATTGCCGATATCTGTCAGAAGTACAACTGCTGGATGCACATCGATGTGAGTAGCGGTTGGGTCTAGATTGCAGTTCTCTCTGGTACCATCTGGTTTTCTTCTTTTTTCTTTCCTACAGGCTGCCTGGGGCGGAGGATTGTTGATGTCCCGTAAGCATCGGCATCCCAGATTCACAGGAGTAGAGCGGTAAGTAAGACCGTATAATAAACAATTTCTATTTGGGAATTTCATTTCTAAAGAGCTTTATTAGCTATATATAGATTCATAATAGAGATTTTCGTAATATAAATGACTTTTTTGTCATCCATTAATATTGATCATGAATACCAAAATTTGCACTCTTCAAGGACTTAAAAAGAATTCCTGAGCTATGTACAATATTAAATTGAATTAAATAATTTTATTCAAGACTTATTATTCGATTGTTCCGGATTTAAATATTTATAATGAAAAAATAGATTCTTCCTGTGATAGGAAAATTTACGAAAAGTGAACAATATTTAATCAAATTATTTAAATTCATTTGAAACTTACTATTTGATTGTTTTGGTTTTAAATTTTATTAATGGAAATACATTATTTCTGTGATTTCAAAATTAAGGAAAATATAGCTATATTTCATTCCAAACTAATGTTTCGATTGTTCTGGATTTACATTTTAATAATGAAAAAATAGATTTTTTCTGCAATTCAAAATTATTGGAAAAGGGAACAGTATTTATTGGAATTAAATAACTTTATTTTAAACTATTTACCTAATCGTTCTGCTTTAAAGTTTGAATAATGGAAAAATAGATTTTTTTCTGATTTCAAAATTTAGGAAAAGCGAACAATACAATTAAATTATAATTTTATTTGAAACTAATTTTTCGATTGTTCCGGTTTTAAATGTTACTAATGAAAAAATAGATTTTTGATTGAAAATTGAAAATTTTTGGAAAAGGGAACAATATTTATTTGAATTAAATAATTTCATTCCAAGCTGATTTTTCGTTTGTTCTGGTTTCAAAAATTTCAATCGAGAAAAGATATACAGATATATAGAAAAATTAATGCAGTACAAATTGTGCATTTAAAATTTAATAAATTTACTTAAAATTAGTTCTAAATATTTGAGACTAAAGGGAAGTCTGCTTGGCTGTCATCATGTCCTTACGTCGAATAGAATAACTTGGCTCATTCATCTTCTTAGCTGATGTTGTCCTTCGGCCCTCATATTCGAGCAGTCAAAACAAAATTGAAATCTCTTGTTGTGCGAATTTAAATCTAAAGGCTCCCAAATGGCCCGCATCGCTCAAAGCTCAAAGGACAGCCACCCAAGCCCTTCCATAACGGGAACAACGCCCTCAGCGACATGTGGCAAAAATCTCAATTTGTCATTTAGTGCCTCCATCAGGTGTTCAGAGCTTAAAGGGATTACAAGGCCCAAAGCCGAGTGCATTTTCGTCAGCGCAAAAGACAAACAAATGAACAAAGTGGATATTCCACCCAGCCAACACTCAATCGCCACCCTTCCGCCTGTCCTTGATGGATGGGGGTGAGTGGGTAGGTGGGTGGATGGTTGGTAGGTTGGTTGGCATTACTTACACAACAATTACGACAAACAATGGCCGGAGGGCGGGCGGCTGCTTCTCTAGATTGCTGTGCGAGGAATTTTTAATTTTAAAGTTACAATCGGAGTCCCTAAGTGCACTTTACGACTCCCCCGGCCAACCGGAGAGTGGAAATCCCGGCCAGCTTAGGCAAATGTGGCCACTGCAGCTGTCGTATTGACAGTTTGCGGTCAAGGGAGTGTCCCATAAACACTTTCAAATTGATGGACCCCATCTATCAATTGGCCATTCATTCCATCTTCGCATGCAAATGGCAAACTGTGGGCCTAATTGAACGACTCGCAATCGAATCCATAAATTAATCATTAAGTGCGCGTGCAGCTGACATCTTACGGCCTTTGGCATCTAAGCCTACGGTTGATTAATAGCATTCGGCTCCAGCAGCTAGGAGATGCTCTTAATTCTGCTGAGCTTGCGGGAAACGCGTAAAACAATGCAAACTTTTCCGTTCAACTTGGAGAAGCAGTGATAAAATTTGTGGCATGCGCCACATGCCGCCACTCATGTTGAAGCCTACTCACTGCGGCACTCCATAAGCATCATGTTTATAGACACCCACACACAGAACTGTAAATAGCCGCCCCCTGGGGGATGTTTAGTGGCGTCTGTCGAGCCTCGGGCTTTGGGGTTGCGCTCGCTTTGAATTCAATTAAAGGTCTGCGGCTTCAAATTGCCACAATTTATGGCACTTGCCTGAACAGCTTCTGTCCTTGTCGCTGTCCTTGTCCTGGCGGGGGGTTCGGCGGCTGGCAATGAGGGTTGGTCCTGGGCCCACAGACCGCATAGCGCGGCAGCTTAGTGTTAATTGTTTGTAATTTGTAATTGAATGTCATTTAATGTTAATGTATTGTTGCACCTTATGATTTGACTCTTGCAGCGCCGATTCCGTTACCTGGAATCCCCACAAGCTCATGGGTGCCCTGCTCCAGTGTTCGACAATTCACTTCAAGGAAGACGTAAGTACCGTTATTATTATATTTAATCAATCTAAATCGTCAGCTTTAAATACGGTTTAACTAATAGAAGTGCATAAGTTTTCGACATATTTGAGAAAAACTTGTTAATAAATTGCTGGTTTAAAAAGTTCCATTATAAAAAAAAAATTTTTTTTTATTAGTTTTTCTTAATTTTTTAATGGGTGGAACCAAATGTGCCATACTCTGGACAGCTTTCACTTCTGAGTGTTAAACTGAGAAAATATGAAATATAGATACATATATAAAGCGTTACTTTTTTTTACTTGACTTGAAAATATTTCAAACGGCTGTAACTCCCTACGCAATACTCTGTTTAGTTTATAGTTCAAAAGCTTGTACTTCTAATTCGTAAACTTTAAAAATGTGAAATTTAAGTTTAAACAAGTTAAGAACTTAACCCACATACTCCAAGCGGGTGTATTCGACTGCGCAATACTCTGTTTAGTTTGCTTTACTTCTGAGTGGTAAACTCTAAAAATAAAAAAAGAATATTTAGGCAATATAAAGAGTAAAATTTTGTATGTCTGTATCCGACTGCGTAATACTCTGTTTAGTTTACTTCGATAGGTTTCACTTCTTAGTGGTAAACTGTAAAAATATAAAATGAATATTTAAGCAATATAAAGACTGAACTTTTATATGTTTGTTTCTGATATGTTCCAAGTGGGTGTATCCGACTGCGCAATGCTCTGCTCAGTTGACCTGTGAAAATATGCAATATAGATATAATTTGATATTTAGCCAAGTTTGTAGATTATTCTCAAATTAATCTTGATGTAAGTCACGTAATCGGCTTATAATAATATGTGTGAGTGGAGACCCTTTGACTGGTCGAACCACCCATTTTCCTCTGTTCAAACATTTTCATTTTAAACAAACTCTTGCTGCGTTTAAAGGACTATTTGCCCAACATTCTTTTGCATACTACAATGTTTGTTGTTTGTTGTTTGTCTAAAGAATTCCAATTGTGTTGCGAACAATTCCTTGTTATTTTTCAGGCGAACTGCCAGACAGACAGTCAGACAGAGTCAGACAGAGTCAGACAGAGTCAGACAGAGTCAGACTTAGTCAGACTTAGTCAGGGGTTGTCGCCGCTCGAGACTGGAATGAATGGGCAAATGTTTGGCAACCCTGTTTCTGTTTAGCTTGGCATTGCGTCGAGTCAGAGTCACCCCTCGATTGGGGTTTCCTCTTTGTATTCCGTGCAATATGTTGCCATCGGTCACAGTTGCGCCTTTTGGCAGTCGGAATTTTAATTAAAATTTCAACTTGACTTATGAGGCACAAAAAAACGAAATTCTTCCATTTGTATCGATACCAAAAAAGGAAAAAAAAAAACTTTCTATGTGCAGGGCCTGCTCATCAGCTGCAACCAAATGTCCGCCGAGTATCTGTTTATGACCGACAAACAGTACGACATCAGCTACGACACTGGCGACAAGGTGATCCAGTGTGGACGCCACAATGACATCTTCAAGCTCTGGCTGCAGTGGCGCGCCAAGGGCACCGAAGGATTCGAGGCGCAGCAGGATCGCCTAATGGACTTGGTTCAGTATCAGCTGAAGCGCATCCGGCAGCAATCCGATCGATTCCACTTGATTCTAGAGCCGGAGTGCGTCAATGTCTCCTTCTGGTATGTGCCCAAGCGTCTGCGGGGCGTGCCACACGACAGCAAGAAGGAGGTGGAACTGGGCAAGGTAAGAGGGCACAGTTAGGAACTTTAACTCCTTTACTCGAAATCTGAAATCTTCAATCGAAACTTTTGCAGATCTGTCCAATCATCAAGGGCCGCATGATGCAGAAGGGCACACTTATGGTGGGCTATCAGCCGGATGATCGACGACCCAACTTCTTCCGGTCGATCATCTCCTCGGCTGCCGTGACCGAGCAGGATGTGGACTTCATGCTCGATGAGATCCACCGGTTGGGCGATGATTTGTAAGCGTCTCCAGCTTAGAAGCCTAGTTGTCTCCAAAGAAATATCTAGAAACTGTTTCGTAGTTCACACATCCAAGAACTATCTATAAGGTAAAAAGCATATCATAAGAACGCAAAGAGAAAAAACTCCCAACTAATCAAAGTTAAATGTTGCTGTAAATTTATTTGAAAAGTGTTACCAATTGTTACGTTTGAATTCGTCTTTGAGTTAATTGATTCCCAGATTCAGGCCAGTGTTGGCAACTATTAAATATGTACTCACATACTTATAATCAAAGTGTTGCCAATTAAATGTTATTTTCTGTTTCACTTTCATAGCAAATAATAATTAATAATATACGACAAGACAATACGACAATACGAGGCAGATAAATTAATCAATAAATATCTATATGTATATTTATAACTCAATACAAACACTTAAACCACCCGCCACACTCACCACCAAAAATCCAAATCAATTCAAAAACCAAAGTTGAAACACTTCTAAGTATTACGATATAAAGCAAACTTAAGAACTTAAGTGTTGTAAAACGATATGCTATCTCAACATATCACTAAAAACAAAAAATAACAAAAAAAAAAACACCATTAAAAAATAATAGTATGTTGAATTCTGATTAAATTGTTTGCTACTTTCGAGTTACGTAATCAATTCTGTTGCCGCTATATAAAAGTATATCTAAAGTTGATCAATGGCAAAGTTTATGCTTCAGGCAATTGTATGTACCTTTACACCATATATCAAAAGAGACCTGTGCTTGTTAAATTGTACACACTGAAAAGAAGTGTTGGGAAAACCACAGTTCACAATAAAAAAAAAACACAAATTTGAAGGCCTAAAGATCGATGAGGAGAATCTTAAATAAATCAGTTTTATGCCCTACATGAAGCTGTGAAAATGGAATCTTGAGCCAAAACTAGTCCAAGTATCGAACTGTGCTATATATACATGAATACGTATAATCAAATAATTTAGTTGAGTTTTAGTTTTTAGATCTTGCTTATCGTCATACATGTCTGACATATATATTTATGGAATATATTCGGTGTCAATTAAATGCAATTAAATAAACATTTAAGCAAAACTTAAGATTAAAGTGTTGGAACATAGAAACTTTTGTTGAATTTTGTTATTTTAGAATATGAGTTTAAAAAAAATCGGTGTATTTACTGTACGTACACATTCCTTACCAGTATAAATATTTTCACAAATATATATATATAAATATACATACATATATGTACTGTATTTTAATGTGTTGTTAACTAAGTTCAATAAAAATATATCTGATCTATCAAATATCGAGTCACATAATTTTTATGTATTTATGTATTTGAGAATTCACATAATAACAATTATTCCAGCATTTTAATTATATATATAAATATATATATACATATATATGAAACACATAATATACGAGTATATAATTAATAAAAGTAACCAAAGAGCACGAAAGAGAGTTTTTAATTGGTTGATTACGAATTCTGGGGGCCTGTTTCGTTAAGAGCACATTAAAACCGGCCCAACCGGCTAAAGAGCGGGCAGGCAGACATATAAACGATATATAAATACGATCATTCGCGAGCAGCTCTGCTCAGTTGTAATCGTCGCTCTGGCTCTGCGCACACTTCCACTAGCTGCTGTCATTTTAATCAGCTTAGTAAGCACACATCTACTCAACAGTTGTAAATTCTTCAGTTATATAGTTGAGACTAGTGTGAAATTGGATAAAATGTCAGTTAGCTTTGTTCCTGTGCCAGCAGGCAGCGACTTTCCTTTGGAGAATTTGCCTTATGCTGTCTTCTCAACCAAATCAAATGTAAGTAAACTAATTAAAGAGATAATATTATAATCTATAAGATATAAGTCTTGTATATTCTTATATATACAATCACTCAGCAAAAATATTTTTTCTACATATACTTGCTTAATTCCATGTGCCATTCGGCGGAGTTTCACATGTTTTTGGTATATTAATTTAGAACAAAGACCGCTTTAGTGCATATCATTTGCATAAATCATATATAAAAAACTAGTTTGTTTACAAAAACAATCTGTTATTACCATAGTCATAACATCCACAGTCCAGTATGTATAACACCTGCTTATCTTTGAATATCGTAGTTGAATACCGTATAATTTCTCTTAATCGTATTTTTGTTGTTTTATAGCCCGTCCATCGCCTGTGCGTCGCAATTGGTGAGCATGTGTTGGATCTAAAAGCTGTGTCGCATTTGTTTGCACCCTCCCTGCAGGTAAGTATTTTGCACTGCTTGCTGCACTGCTTGACATTCTGCCTTTTTCTCTTTAGCCCGCCCTGCAAGCAGAAACATTGAACTTGCTGATGAGCTTGGGCCACGAAGCTTGGGATGCAGTCAGGACTCAAACCCAAAAATTGCTGCTCAAGGGTTCCGAAGTGGAGCAGAATGTGGACTTGAGAAGCGTGTAGGTTTAACCCACAGTTCTTCTCTTAAGAATCTATATGCTTAGTCATTATCGTTGCTTTTGGTAGAGCTCTGGTGCCTCAGGCGGAGATTTCGCTGCATTTGCCAGCACAAATTGGCGACTACACGGACTTCTACTCCTCGATCCATCATGCCACCAATGTGGGAATTATGTTCCGTGGCGCAGACAACGCTCTGATGCCTAATTGGCGCCATTTGCCAGTGGGCTATCACGGACGAGCCAGTTCTGTCGTTGTCTCGGGCACGCCCATACGTCGTCCCTTGGGCCAGACGTTGCCCGAGGGCGCCGATAAACCGGTTTTTGGTGCCTGCAAGCTCTTGGACTTTGAGCTCGAAATGGCCTTCTTTATAGGCGGACCTGGCAACCAGTTGGGCGAATCCATCAAGGTGGACGATGCCTGGCAGAATGTGTTTGGGTTTACGCTGATGAACGACTGGAGCGCTCGCGATATACAGAAATGGGAGTACGTGCCGCTGGGTCCATTTACCGCCAAGAATATGGGCACTACCATATCTCCCTGGGTGGTAACGACGGCAGCGTTGAAACCATTTTTGCTCGACAACTTTCCCCAGGATCCGGAAGTGCTGCCATATCTAAGACAGACTTTGCCCTTCAATTTCGACATCAATCTCGAAGTTTCCCTCAAACGTAAGATTTAAACATAAATAAACATAAACATTCATTCATGGTTAAGCATATGCCTGCATTCCAGCTGCCAATGATACCGAGTCGCTGATCAGCAGGTCGAACTTCAAGCATTTGTATTGGACTCCGCTGCAGCAGATTGCCCATCACTCGATCACCGGCTGCAATTTGCGTCCTGGTGATTTAATGGCCTCGGGTACGATAAGTGGCGAGACGCCCGATTCGTATGGATCTCTCTTGGAGCTGTGCTGGCGTGGCACAAAAACGGTGGAGCTGCAAGGGGGCAAGACGCGCAAATTCCTGCAGGACTACGATGAGGTCGTCATTCGCGGACACTGCGAGAAGAACGGCCTGCGCATAGGTTTTGGCAGTTGCGCTGGTCAGGTCCTGCCGGCTCACCCAGTAGACCAATAAAAGGGTATACATGCACATGCATACAATATAAATAATCTAATAAATAAAGACGCTACTCTGCATAAATACAAATGCAAGCGAATTCCTCTTTTTAGCACACTGCTTGCTATCAACAAGTGATTAAAGCTCTTCGTTGCTCTTGCAGTTGGGCTCTCTCTTAAGACTCTCGCTCTCTGAGAGCGCCAGTCGGTGTCTGTGGCTTTGCACGCTGCTTCGTAAATATGCGCATGCTGCCGGCGCTGTCGCCGCCGCCGTTGTCGACGACGCTGCTGGCGCCTAAGACGCAGTCAGTCAGTCGGTTCTCAGCAAGCGACGGCGAAGGCGGCGTTCCAAAGGCAGCAGCAATTTGAAAGCGTCGCGCGCAGCAAACAAATTTAAAACATTTAATAAGAGGGGAGAGTTAAATTAAAAGAAAGAAGTGAAACAAATAAAAACCATAATTAAATAACTGAACAACTAAAAAGCGACAGGCGCCGGCCGCAATCTCAATGGCTATTGTGCTGCTTTTGTTTAAATAAAAGCAAAGTTGTTCAAAAATAATAAAAGAAAAGCCAGCACAAATTTGTGTAAAGGCAGTGCGGACAAGCCTTTAAAACCGTTAAGAGTGTAAGGAAAATTGACAAATATTTAATATCTATTTGCAATGTGAAAAGTCGCTGTGCGCTTGACAAGTTAAGCCAGTTTTTTTTGTTTCTTCCACTTAATGTGAATATTTTCCATATTTCATGTGCGGCAACAACTCGCAATGACTTGGAAAAATCAATTTTGTAGCAGGTCTGCGCACGCACGCACTTAAACACAGACAGAGCTACAGCCACACTCAAAGTGCAGGCACACGCACACACACACACACACACACACACACTCTCCCAAACACACAGTTGAGCGTCTGAGCTTGGCGCCCACCCACCCCGATGCACTCAAAACCAGACTCAGGACCCTTTAAAATGCCGAACAATTCGCATCTTTGTCGTTTGCTTGCACTGTTGTTTGTTTGTGCTTGCATTGATTTTCTGCATACACTCATTGTCCACGACTCGGCGGCAGATGCACAGCGAATTACATACACACACACTCAAACACACACACACACACACTTGCATATGCATGCATACAAATGCACAAATACCACACGCTCAGCATGCAAAAAGTTAATCAGCAAACTGCACAACAACAACGGCAACGGCAACGACGTCGACGAGTCAAAAGATACGCAACAGCAAATGGCTATAAAAAAAGTTTGCAATTAACTGGCGCCGTCGGCTGTCATGCTGGAACAGACTCTCGCCCTTGCCCCTGCGGCGCCCCTCATTCACCTTAGGGGGGAACCTGTTTTGGCGCGCCAGTTGCGCTTCTCGTTTGCCTATGCCTATGCCGTTTGCCATGCACCGTGCGCATGTGTCCGGGAGAGTCCCAGAGTGCCATATCTAAAGTCTGGAGTGACTCGCTCTCTTACTCTCTCTCTCTCTCTCTCCCTCTCCCTCTCTCTGATTGTGCTCATTGGACGCACGCGCCGGCGTCGGCGGCCACTCTCATTGACAATAACATGCGAAAACAAAGCATAAAGCAAAAGGCTGCACAATTAATTTCCATGTTTATATTTACTACATCCGCAGGCCGTTGCGATTACACCGTGAATGGATCGAAAATGAGGAATAAAAGTTGTAAATCACGCATTATTATAGTTTTTTAATTCAAATTGCAGTCCTGATTTTCTTATCTTCGTATTCCTGAAACTCTCGTAAGATGTTGCATTTTATTGGCTTTACTCAAGTGCATTAAGTAAATGTTACATTTGCGTGCATTAAGTAAATGTGTGTCGTGACACGATACTTAATGGAACGTCCATCTCTATTACTTTGCTGATCCTTATCAGTCATATTTAAGTCATAAATTGAGAGACAACGATTTCTATTTCAATCGTCTACTTTTCACTGCGTCTACCGTGTAAATATGAAAGAGTTTAAAGCTCATATATACATACATACATATATATATACATACATGTGTATTTTTAATTTAATATTTATTAATGCAGCTAATTTTAGTTAATTTATTGTAGTAAATGAATTTGAAATTGCATTTGCTTCACTTTGCACTCTCTTTAAATAACATCCCAGAGATAATTAACCCAATTTCCGTAACTACTGCACATAATTCATAAACGTTATTATACGTCAATTTGTATATGTGTGTGTGTGTGTGTGTTTGTGTTTGATAAGGTAAGCCACACAAACAACGTGTGGCTGTTCACGTAATAAATGACGGTAGTTTAATAAAGTTCAGTCAGGCGCTTAATGAAAGCCGAAAACAAAATTTTCAATCAATGTCACAGACGAATGAAGGATTTTCACTCTGCATAAATACATATAAAATGTTGTGCTGTACATCCATACATAAGTGAATTTTTATAATCGGCATATGTAAATACATATATGTACATATATAAATATCATGTATAACAAAATTCAGCAGTGAAAATAACACTTAGCAGCTTTTATATTGGAACAAATACCTTTGATTAGATAGTTTATTTTTTTCTTCTATATATAGCTTGAATGAATGATTTATTTAAGACATTAATTGTAGATAATGTTATATTACCTATTGTGTAAAACTTACACACGAGTCGATTTTTTCTTGATATTTATGCTAATTAATATTTTTTTTTGCTGAGTGTCTTTATTTATACGTATTTATATGTATTTATGTACAAGTGTGTGTATATCTGCACTGCGGAATGCGGCACCGAATGGTTCCAAAGTGCAACGATGTAGGCGCAACGCCCCCCTCTGTAGCGCCAGCTCCATATTTAGAGAAGTGGGTGGGTGACAGACCGACTGACAGACAGACAGACAGATAGACTAACTGACAGACAGAGAGACAAACTGACTGATAAAGAAGCGCCAAGTACAACGAGAATTGCAACAACAACAAAGTTGTTGCTCTGCCAAGTTGATTGAGGGTTTTAGTATTTGGGTCTCGGCGTTATCGGCATTATTGTTGGCGTCGCTCAATAAAATAAAAATTGAAACGTTAGCTAAATATACAGTACGTCCATAGCATACGGAATCAGTTCTCGGGGCAAATGGAAGCTGAAGCTATAACCAGACCGCAAATATGTGTTGGGGTGTCCAATGGCAATCGGCGAGACTTGTCGTTTGCTTATAATTATATTTCTCGCTATTCATAACAGAAGACAACAAAGGAGCATACACCTAAACATATATATATATATAGTTATATATATTGTTGTTGTTATTTATAAAGTGCCTATTTCAGCAGTATTTGTTGTCGTTCAGCCAAAATGCCATAAACAATAAGCCCGAAGGAGTGGAAAGCTGATAAAATCAACAAAATTAACGCAAAACGCACTTCAAAGCCAATAAAATCTTTAATTCGCAACATGAGTGCGCGAATCTGGAGCTGGAAGTGCGGCGTGCTGCTCATGATGGTCATCATTGGCCAAACATTGGCTTGTAAGTAAACAAAGTTCACTATATATATGTATATTTATTTAACTGATCCCATTCTATTTCTCTAATAGCGCCTGCGCCGAGCCGTCAGTACAGCTGCATGAGCTACAAGGAGAACGACAACGACGACTATGAGCAGGAGAACAGTGAAGGGATCAGTGCAGAGCAGCAGCTGCAATACTTGGAGGTGGGCACCACGCCCAGTGAGCCACACAAACGCAGCTGCACGGAGGGCTACACCTTCTGTTTTACTCTGTGGAATCACACCACAAATGGCACGCGATTGGTTAAGCAGGGTAAGCTAGTGGAGCATCCTCGAGTAAAGCATTATAACAATGTAATACTATTAAGGCTGCTGGAAGGATACTACGGATCGCAACTCCATCTGCAGTCCGACGGAGTGCACCAGCTCGGCTCCAACGTCGCGCAACAACAGCCTCTACTATTGCTGCTGTTCCGGCGAACTTTGCAATGCCCAAGTGGCCATTGTGGAGCCCGCACCACTGGAGCTGGCCAACAATGTGCTCTCGGCAATATCCAATCGAGCGGCATCCCAACAGCAGAGCTCCTTCAGAGCCACCACGTTGCTGAGCTGTGTGGTTCTCCTCACGGCTATAGTCATTGGCATCCTGTTGGCGGTTCAATATTGTCGACCTGGGTCAGAGAAAAGCGAGCCGGAGGAATCACCATTGGCTCCATCGGGACCCGGATACAGTTCCAATCTGCGCAATGTCGACAACATTAACTTGATTTCCATGTTGGGCAGCGGCAAATACGGGACTGTGATGAAGGGCTTGCTGCACGAACAGGAGGTGGCTGTAAAGATCTATCCAGAGACTCATCACCAATATTATGTGAATGAACGGAACATCTATGCATTGCCACTGATGGATTGTCCAGCTTTGCTCAGCTACTTTGGTAAGGCACGAGGACGTGACTGCACCTGACCAACAAATTAATGTTTCGCCCTTCCATTTTAGGCTACGATGAACGTCGTACCATGGATGGCCGCATGGAGTACCAGTTGGTTCTATCGATGGCACCTTTGGGTTGTCTGCAGGACTGGCTGATGGCCAATAGCACAGACTTTGCCCAGTGCTGTGGCATGCTGCGTTCCATTACGCGCGGCCTCTCCCACTTGCACACCGAGCTGCGAATCGGGGAATTGCACAAGCCCTGCGTGGCCCATCGGGATCTCAACTCACGGAATGTCCTGGTGCAGGCTGATCTGAGCTGCTGCATAGCGGACTTCGGATTCGCACTGAAGGTGTTTGGCTCAAAGTACGAGTACAAGGGTGAGGTGGCCATGGCCGAGACCAAGAGCATCAACGAGGTGGGCACACTGCGTTACATGGCGCCGGAGCTGCTCGAAGGTGCCGTCAACTTGCGCGACTGTGAGACATCCCTTAAGCAAATGGATGTGTATGCACTGGGCCTGGTGCTCTGGGAGGTGGCCACCCGCTGCTCGGACTTCTATGCGCCCGGCCAGATGACACCGCCATACAAGGCGCCCTACGAGCAGGAGGTGGGTCCGCATCCCAGTTTCGACCAGATGCAGGCCTTGGTGGTGCGTCACAAGGCGCGACCGCTGTTTCCGGCAGGTTGGGGCGGCGGTGCCGCTGCCAAGCTGGTCCGTGATACTTGCGAGGATTGCTGGGATCACGATGCAGATGCGAGGCTCACATCGCTTTGTGCCGAGGAGCGCATGCAGGAGATGTCCAGCCTGCGTCCACGACTGCAGGCACAAACGGCAAGTCCGCTGCTGAATACCAACAACCTGGCCCTACCTTCAGCCCAGCTGCTCGTAAGCACCATCAGCAACTCGACAACCACTGCGGCTGCAGTGCATCAAACACAATCGCAGCTAACGTCAGCAGACGGCGGATTATTGCAGCCGCCACCCAATCAGCAGTTCCCCACTGAAAAGAATCACTTGAGCTATGTACAGCCACAGCTGCAGCCCCATCTGCAGGGTCGGAATCCCTGCCAGGAGCGCAATCTGGCGCCGCAGACGCTGCGGACGCCGCCTGTGCTGGTGGAGCGCAGCAAGAAGCACAGCTTCCAACCACACCAGGAGCAGAGTCTGTCCTGCCTGGAGCATGATGTGAGCGTCGAGGAGCTCATTGCCAGCCGCCAGCAGAAGCAGAACTCAAGCCTGGGCCAGGGTTTTCCCAAGCAACAAAACACAGATCAGAAGCTGCGCGGCTGGCACGGAGTGCGCGCCCTGATCCACAAGAAACTCTTCCGCAAGGAGCACGCCGAGGAGCTATGCAGGCAGCTGCAATTGGGCGAGGAGAAGTCGAATCTGGTGGCAGCTCTGAAGAGCATGGACAACACGCATTTGTCCAGCGGTCTGAGACGGCCCAATAATCTGGACTTGAGTCCGCTGCAGCCACTGGACAGAGCCAATCTGCTGCAGCTGCGCAGCGCCGAGCATCGCACCGGCACACCCGCTCACCTGGTGCCCCGTTCGCTGTCCAGCAGCCTCATCAAGCACATCAACAGCAACGGTGGCAGTCACAACAACAACAACAACGAGAACGAGCTGCACACATTGTCCGGCTCGCGAGCACCGAAGCGTCGTCCTGGACACTTACGCACAAATTCGCTGCTGGTGACCAGGGAGAGCGGGAATTTGCCTACGCCGACGGAGCAGCAGATGCGCCGCCAACACAGTCTGGAAGTTTTCCGCGAGGTGTTCAGCGGCCATGGCAGCAGCGAACGTCTGCGCGATCCCAGCGAGCGGATCAAGACGCCCGGAGATGTGCCTCCATCGGTGCGAAAGGCGCGCGCCTCAAAGACCTTGAGTCTGTACGACGATCGAATGATGGACTCATCGCTGCTGAACATTCTCTAGCATGAGGAGGTTCTGCTGCTGGAGCTATAATTGAAAGATCGGCAGTAGAACTATACAGCTTACCCATATCTCAATCTTCATCAAACATACAACATGCAACATGCAACATGCAACATATTGAACGATAGCCATACGTGTAGTTGATAGGGCCCTCAACCTGATATTGAAATCCGATCTTGAAAAATCGTATATCGTATATGGTATATGGTATATCGTTTATCGTATTTCGTATATCGTATATAGTATTTTTTCAAAAGCAACATCCATAAGTGTTCCCACAAACGAATTAGCTCCAGAGATATCTAGATGTATATGTATTTTTTCACCAATCATCCTAGCGTTTAGTGCGGCAACCAACCAAAGTCCTTATAGGTTAGAGAACAGGATACAAGAGAATGGCGAAGAGTAGAAGTAGAAGAGTTAAACAGGAGTTAGTTAAGAGCAGGTGGATCAGTATAGGAGACATATTTTTGACTGGAACTTGACTCGATACAGTCTGATTATAGTGAAACGATAGTGGTTTAGTAGTTAAGTTCTCAATAGAGTTGAGCTTACAGGGCATAACTGTACCTCGGTTAGGTTTACAGTCGGTTTAAGATCAAGCAGAATGGGGCTTTTTAGTGGGCCAAGAGGTTAGGAACAACTTTTTTAAAACCATATACACACACAATTAAATGCATATATAAAATTATGAAATCCTTTAGACATAACACAAATTCATATAAACTTGCGGCGAGGGGCTTGCAGAAAATTTTGTAAGGTTTACGTAACGCAAAGAATGTATCTTACAGCCCTGAGTCCAGAGCAAACACACACACACACACACATCTACTTTCCGAGTATTATACGAAACCATTCTAAAGCTACTTTGGCACCCCCTATAAAGAATTTCATGCGTATGCCTTTTAATTGTATTCTAAGTTAGAGATGAGAATAGTTTTGTTTTTCATTTTTGTAGTACTTGTAGACCAAAACACCCGCAGCCTTTCAATTAAAACTAAAAAAAAAATATATATATATATCTATATATATATATATACATATATATAAAAACTAGTCATATGATTTACACTAATTATAAATATACTAAATACAATTTATTTATCTTCATTTTTTTAAGGAAAATAAACAATGAATTAAAAGTGTAGCCAGTCTCTGTTTCAGTTTTGAATTGCTAATCACACGGATCTCGATTTCAACTCGATCAGCACCGGAGCATTGGGTTTATTGATCAGCAGAGTTTCAATGTCCAACTCGACATCCGTTGGACCCCTCCAAATGATTTCATAGCGCCGCAACAGCTGTGCTCAAGAGAAACGTTTAGAATTGTAAATTTCGAGATTGTAGTAGATTTTGATCAAGATACCGAATACATACCCTTAAGAGCAAGACGTGCATATTCTGCTCGGCCAGACGGCGGGCTATGCAGGCGCGCATGCCGTGTCCAAAGGGCAGCACGAGATAAGGATTGAGAGCATTGCGTTGCTGCATCCAACGATCCGGCTGAAAGCGCAGAGGATTCGGAAAGTGCTTGGGCAGGCGACAAGCAACCATGTTTTGGGTCACCACAGTGGTCTACGCAATGGAAACAGTTTATAAAACATTTAAGTTTGGTAAATCTCAGACCCACTTACTCCTTTCGGCACAAAGTAGCCACTCAGCACAGTATCCTGGTTGAGCACGCGGCCAAAGCCAATGGATATGGGATTCAGGCGCAGCGACTCCTTCAGCACAGCCCGGGTGTAGGTAATCTCCGTGCGCAGCGCATCCGCATTGAGTGCCTGCTTGGGATTGGGCAGCGCCTTGACGGCCTCCTCGTACAGTTTCTGCTGCACTTCGGGATGCCGTGCGACATGGTACAAGAGAAATGCGGATGCATACGACGTGGTATCGATGCCAGCCAATAACAAATCAGCCGCTGTGCCCACAACATCCAATCGATGCAGCTGAGGATTCTGCATGTAGCTAGCGATCAGTGAGGATCCGAAAGTGCCGCCCTGCACATTCTGTTCCAACAGCTCGAGGGCGACGCTCTCCATATAGGACTGAGCCTGACGCAGCTTGCGGTAGCTTGGAGTTTCTATAAATCTCCAGAGCTGTAAACCCTGATCGGTGGGCAGTATGCAACTGTTTGTGGTCTCGGCGGCGTGCATCAATCGTGTGGAACGGGAGTGGGCGTGTTGCTCCTCCGGCGAGAAGGACTGAATGCGAGCTCCAAATGTCAGCAGGCAGGTCACTAAACATTAAGATTGATTGAGATTGAAAACAGATACATATATATGTGCATTTCGCTTACGTTCCAAATTAAGTCTGGTTAGCTTAGGCAACATATCGATGACAGCACCAACTCCTTCCGATTCTTCCAGAAATCTTAAGAACTCTTGAGTCACAGCATCCACCTCGCCCACAAAGTTGCGCACACTTCTCGGCGCACTGAGCTCCTTCTGCAGCTGGGACCGCAGACGCCACCAGTCGGCTCCATTTGTGGGCAGCAGGCCCGTCGTCCTGTAGAGATGCGGACGCTGCCTGCGGTACTGGGCGAGGGCAAGGTGACTGCGTCGCTGCGGACAGTCACGTTCGTTCAGCAGTGTGGCAATGTCCTTGGGATCGTACAGCCAGACAATGTCCTGACCCGGCACCATTGTCTCTCTCACAATAGAGCCGTACTTCTCGTACTTATCCAGTCCGGCTTTGTGTAGCTGCAGCCAGGAGTAGGCACCTATGCCTGGCATGTAGTTGTACAGGTTGCCCAATCCAAACGGCCCTCGCGGCCCCGGTATTGCCTCGAATGGTTTCGCGAATGTGCATTGCCTCGCGTTGCAGCAGATTTTCATTAACTTGGTCAACATGCTCGTTCATCCGCTTCGATGCGCTTCGTGCAAATTCTCGAATGGTACTGAGCCGAACTTTTATGATGGGCTGGCATTTGGGTTTTTTTTTTTAATTTTATTTATTGCGATTTCTTTTGTTTCACTTGTCGTCAAGAAAGGCAACAGAATTCGACAATATTCTCGTGTTTACCTGTGCTGCAGACTTACAACCATTCCTCTACCTGATGAGAGCCGCCGCTCTGCTCTTAAAATTAGTTCAGAGAGTGGTCGAAAAGAAGTGTTGCATACTTTTAGGTGGTCTTAAAAAAAATGTTTTGGCATATTCCGCCTTTGTTAGGCAGGCACGCAAAAGAAAGATACCAAAAAATATATTAAAAAATTAATTTAGAATTAACTGTAGCCCAAATAATTATTATTATATGACATAAATATATAAACTATATTTGTTGTACAATTCGTTCATTTCTATAGTAATAATTATCGTATTTTTCTTTGACATATTTTTCTCCTTAAAACACCGTAAATTTAATCTTAAAAAAGAAGCTACTCTTCTTTATTTTTCTCCTCTGAATCTTGAACTTTGCTTCGTTTTCTTTTCTTCTCTGCAATTTTTGTAGCTTTTGCGTCCTTTTGAAGTTTCTGCCAAATCAAGAGCACAATATTGGCGAAAAAGAAGAGAACAAAGAGTAGAGGTAGAATCAATATATCCAGAGATTTTCTGACTAGGTAAATGTGTTCGGAGGACTCTGGGAACGACAAGTGCTTGAAGAGATCTGGCTGGCTAACCAACTGCTCCGCATACCAAATAGCCTGGTCAACGGGCTTCACCTGGCGTGTACGGAAGTTCACCTGTGCCTGTCGCACTGTATCCAAGTAGTCATCATTACGTATCACCTGCTTCAGAGCTGCGGAGAAGCTGTTCACTTTGAAGCTGTTGGGTGAGACTCTGACTCCCAGATGACGTTCCTCCACACGTTCAGCGTTCTAGAATAGGATTTAATAGACATTACATTTATTTGATTACTTCCCATTATACATACATTGATCTGATCCATGAGGAGAGGCAACACAATAACCGGAACTGCATTGTAAATAGCTTCCTGAATACTGAAGCTATCGCCATGGGTTAGGAACACTTTTACATTGGACTGAGCTGTAAGAGAACATTAAAGCTGGGAAAATAAATTCGGTATATACATATATATATTTTTATAGTTACCCAAAATGTTCTGCTGCATATTTTCAATCAAATTGATGGTTCTTAAATTGCTGAAGCTCTCCGAGAGCTGTGGATCCTTAACATTGTTCACATTCCACAGAAATCCAAATTGACTGAACTCCGCGATCATTGTTTCAATCGCCTGTATACCCATGCCATACATTAGCTCAACATGGGGTAGGCTGATGAAGATGATACCCTCGGAAAAGCGGTCAATGAATTCCTGTGTACCGAATGGCAACGGTTCCGACTCGGCGCGAATATGTAATCCACCCACCTCTATAACATTGGGTGGCATATTTTGCAGATAGTCGAGGACCGGATGAGTGTTGAGCAGAACCAGCTGAACTTCCGGATTGTAGAATCCGCCGTGCAGCATACCGTTCAAAACGGGTTGAACGATAGCCCATTGAATGCTGTCAGCAAATCGAAATGGAAGTTGAAAACTCGGGAGTTTGTATTACTTATGCATTCCACTTACAACTGCTCTGCCAGGTACATGGCATGGTTCTGCAGGCGATGCCAGTATTTCATCTCCAAGGGAAGGCGACTGGCAAAATGGGGAACAGTCGCAGCACTGATTGTGTTCTCCGCCTGCACCATTTGAACCAGGTCGGCTGTTAGTTTGCCGCCGCTTAGGGCCAGCACGGGCACAGGACGATAGTCTGCCAGCTTGGTGAGCAGACATTCCATGGAATAGGTGGCATCATAGATGACTAGATCGTAATCCTCCGTCGGCATTTTAAAGTTATGGTAAAAAATTGTCTCAATCGTTGAGCGGCAGGTGCCAAGCAGCGCCTCATACCAAATCAACAGGTGCTTAAGGTCCCAATGGTGCTGATAGTGGCCCAAATCGTTCACGTAATGCTTGTTAACCACATCGTAGTCGTTGACCAGGGGCACGTACTTTATGCCCGAGATCTCGGAATTCGTTTGGGTGCCCACAATCGTCAGCTCATGTCCACGGTCAGCGAGGGCCTCCAAAAAGGGCAACGTCCAGCCAGGATTATTGTGCTGCGGCGTGCCAATGAAGCACAAAATGTTGGCCGCGTCCAGCAGCTGCCACTTGCTGCATGCCACCAGCAACAGCGTTGGCAGCAACACTGCGGATATTGTTTTCATTGTACCAAACTGTTGCACCGCAAACACGCGACTGACTCATCGATGGCTTTGCCGGCACTGATAAGGAACCGTTAATCAGAATTAATAGTTCTCTTTTCTTCACAGACTTATAGTTCTCTTTTATTTTATTTTTTCGGTAGAGAGTTGTGTGCTCTCAAAACAAATACAAAACAGTAATCTGTGCGTGTGTGTGTATTTACTCAAAGAGAGAAACGAGCTAGTCAGAGCCCCCTACATATGGCGAGCAGCTCGATATCGTTGTCTGGCCTGACACCGATAAGCCCTGTCACTGACCATACAATGCGACCAGGTGTGGTATTGCCAATAGCCATATCCATCGAATTATGATTATTGGATAAGGTTTCAAGAAAAACTGTCTATGGCGAAGTTTTAACACCCTTCCAAATATGTTATTTTACTGATTGTTAATTGGAATTAAGTTTATATAGTAACAAGATTTCCGGGTTCTTCCAATTATGTTTTTAGTACTGACCATATAGCAGTCAGACTTGATATTTAGAACAAACTTTATTTACTTGACTTTGTATTTCCTCGGTTGTCCTACCCTCTCGAGCTTATCGGATCATGGAATCATCGAGTACTCGTGTGATCGAGGGAGATAGCATCATTGTTTTTTCACTCTCAATTGCTCTCCCAAATAATAACGTCTAACGAAATTATTCTCTTTTTAGGTAAAATTATTCCCTTTAAAACAAAATTATCTTCGTCGAAGTTTTAACACCCTCTCGAATACGTGATTTTTCTGATTGTAAATGTAGAATCCAGTTAATATAGTAGACTTCAGTAGGTTTCCAGTTATGTTAATAGAACAAGCTTTATGCACTTGACTTTGTACTTTTTTTTTCTTGAGCTCTTTAAATGCAGTGGAGTGAGAACGCCCTGTGCTAATGTGTGATCGAGCGAGAAAGCAATATTGTTTACTCCTCTCAATTCCTCCCCTAAATAATAACTGTTTAAGCACCGCAATTGTTCCCTTTTAAGGGTAAAATTAGTCAAAATTAAAGATTTTCCCGCGTTGATTTAAAAAATAGATTTATTATATAGTTATATGAATTATTAAGTAAAAAATACCTCTATTATACAGTTATAAAGTCTACTATATTGTTATATGGTTATGAATTGTAAAGTATAAAAATAACAGTATAATACAGCTATATGAATTGTAAAATAAGGAACACCTCTATTATATAGTTAAATGAATTGTTAAGTTAAATATAACTATAATATACATATATATATTGTAATATAAAGAATTGGAAGGGTATCATAGCGTCAGTAAGACTTGAAAGGTTCAGTTTATTGGCACACATGCACACACTTGTATACAAATTTCTGGGCTATTTCTAGCTGTCTGCCACATTAGCAAAATATGCAAAAATTGAAGATTTTCCGACCACGGGAGTTCCCTTTACACACACACAAAGCTACATATGTGTGTATGTGTACATATGTTGAATGTGTTGCGCAGTTAAATTTGTTGCATTTATTAATTGTGCATTTATGGTTTAAACTTGATAACCAATACGAGTGCGCTGACCCCCAAATTGGCCAAGCTCTATGTCAGACATTAGCCTAAGTTTTCACGCTCTCT
Organism: Drosophila pseudotalamancana; assembly: GCA_037075185.1. NCBI lineage: Eukaryota > Metazoa > Arthropoda > Insecta > Diptera > Drosophilidae > Drosophila > Drosophila pseudotalamancana. The sequence continues at coordinate 341,017 of JBAMCK010001076.1, read as the reverse complement.
TGCTTTTTGCGAATATCGGAGAGTATGGGAACCGATTAAATACGAAGTCGAGTGGAAGCTTGTGCGTTTTGTCCGTGCTGGCGCTTAGTAGTTGCGGCGATGTGGAGTGGGAAGTATCTCGGGGTTGGCGTTATAATTGTGGCGCAGCTTTTCGGCTGGGCAATCGGTGCGAATATCTTGGCGCTGATGGGCATGACGTCTAATAGTCATCATATATGGTAAGTAAAGTGAATAGATAAACACCTAAGCTGCAAAGCTAACGAGAGATTCGCTCTGCCCGACTGTAGGAACAGCGTGCTGCTCCACGAGCTGGCTGAGAGAGGCCACAATTTGACAATATTATCTGTAAACTTGCCCCGCGCCAGCGATAAGGTGCCACACAATGTTAGCTACATCTATTTGGAACGTGCCTATGACTTTTATGAGGCAGGGTCTTCCGATAAGGTTGATTTGAATTCGTTTATTGGCATCGGAAACTATGAAACGATTCCGTTGAACTATAATTATGGATTGAAAACGGCCAAAAATATTGCCGCCTCGAATGGACGAGCTATCCGGACGATTTGCAGTTTGATTTGATAATCAATGACTATACCATAGGACCACATTTACTGGGCTTTGCCCATAAGTTTCAGTATCCGCCCATTATGGGTATCACTGCCTTTCATAATGCGATAGTTACACTCGATTTTATGTCCAACCATTATTTTCCCGCACTGGTTCCCTATTACTCAAGTCTATATAATACTGAAATGAGTTTTTTTCAGCGTTTGGACAATACGCTCATATTTGCCGCCGATACAATGTGGGTATAAAATAGCTAATTCCTAGACTATTTCTATAATTGATCACATTTCCACGATTAGCTATCGTCGATTTTATTACTATCCCAAGTTGGATGAAATAATGCGACCATTTTTTGATCCCGATATGCCGTCTCTTTCCGAGCTGGCGAAACTTACGAAGATTTCGCTGGTCAACTCACATCCAGCCACCGATTATGTGGAGGCTTTACCGCCCAATGTTATAGAGGTGGGCGGTATGCAGGGCAGACCTGGTAAACCCCTGCCCGACGATTTGGATCACTTTATGAGGAGTGGAAAACGTGGCGCCATTTTATTTTCATTGGGCACCAATATGCTGCCACAAAATGTGGACAGGTTGACCAAACTGAAAATTGTGGAGGCTTTCAGACGGCTGCCTGAATTTAATTTCATTTGGAAATTTGATGAGGAGTATCTAAAGGACGTGCAGATGCCGGCCAATGTTTTGGTTAAGGATTTTCTGCCTCAAACGGATATCTTGAGTAAGCCATGAAAATAATAGTATTTCATTCCAAAGACGAAATTGATTTTCCCTCGGCTTTTCCAGGTCATAAGTCTTTGGTTCTGTTTGTCTCTCACTGCGGCGGATTGAGCACACAGGAGGCCACATGGCATGGTGTACCCATGGTCGGAATTCCTTTATTCTTGGACCAGTATCGAGTAAGCGGTTCTCTATATCCTTGCAAAATGCAGCTTGAGCATTTCCTTTTCTTGCTAGAATCTCATTCTTACGGTTAATGCTGGCGCTGCCGTCAACGTAAACTATTTGACGATGACCATCGAGGAGCTGGTCTCAGCCATAAAAGAGGTGGCCGAGAACAAGAGTTACGCGCAGGCCATGAAGCTGCGCTCTCAGCGCCTACGTGATAATCCTGTAGCCCCATTGGAGCTGGCCGTGTGGTGGGTGGAGTACTTGCTGCGTAATCCCGATCCCGTCCACTTGCACTCCACAGCCAAAAGTCTGAACTTCCTGCAAACCCATTCCCTTGATGTACTCGCATTTCTGGCACTCATTCCCCTGCTGCTCCTCTATCTGCTCCGACTCCTGTGCAGTTGCAGCAGGCGGCGAGTCTCGAGAGGACATCAGAAAAACGATTGAGAAGAAAAATAGTATAATAAAATATTTTATTCAGTTTTGTATTGCTAAATATTATACAATAAGGTTTTTGTTATTGCTATAATTTCTAGGCAACGGGTGCTCATTCTCTAGAAGAAATCGGTGCGCAAAACGATAAATATATATGTGTATATAAATATATATATATATACATTTTGCTTCTGTGATTTGTACAATGAACAACTATTGGCAAAGAAATTACTCACTGATTTAAAATCTAGTTGTGCTTATTTACGCGTGTGTGTGTGTGTGTGTGTGTGTGTGTGGGTGTGGGTGTGTGTGTTCTGCTTGTTTAGTGTTGTTAATATGGCAAGATTAATACATGAAACTATTTTCACTTACTGCACCAACAGTGTGTGCCCCTAATGAAGCTTTAGTCTAACTAAATCTAGGCGCGGATTGCACAATGGATTATTCATAAATTAAATTAAATATATAGGTATTAAATTAATTAACACAGATATTCGTTTTGCTTGTTATTTTTTTCGTGTTTGTGTGTGTGTGTTTGAGAAAAATATGTTTAAAGCGCGGTTATGTACAGAGTAACAAGTGATGCTCTGCCATTAGGGGTGTTCACTATAAAATTTGTGATTTTTTTGAAAAAAAAATGCTTTCATTTAGTGAACATCCCTGGCACGAGGCTTGTTTCTAAAATTGAGGCTTTTCGGTTAGTTTTGGTGCTTTGTGTGGGTGAAGGATAATTTGTGGATTCGTATTGGTTAATTGCTACGACAAGGACACTTCGATCGTTGCTATCGCTATCGCTATCGCTATCGATATCGCCTCATCGTTCACGCGTTCACTCGTTAACCAACTGCGCTGGACCGGGATCGTCGTAGGGCGCTCCATTCGCACCCACAAACTGGTTGTTGTTGCGATGGACGAAGCCGCGTCCTGGCGATGCGTTGTAGTAGACGACGCGGCGTATGCCGAAGGGATCCACGTAGCCGTAGCTGCCGGCACGCTTGTCATCCACTTGTGCCTCCTCGTGGTACTGCTTGGGCAGCACATAGCGGTATCCATTGCGCGTCACACTCACGCCATCGTAGTCTGTGGCTTCCAGATTGTTGCTGTGCAGCGGACGCAGCCGGCGTCGATACGCCCGTTCGGGCAGCGGTGGCAGCAACGCCCCATCCAACGCATTCACGTCCAGCGGTAAGCTGGCAGTGTATAAGCCGCCGGAGGGCGCATAGTGGTAGCCAGCGGCAGCAACGGAGGGCGGTGGAGCGAACGGAGCTGGCGAGGAGTAGCCGTAATTATCCTGGGCAGCGATGGGCGCAGGTGTGGTGGAGACAATGCCAATGGCTGTTGGGCGTGGCCGAATTCGTCTGCGCTGTGTGCTCAGAGGCGGCAGCATGGACAGCGCTGGCGCCAAAAGCTCAGGGGATGGAGCAGCCACAAGCACGGGAGGTCGAGGCGTCGTTGAGCCAATGACTGCAGCGAAGCGTCCCGGCGCAAAGCCATGATCTGCCTCCTCGTCGTACACGTTGATGGCATTAATGCTATCAATGGCCTCCGCGTTCGGCTGAATGTGCACATTGCCGCCCAGCAGTTGGTCGCGTGCTCGAGGCAGTTCGTCCGGATAGTGATCGAATCCCAGCTGAGTTTGCGGCTGTATTTTGGCCGCCTGCTCGGGTGGCAAATAGTTGAGTTTGCCCACGCCTGAGTCCAGATTCGCAGTGGCCAGATTTGGTGGACTGTACAGCGGAGGTGGAGCTGGAGGTGGAGGCGTGGTCGTTGAGGTGGTGCTGCTGTAACCGAAACCATGTTTTCGATAGCCACCAGCTACGACATTCCCACCTAAATTGCCGTCAACCAAAACTCCAGATTGCGCCGGCGCTGATTTCGTCGACTTGATGGCCTCCTGCGAATTGGCAGTGAGTAAAAGCTGAAGCACATGTGGAGATTGTGAATCCGTTATTAATTACCTCAATGCCTCTGCCTTGTCCCACATAAATAGTCTTCGACTTCAGTATGCGATAGCCCTCCTTATCGGCTATGTAATCCTTCTGACGCAAAAACCCAGCAGCATCGATCCAGGCCTCTGTACCTGTAAATTAAATAATATTAACCGAGAGCTGTGCAAGTTAAGCTAGTAAAAAACTCTAGTCGAGTGTGCTCGACTAAGTGATACCCTGTACCTGTTAATTAAATAATATTGAGCGAGAGCTGTGCAAGTTAAGCTAGTAAGAAAACTCTAGTCGAGTGTGCTCGACTAAGTGATACCCTGTACTTGTAAACTAAATAATATTAAGCGAGAGCTATGCAAGTTAAGCTAGTAAGAAAACTCTAGTCGAGTGTGCTCGATTAAGTGATACCCTGTACTTGTAAACTAAATAATATTAAGCGAGAGCTATGCAAGTTAAGCTAGTAAGAAAACTCTAGTCGAGTGTGCTCGATTAAGTGATACCCTGTACTTGTAAACTAAATAATACTAAGCGAGAGCTATGCAAGTTAAGCTAGTAAGAAAACTCTAGTCGAGTGTGCTCGATTAAGTGATACCCTGTACTTGTAAACTAAATAATATTAAGCGAGAGCTATGCAAGTTAAGCTAGAAAGAAAACTCTAATCGAGTGTGCTCGACTAAGTGATACCCTGTACTTGTAAACTAAATAATATTAAGCGAGAGCTATGCAAGTTAAGCTAGTAAGAAAACTCTAGTCGAGTGTGCTTGACTAAGAGATACCCTGTACCACCACAAAGCAACTAAAATTTAACTGCGGAGCAAACAACCCTAAAATTTGTTTGTTTATGTTCCGATCTTAATGAAATTATTGGAATATGTTAATTATACTGAACTATGTATATGAAGCGCAACATTCTATCATCAAAAATGAGTTTTTTGCTCCAAAAATGGTATAAGAAAGGGAGGTATCTAAAATCTGAAGTATGGGAAATATGTATTTCCCTAAGTTTAGTATATATATGGTAAATTCGATACCTCTAGCTCTTAAGATGTGGGAGATATGCTCGAAAAACTAAAATGTGTCATCGATAACAAGCAAACGGAAAGAGTTATCGATAATCGATAAAACTCGATATGCGCGTGCTATAAGAGAAGCTACACACAAAATTGTAAGTCTCTAGATCTTTTAGTTGCTGAGATCGACGCGTTCATACATACGGAGAGAGAGACGGACAGACAGGGACAGTGCTAAACCGACTTATGGGGTGGGCCACGTCTCCTTCAGCCTGTACATACATTTTCACAAAAATAGTATACCCTGTTTAACCATTTTTTAATGGGTGGAGGGTATAAAAAATCTGTCATTGTTATCTTTTTCTAAGGATGAACTAAATTGAGAGTAAATAAAAGTGTCCTCTAACAATGCATCATTAAAGAAAATATTGATGTAACTAACCATCATCCATCATCATTAACTTTGACTTACCGATGACTGTGCCGTCCTGCAGACGCTTCTCCTTGCGGAACTGTCCATTGTCGGTCTGGAAGCGGAAGTACCTCTCGGGACCCTCATCCGTTTGTATGTGGTACTGGCTTTGACTGGCGTCGCCCCACGAAGCCGCTGCCAATGCTACCAATGCCAGCTGCAACGAAAATTGTCGACAAGGGGTCAGTAACATGCCACTTGCTACTTGCAGCTTGCTGCTTGCTGCTTGCCACTTGCCACTTGCCACTTGCCACTTGTATTTTGACTAATGGCATATGGCAATAGCCGCATTTCCGTTTTTAGTGGCAGCTAGAAATACATCTGGATCTGGCCTAATGTGGCCATTCGGCCAATTAACAACCATTAGACAAATGCCAACAGGTAGCAGCTTAACTTGGCCAAAACGCGCACTCATCGCAGCAGTTCAGTTTCAGAGTCAAGGTGACATGATGAGATGCAACCGCAACGGTTGCACAACGCACCGCAGCAACAAGTTGCAAACGGAAATGTGCGGCATGTGAAAGTGTTTTTATGCTGTTGCAGCAACCACACCAAAAGGCAGCCGCCGCGAACCGGTTACACAGCGCACGTTGCGTATACGCTACGTGGCTGTGCAGCCAATTCAGGGACAAGGTTGCCGTTTGAGATTCTTTTGCCAATTATTCTAATGGCGGTGCCACCCGCACGTAACCACATTAACGCCTCAATTATATAAGCACGCAGTCATAAACCACTCGCAACTGCCACTCGATGAGGGGGCAAAGACCGGGCGTGTCGCCTCGACGTCTCCGTTGTAGGCGTCTGCCTCTGCGATTCCGATTCCGAATGCGATTGCGAATGCGAATGCGAATGCGAATGCGAATGCGGTTTGTGGTTTGTTGTTTGTTCGCTTCAATTAAGCTAATGTTTGTGTAGCTGACATTTTTATTATAATTTTGTGCTTGTTACCCGATTCGCTGTCGTTCTGCCTGTATTTATTCCGCTTTAATTAATTATTGCCTTAAAAATAAGTTATTTTTTTTAAGGTGTCACCTTATGACAGGCTGCGTTTTATTGCCTGTGGGTTGTAAATATGAATAATAAGTCTAAACCAAAAAAAAAAAAAATACGGAGTTCAAATTTATTCTTAGCTGAACTGAAACTGAGGTTAAGGAATGCCAAATTATTCCTAAACTCAAATATCGTTTGTTATGGCTTTGGCTTAGTTTACAAAAATTGTATAACTCATCGATTTGATAAATTACACTTGCCTTATAAATACAAATGCAGCCATCAATCAGGCGAAATTACCCGAAATGAATTCCGTCAGCATGTCTCATCGCTCAAATTTGTATGCAAAATAAATAATAATCGAATACTTAACCACTTTCTAGAGACCGAAATTAAAAGTTCCCCCACTCTCGTACAATTACAATCAATTTAAATATTTGCGCATAAGCGTCACAGTCGATCAACAGCGATTTAGCCAGCTAGAAAATTTATTTCATTTGCTAACGCAGCGTAATAAATTGTGCAAAAATTATTATGGCCATTTCCGTTATGGGGTAAAAGATTGCCAACAACGAGAGTAAAAGTGCCAGCAGCAAAAACCACTTCAGCTACGAGAGCAAAGATCTGGAAGAAATTTTAGTCCAAATTGGCGGAGCAGTTACTCAACCGGTTGGCGTCGGTGTTGCCACCAACCACAGCCTGGCAACATATGTTTATGTTGCAGTTGTTGTTGCTGTTGTTGTTGTTGTTGCTTGTTGTCTGTGGTGGCGGTGTTGCCGGCTGCTTGCCGCATGTTGCTGGCCGTTAGTTACGTGAGAATCACAAGGGGCAAGCGACTCCTTTTGGGCGCGAGCGCGCCTTTAAAAACAAAATCAAAAGTGGAAAATCACGTTTTTCTTGGCGCGCAATTTAAGTGCCGCTTTTTGTTTACGTTATTGTTATTGCTGCTGGTCGAAACGGTAACAAAGACCGTTAACTGTTGCGCAACAGTTTTGTTTTTCTCTTTTTTTTTTGGCGTAATTTACGCAGCGCAAGCATCAGTTGTGGCCAACAAAAAGCATTCGTCCAATTGCCTGCCTGACCCCAAAAATTCTACAAATGATTTTAAGCTGAAATTTGTGAGTCTCTCACAAATCAGATATCAAATACTTGAGCAACTATCGCTTTGTGCCCTCGAGGGCGCTGCCTTGCCCCAAACTGACCTTCGCTGTTGTTTTTTTGTGATTTGTTTTTAATTAAAAATCACTTCAATTATATTTATGCGACCGCTCTAAATTTATTAAATCAAATTCACAAAAATAAATAGAAAAAAAAAATTAAAATTTTGATAAATGATTGGAGAATGTGGAGCGCAGCTTGCGATTTTCTGTGTGTGTATACCATACATTCTACCAGCAAAAATGTTGAAGTCTATTAAAACAAGGCGCTAATGATTTGAGCACACCCATTGCGATGACGGCGAACCTTTCATATTAAGCTGAGCTCTGAGCTGCGTGTTGGCCTTTTCCTATATACATTTGTGCATGATATTGAGATACTGTATGTGTGCACGTAAGTGTGGGTTGACTGATAAACATATGTATAATCATGTTAATTACAATTTGTTGCCGCTTCCGACTTGAAATTTGCCAAAACATTGGAATCAAAGCTAAGCAAATGGGTAAATGTACCGCATGCAAAGCGAAAGACTTAAGACACAAACTTGTAACATGGCATGCAAAAGCTGCTGCGGTTGTTGTTATTGTTATCTTCTTTTATTTTTTTTTTTTTTTGTGTGGTTTTTGTGGGTTTGTAGGCGTATGTGAATCAGTTGTTTACTTGTTCGTTAGTCACACACTGATTATAGATACCATATGTTTAACTAAAAACTAGTCTGATTTTCTCATCGTTTGAATGAATGACAGTTGAACATTGACAACCATATCAACGGAGCAATGAAGCAAATAATAATTTTTAATTGCTCAAATTCCACAAAAACAATGCCCCCAACAAACATGACGAACATGAAATTCTATATTTATGTGCGACGATTAATGAAACATTTCATTAGACACAATCAATTCCGAGAATGTCGACTCGACTTGCCTATTGAATTACACATCTTGGAGAGACACCCACATCGGATACAGCAGAGGGTCTCAGATGTGAGCTTTTGTGCTACTGACAGATCGCCGTCAAATTTCGAGCATAGCCCAAATTGCTGTGGGAGCAGCAGCAGCCGCAGCAGCAACATCAACAACAGCCGCTATAAAATTGTATTAAATTTCGTTAGTTGATTGACTTTTCGTAACTGCAAAAAAAAAAAAACAAAAAAATTGATTGCCTTTTTTGGTCAACATTTTTGGTGCTGCCATTTCCTGTTTCTTTAGCCATTTAGCCAACAACTGAGCGCAACAATTTACCAGAATTTCAATTGAAAATATGATTTGGCAAATGGAATAAAGTAAATGGCTCAGAATGTGTGTTGGTGTTTGATTTGTTGGCACATGTTTTGAAAACTAGAACCGCAAACCACGCGTTTTTGAGCCACAGTCCGCCCGTCTTGTTAGTATTATTATTCAAAAGTGACCCGCAGCAGTAGCTGCTGCTGCTGCTGCTGCTGCTGCTGCTACTACTGCTGGTGCATTGGAACCGCTTTTGGGTAACCCAGTTTACAGCATTTGCATTTGGCAGCTGTTGCTACTCGGCTACACATTTGCTAATTTCTATAAATAAAATCACATCCGACGCACTCAGCTGCAGCATGCAAATCTCTTCAATACACTACTACATAGGCAAACGTTGCTTTAGTATGCATACCTTAAATGCATTTATTGCAACTCGAAATATATTTGAAGCAGTGTTTGTCCTACATTTTCTCATACAATAGCATCACAAACTTTATGCAATAAGTAAATCTTGCTGCACGTATGACAAAAGTCCGTTAACTTTACTATAGCATATGTGCATATATAAATGCTTGTAAGGGCATACAAAATTCGTTGTGCCACACACAATTATTCGCTATGAGAGCTGTTTTCGCTGTTGTGCGCCTGCCATAGATCATTTAACAAATTGTGAACAAAAGTGCATTCAGACAGTTTGACTTGCATTTGTCGCTGACGCTGGCGGCATTGCATCATATTTTAGCCATTTTTGTGGAACTTGCCAAATGCGTAATACCTGTGGCATGCATGAGGTGTGAAATGGCGCTTACGTGTATCAGTCGGTAAATGTTATGAGGGAAATGCGATTGTTTCACACTGAATGCGATTGCTTACATCCACCCACACCCACACCCACACACACACACAGAATGCAGCTTCGACGCGCGTGTCAGTCACGCATCTAACTGGCAGAAAGAACAACAGAATAGCGTAAGAGAATAATTATGCAATTGGCATGCAAACATGTTTGTCGGCTGTTAAACAATTCTACATGCATCATAAATAATAAGCCATAAACAATATTATGACTTTTATGCGTTATAGTCATGGCCACAAGGTCAGCCACGCCGCTCGAGAGAATCAATTGGGCAGCTCACGTAGTTTTTCACTGGCTACCGAAACTTTTCACTTTTTTTTTGATTTAAATATTATTTTGCCTGTTGGTTTTAGCTTTTTAGTTAATTATGAATATATTGTTTGTGCAGCCGTTATATCGAATTGCATAACGCGGATAGAATTGTAGGTGGCGCGCCCAAAATTTGTCGAGCCGTGAAAAGTTATGTAACCTTTTGGGTGCCCACCATAAAGACTGCTGCTTAAACTGCGAATTGCATGAAGGCCGTTTGTAATTAGGCAGCCAGCTATGAAGTCAACGATTAACAAATGCCCAAAAGGCATAAAAATTGCTCAGCGTCGCAGTGACTCATCAGAAATGCTCATAAACAATGTGAAGGCCGAGAAAATTGTGACTTTGACTGATTGGCCATAAGTAAAGGAACAGCAATTGTTCAATAAATTGCCATTATTCACATGCATCACTGATCAAATGTGTGGCAAAAGCTGACAATGGTGACAATTGCACGTCTCAATGCCCGCAAGTTCGTGTCCTAAGTCTTTTGTTATGTGTGCCGATTCTTGAACGGTGCAACGCATCAACGCATCAACGCATCAACGCCTTTTATTGGCTTTTGTCGCCTTTGGCTGTTGAAAATTTGCATATTGCAAAGTTTCCGCATTTTGGGCGCTGCACTTGGCTGCTCCAATTTGTCACCGTTCCAAGTGGGTTACAGACCAAGTCCAACAGTTTGTGGCCAAAGAAATTCAAACGCGCTCGTGACATTCGGCCCCACAAGAGAGTGAAAGTTGCACGAAGGAAAACAACAACAACAACAACAACAACAGCAGCAGCGGCAACAACAAAATATTGTATTAAATTCAGCTCAGCTTCGACATGGCCCAATGCAACTTGGCATAGCTACAGCTGTTGTTGTTGTTGTTGTTGTTGTTGCTTTTGGCCATGTTCAATGTGCGATCGTGTTTTAATTTCGTGTTGTATAAAGCTTTTTTCATTGTCAGCGGCGTGCGGGCATGCAACTTGCATTGTTTGGCTAAGCTGGATGCTTCTTCTTCTTTTTTTTTTATTTTTTTTTTTTTTTTATTTTGTTTTTTTTGGTGCCTGGCTAAAATGCTAAAACGTATTTCATAATTGCTGTGGGTTACTTAGTGGCGTCAATGTACATCTGAAGCAATGCAATGGTGTTTATTTTTTTCTCCCTCTCTCTCCATTACTTATTTAGGTAGCCAAATTAATCAAAGTAATTGGCCAATTGAGGGCGGGGGCCTTGGCGGGGGCGTGTACCACGTTGCCTCTCGGTGTATGAGCTGCGTGTAAATGAACTTCATATGCATGCACGTATGAGTATCTCACAGATAACACCATGTGGGAAAAGCATTTTGGCAGCGCTTACAAGCTGCTGTCTCTCTTGTTGTTGTAAATGTTGTTGTTGTTGCTATTGCTGTTGTTGTTTCTGTTTCTGTTTCTGTGGGCTGGGCGCCGAGCCGTGAACTGTGTCAGCAATGTTGCATTTTATGCAAAATGCCGCTGCGTCAAATTCCATACCCACTGATTAAAACGCCAAACTATTCGCTAGCCAAATGCAATGTGCGATAATGGAGCTGGGATTTATATTTTTTTGTGACTTTCCAAAGGGCCAACGACAGCGTGACTTTGGCATAGTTTTAATGGCTGCCCGCTTTGATCATTTCCATTGTGTCTCGAACAGCACATGCGTGGGCTGTACCTTGGATATATATATATATATATATATATATGCATGTATAGCTGCACGATAAACTAACCTATCAAAACTCCACTATCTAGCGACACTCCGACACTGTGTGTGAGTGTGTGTGTGGGCAGGGACAGGGACACAGCATCGCGTGGTTGTCTTGTTTGCACTCTAACAACTTCCAGTTGGGGTTGTCACTGGCTCTGGCTCTGACTCTGGCTTTGGCTGAAATGTTTCAGACAGAAGTGTCACAAGGCGTGTGTCGCAGACAACATAGTTATGGAAAATTATGCCAGCAGAAAATGTGAATTATCAGCAAACAAAGTACAAAGTACAAAGTACAACTTTATCTTTTGAAAAATGGTATTGTAGAGAAACTTTGCAGAAGATGGAGGCTATAATATATACAACTTCTAGATATCTTAAACTTATGATCAATAAATATTTTATATTAAATATATGAGCGTGAAGCTCATTAAATTGTGAACAGCGCATTGAGTAGTTGGTTAAACTCGCTTGCAATATTAGCATTTTATACCTACTTAATAAATTATTACACATTTATTGCTATTTTATTGACTGAACTCATTAAAAGTGGCTAAGCAGGCAATAAAATGTTTTTGTGCAAATTTATGTAACAGTAAAAACGAGGCTATCGTCTTTTTTAATCATTTCATTAAAATAGTAATAAATGTAATAATAATTGTATTAATAATGATGGTAATGATTAAGAAGTTGATGATGGTTATAAAGATAATAATTATGATTATAGATCAAGATGATAATATGAATAAGAATAATAATGATGATAATCTTGATAATGATAATGAAATATATGATCCTTATGATTTTGAGGATGACATTTATGTTATCAAAACGAAGAAGAGGATCAAATGATAAAGATGATGACATTCATGATCATAATAATGATGACAATAATCTTAATAATGATGATGATAAAGATGATCCTGATAATGTATGACATTTAAGATCATAATAATGTTGGTAATGATCAAGATCGAGGTTAATTAAGATGATGATGATGATGACAATGATAATGATTATGATCTTAATAATGATGCTTATGATATTGATGTTGACATTTATGATCATAATACTAATAATAATAATAATAAATGCTTCTTGCTTCTTGCTTATTATTTGCATAAAATACATTAAATGTGTTTTATTATTTAATTTCTTCATTTGTTAGGAGTGTTCTTCAAACATTAAGGTATCTCAAGCATATCAGGTAGCAGAAACATCATTAAACTGGGCTACAAATCACCCAAATATGTCGACTCCGACCGCATCATCTTCCCACATTACTCAGACGGCATTGCCTGGGCCGTAATTCAAGTGTTCGAACGTGGCCATAAACATTTAAACAGCAGCTGTGGCTAATTCGTTTGAAGCACCATTAAAATTTTGCAAATTGGCAACAAATATTGTGCAGCTAATTGCCCAAAGCGAAACATTTCATTTATAACGCAGGCGTGTGAACCAACAAATTAGAACTTTAACATTTCTTAAGGCGGCATTCCTTGAAATTTGTTTAAATATTTCGGATTGGCCAAAGTTTGGCCAATTGGGTCAGTTAATAAATGAAAAATTGCAGCATCATTGTTCAGATAAATAAATTGCTGTTATTTTGGTGGGCTTTTTCATTTTTGACTATTCACGAAATGAGATTTTAATCAAAGTTCATTAGGGGCGTGCACAAATTTATGGCCAAATAATTTATGCGTAAAATGCAAAACAAAATGTCAAGCAAAAATTTCATCGATTTCATTGCCCCGAGCTCTTTTTTTTTTTTTTATTTTTTTGGCGGCATGTTATATTTGAAATGATATTTAATAATATGTAATTGTGAAATGCAGACACGAGAAATGAGAAATGAACGATTAAATATGGTCTGGCATCTGTAAGTCCAGTTTTTTCTTTCTTCATTTTTGGGTTTTGGAGTGCTTACATAATGGCTGGACCGAAACGGCAAATCTTTTCAGTTTATGGCTGTCACTCAATCGGATAACTTGTCTGTCTATCTCTGCCGGCTGCTGTCTCCCTCGCACTCTCTGTCAAGGTCACACAATTAATCCGATAACAAAAACAAATGCTACAGTTGTTAATTAATTCAGTTGCGCTAATTTTGCTGCCCTATTTTAAATATATATTATTACATACATAGATATGTATGTATATACACAAACATTTTTTGCTTTTCTTTGCTCTGCTGTTTACAGCTGCTCATTTGCATTTTTAATGCTTGTCTTGAACCTGTCTTGGACTTGGCCTAAACGCGTTACCAATTTGCGCAATTGCTGCTGCAATTTGTTTGATTTGTTGCCATTCAAGGGAAAGGTCTGCCCTGCCCACGTGCTGCTGCCCACCTGGGTCCAGAGCTCGCACACTTAAAAATATCTTCAAATATACAATACATCCATCTCAACATCATTATCAACACACACACTCATTATCAGCAACATCATTATGTTACTGTTTTTTTTTTTTGGCTAGACGATGCCAGTGACCTTTGCTATACAAATTTTTCATATTGTTATTTCATTTTCCACATCCACACTCGTTCGACTCAGTGCTATGCATATTACAGGTTTACACAGATCCGAGATGAATGTCGGGGGAAGCCCGAATCATCATAAACGAAACATTAGAAAATTGTACTGCACGATTTTTGTTGAAATTTCCATGTTTTTGAAGATTGATTGAAGTCGAATGGCCTGCCTGCCTGTCCGCCTGTCCGCCTGCCTACCCGGTAACTGTTAAGAAATAACGTTTTGCCTATTCACCGAGTTCTTTTTATATTCAAATTTAACTAGCCAACTCTAATATGGGTCAAAACTACAGGTTTGTCTCTGGCAAAAAAAAAATAATAATACAATAAATAAACATATGTGTTAATCGTTTGTTTTGTTTTGTTTGGTTTTTTTTTTTTTTTTTGAAACTTTTGCATATTTTCTGTATGAGTCGTACATACTAGATGTTTATAATTTATTCATGGGGTTTTATTGGCACAAACACCGAGACAGAAGTCACTGGGAGCCGGCTTAAACAAATACAAGTGGCATTTTACAATTAATTTCAATATATTGACACATATTCTAAGCGTGTGTTATTAGCTTTAAAAGATTTCAAACTTTTTTTTTGTCTAGAACTTCAATTTGAGCACTTAGCGAGCAAGTTCGTTGCTTAAGTCTTTTAACAAAACGTTACAATTTTTAATTGCCGAACAGCATTTGATCTTAATTTTATTTAATTGCTTAATTAGGCAAAAATACAGCACTCGTTAAAATCTGAAAGCGTTTTCGTAATTGAACAATTTAAGAATTTCTCAAGTTTTGAAGTTTCGTCATCGTATTTCCAGCTAACAATAAATCAACGTAAGTGCAACTTTGCTCTTAAATCTTGGCTTGAAATGCGGTTCGAAACAAACGACATTGGAATTGTTGTTGGCTTATAGAAACGGTGATAGATTTAGTGTTGGGGCTTAAATAGAAAACAAAATTGTGGGAACCATTTAAAAGTGTCATAAAATTAGCATTTCAAAGGCTTAAAACTGACATTGAGATAAAAGATGCTCAGAATTTAGTCAGCAAACAAATTTTCTCAAATATTATCCTAGTAGGCAGATTAACCCATATTTGTGACTGCTCCAAATTGTGAGGCATTATATTTACAAACTTTAAAGCAGACACAACTAAAGCTGGCATAAAAATAAATAAAAATAATAAAAAGTTAATTCGATATAAAAATTGTATACAGTATTTCAGGTAAGCTGAAAGAAAGGAACTATTTGATGTTTCTATAATAATATAGTAAAAGCGGTGTTTCGCATAGATAACATTAATAGTAAATCATGTCGGAAGCCGGTACCGCAAAGTCCTCGATCAAGGATATTCCACAAACAACTATCACCGAAATACCAAGTACACTTCCCATTTGCCGGAAGCCGCGGCCGGATGTCAACTCGATGACTGTCCGTCAGTATCTGGACCAAACGGTGGCGCCCATTTTGCTGCACGGCTTGCAGGCTCTGGCCCGTGAGAGACCCACGGATCCCGTTAGCTTTTTGGCCACCTTCTTGTTAAAGAACAAGAACCGCTGCGATGAGCTCAACGTAGATGCAGTGTAAATTCGTTTTATTCGTTGACTTGCACACGTTTTTTTTTCGTTCTGGGAGTTACTTTCGTTTATTGACAATCGCTGCTATTCGCTGATTTTAATTGAATCCATTTCGACACACACCCTTACACCCTTACACACACACACACACATACACAGATTTTAGTGCCTTCTGATCTTAACTCACCATTAGCAGCTGTATGCTCTGTAGCCACATAGTTTACTGATGTTCCTTGTTACACACTAATTAGAAATCACGCACACACCTGTGGTGTAAATTAATAAATACAAATTTGTCGCTGTATTTTTGACACGGTTGCTGCACCAACAGAATTTCTTTGCGTTTAGATTGAACAAAGTGGAAATGCGGCTAAACGATATTTGGCAACTGTTGCACCTGCTGCTGCTGCCAGCGACATCACGCCCGAGCGCGTCGAAGTCGAACGGAAAATTGCGCCAAGAGATGCGCCGTTAATAGACAAATTTTCGCTGGTGCGATTTTAATTAGTTCCGCCGACTGATGTATTTTGTTTTTTTTTTTTTGTTTTTCCTCTGTCCCGCCTGCACTTCCGTTGGCTGTTAACGTGAATGTTCAAAATAATGCTGTTTGCGCCGTCTCGCACGTCCGTTTGCTCAGATGGCTCGATTGCCACTAAAATCGCAGCGCTTTTAGTTGACGGTTTAAAAAACTTCGAATTCAAAACGAATGCCAAACGGTTCGGAACTGCCGCAGTTGGCTGCTTGGCTTCGTTTCACAGTTCGGCTGGTATCGGCTCCACAGCTCAACCGCTCAACCATTCGTTTGCCACAAAGCGTAGCGTCTTGCTACTACTGGGAGCAAGCACTCGGCGGGGGGCACCTCTGGAGGTTGTCGGGCTTTCGGGCTGTCTGTCATGAGTGCTAGAAGTAATCTACTTTATGAGCACTCTCTTGGACACTTTCGGGCCACTTTAAGCCGATTTCACAATCGGTGCGCATTCTGACCACCCGCAATTGTCACGCGCCAAATCGATTGTGTCTAGCTTTACATTCTATATTTATATATATTTATATATATACATTTTCCATTGAACAGTGATGTAATTAAAATTTAATTGCTTATGTTGCCGTATTCTGATCTAAAGTTCAAATTTCAGTTTGCAAGCTGTTTGCTTAAACTCGTATCGATGGATGCTACAATTTCAAGTGCTTTACTTGAGACCTCGTCTGTGAAATAATTTAGAAAGGGTTTTTTCTTGGCTTGAATGTTTGCCTTGATATTTAAACTTTTGAAATTATTTTGTTTGCATTTCGGCTTAAAATTCGGCTTAAAATTCGTAAGGCTTGCTTCATTGAATCGAATTCATTCTCTATAATAACTAGAGTATAAGCTATTACAAAATATATGTAATCACAAATTATTTTGTCAGTCAATCTGTCGAATTCATTATGCTGATAATTATTTATACTTCCTTGTTTTGAATTGAATACATTTTAGTCTTGAGATCACATGTGATATACATAATAAAACTATGTCTATAGGAAAAAAATATTAATAAAAAAAGACAATTAATCTTGAATTTTACTAATCAATAAACAACTCACATATGAATCAGCGGTATTCAAAGATAAATATAATAATAAAATAAATAAACTATTAAGAAATATGACGCCCACAGCGAGTCATAAAACTTAGATATATACCTATATATATATGACTATATATATGAATACCCACAATCAGGCGTTGCCTTGTGACTTGATTTAATTATAAAAATATGAAAACCGTTGTAATTATTTGTCTGCAAGAGATCTCAGATCACATAACAACTTGAGCTCTTAAGCTTTAAAGTGAAGTTTGCAAATTGCGCGTAGTTGATTTTGGCGCCAGTGTGCTTATTGTTGTTGTTGTTGCTGTTGTTGTTGTTGTAGTGCGTGGGTGAGTGACAGTCGAAGTCGCCGTCTAATGGTGCGACGCATTTCAAGGCTGTTGCTCGGTTCAACTTGTTGCCGCCGGCTGGCGCTTGAGTCGCCACCGATAAACGATACAAAAGCAACAGCAAATCGATTTGTGGCTAACTGCGCCTATAACGCTTGTAATGTTGTAGGCGCTGTCGTGACGTCACAGCCTGCCTCTGCCTCTGCCTTTGCCTCTGCCTTTGCCGTCGACTTTGCCTTTGTCGTTGCCGTTGCCATGATATCATTTTCCACACACTAAATCACACGAAAAACTAAACATTTCATAAATCTAAAGAGCAACAAATAAATTTGCAATGCGCTGCAATAGACGAACAGAGTCGAAAGCCATTAGTATGCAGATCGCAGAGGCGCGACCCACTGTGCGTATGAGCGACCAAAATAAAAGGCAACACGGAACAAATGCGAGTGCTTGGATTGTTTATGCGTTACAAGCGAAACAGAATTTAAATATTTAACATGACGCATACGACATGCTGTCCAAAAGTGTCACTCAGTCAGTCAAAAACAACCCCTCCCCCCCACCTACACCCACCTCCACCCACAACATTGTTGTGCGTTTGACAATTGAAATAAAATTGATCGAAACGCGATTAGCAAAATTAATACAAAGCAACAACTACGACAATAACAACAACAACAACTACTGACCAACTATGAAGTATTAAAAATGTTATTGTATTTGCGCATTGTATAATCCATGTGCGTGCACTTATGGCGCACACTGTGGCAAGCGAATAAAAACGCTTACGGGCAAGTTGTTCATTGTAAAACATTGGAACGACAACGTTTCCATTTGTTTGTGGATGGACAGAAAGGAGGAGTCGATTTTGGCATATCGATTCAGCAAATCGTTCAGTGTCAATATGTAATCTATTTTTATAACTTTTGATACACTTCTGCCGCCGATGCCATACTATAACTATGTAACGGAGCTTGTCACCTAATAGATGCAAAGGGGTTAAACATAATCTCCGTGTCAAATCGACGAAGCGCACACTTAAACAAAGAAATAGGAAATCGAGACGGAATTATTAATGCGAGCAATCTTTACTCGAATTAGTTCAAGATAAACTGTGTTCACCGAATTATGGCTTTTTAATCTTAAATGGTTTCTAATAGGCTTCAGATAATATCTTAGACTCATTTGTTGAAGAATACAGTTAACGAGAACTTCTTGTTGCTTGTTGTTATTGTTGTTGTTGTAGACTGAATCAATTTAAAGCGAACATCGGCTCTTTGATATTATTTTTTTTATTTTTAATTTATATATGTATCTTTTTTTTTGTAAATAAATAAAAATAAGTAATATATGAAAAAATTATAATAATAAAATTAAGCAAACTTTAAAAAAAAATTCAATTAATCTTAAACAAAGTAATTGATTCAGAATCGAAATTTAGGCTTAAGCAAACTGTTCTCCTTATAAAGCAGATCCTGAGATTCTTAAGCGCCATTTTCTACAGTTCGAGAATTTTTAAGAACTCCTGCTTATTTCCAGTCAATAACTCTGACTTCTTAATCATCGTTTATCATCTAAATGACATTCAATCCAGCAGACGACCCACCAATCAGTCAAATATTTTTTATATATATGTACACTATATAGATTACATTATTTATAAAGGGTGTTTGAACTTAAGTGTTGGGTTTTCTATTGCCTGTTTGAAATATATGCATATTATTCACACTTATATATATATATATTTTTTTTTTCGCTAATATTACTGCAAAGTCACGAACTGTTCACGCGATCTGACTTTGACAGTTAGGTTTTCGTTTTATGTAAGCTGCGTGGTATAGTGCATGAGCTGTTCATCGAGTTATATGAACTGAGGGACTTAATCAAATCCAGGGCAAAATCAAATGACCTCATGCAGCTAATCCAATGAATTGGGTTGTGAAAGTTGGCCCAAAAAAAAAAAAAATAATAAATAAATAAAACTAAAGAGCCCAAATCTCTGGCACCCACACATGTAAATAAAAAATAAAATAAGAATCATAAAGAGCATTAAAAAATCGCCATCGCTCCACATTTGGATGCAAAACTTCGCTGTCTGACAGACAGTTAGAAGAAATTGGCAAAAAAAAATAAGAAATAAATAAATAATGAAAAAAAGACAGCATGACCTACGCTAATAGAAAACAAAAAAGATAAAAAACATAAAAAGCATAAAATGAAATATTTAGTGTAGAAAATGCAGACTAATTTTAGCAGTTGCGACATCGCCGAAGCATCGCAGAATTTCGAACAAAAAGCAATAAGAACAACAACAAAAGTTCGCTGAACTGCACAAAGGCAGCTAAAGATATAATATGTAATAACAAAATAACAAAATAACAAAATAAAAAAAGAGTTAAGCAGAGGAGCAACAACAACAATACCCAAACCGAAGACAAAGCCAAACTTCATTAGTGGATTCTCGCATCATCAGCTAACTTGGCCAAAAAGAAAGCAGCTGATGATTTTGGCCACAAAAAATGCACACAAATCAACGTTCGAATTGTTGTTGAACCAAAGTCGAAGATCTACAAAGCAGATGAATAAGAAGAAGAGAAAGAAGAATTCCAAGCGAAAAATTCGATCTATCGAATACAAATTGACTTCTTACAGAGATTGACAACAATTAATTATATTTTAATATGCCTGCAATGTGCCTTGCGTCGTGTGGCGCACAAATTAAAGCCCAGAATCATGTCTGAAACTCCGTCTACGACTGCCTCTCCGGCCGGGCTCTCCAGTGGCGGACAGCATATTAGTTTATAGTGTCAACAACGCGGATTAAAGACCATGACAGAGGAAAGGTCGTCGCAGCAGCCGCTGCTGAAAGTCATCGAACTTTCTCCAACTTCTCTTTGTTGCCGCTAATTTCTATATTATGTTACAGGTGTTGTCAGCCACACATTAATTAATTATGTTTTGGCAGGCGTCTCGAACGGGTCACCAAATGCCACAGTTGTCAATCTTCGGCATCTTGATCCCCAAATTTGTAACTATTAGTCGAACAGCTTGACTGCGTTTCAATTACCCTTGAAGCGGGAATCTTGTCACGAAATGTATAACATATGTGTATATATATTCTTGATCATTATCGTTAGACGAGGCGAACCGAATGCTAAGCTGATACTATTATTTACCTTTTTAGTATTGAAATTTGCGAATGATGAAATCATTTTCAGCTTTAACTTTGGAATCGGCTTATAAATTGGATTTTGTGTGGAACTTTTATAAGCCTTTTATATTATCCCTAATAGAATAATATGGCTTTTAATGAAAATGAAAATTAAATTTAAAAATAAATACATTTAACAAAAACAAAATTAAAGAGACCTATATTTAAGAGAGCATATAGAAGAAGGACAGTCCTTTCTTTTATACCCTGTTGTATGTGTAACAAGCAATAGAAGACCTAACTTACCCTATGAAGTATATTCATACATACATTTTTTATACAAATCAGTTCGAATGAGACCTCTTCATCTCTGTAAATATGAACACTTTAAAGAAGATTTGAAGAATTTAAAATTTAACATACAAATAGAACATTCCAAAGATCTTTAAAATTTATATAAATTGATCGTTTCCTTTTCTGTTTGCCTGATATAGATAAATTTGGTATCAACCTTTACCTGATTTTACATATCTCAAATATTTTAAGAGCAGAACATACCAAAATTTTGTTTATACATTCTCTACATTCAATTTTCAGGGTAGTTCAGCGTATTTTGTTGCTGGTCGCACTCAACTAAATCTGTCTTACAATTGTTTTCTCCTTCTAAGTCAAAACAATGACTAATAGTTAACCAACTATAAATTAAATATTCTAGCAAGTACAATTGCGTAATTTTACAAAAGACTTTATTTAAATTTGTTTCTAATTACATATGGGAAACAATTTAAACAATCGCGTGTCACAAATTTAATCAGAAATTCCCAAAAGCTCAGATTTGTTTCTTTTATTTTGCTTTTTGTTTTTAACGACTGATGCGAATAGAATGGATTTTGGCTGATACTTTCAAAAGCTACGCTGTAATTAATAGCTGCTTACGACTTGGTCGCAAATTAGCCACATGACATAGCGCCCCAAGAACTCAATTTGTCGTTGCTCTTGGCCAAAGTCGCGGACGGACTGCGTAGGAGTATTGAACTCAAATGCGACAATTGCGTGGGCTGCACAGAACCGATCGCTTTTGAGATCGAGATCCTGTTAGAATGTGTGTCAAACAATGTGGAAACAATCGAATAAGTGTAATCTGGTCGGGAGTGCCATACTAGGTTATACTCTGTATCGCATACTCATGGAAATTTCCTTCGACTTGCAAATTTGTTATCATTTTTATCCATTTTTAATTTATATAAAAATAAGTTTTACAGCACAGATCAGAATTATTCTCATACAATATAATTATTTTCAAAACAAAGTACATAAGTGCTATATTCCCAAACTATTCATCACATTAAAGGGTGCATCAAATTATACCACGTTTTCAGACCAAGCCTAATAATACAATTTGAGCGTTTTGCTTGATTGCAAACTTGTTGCTTGCTTCCGCTCGATTGAAGGCGTAAGCACATTGACTTTGTAAGTGGAGTGGGCGTTAAGTACTCGTTTATGCCATTGTTTATGTCGTTTATTTCCATTACATGTTTCTTAGCGGCGATCAAGAAATATTAATTCATAACAGCGACCTTCATAGGGACAGCTGCGGTAGCTTAAAGTCTATAATAGTCTAGTCTTAATTTAAAGGATTCGATGACTTAGCGCTCTCCTGCCGTATGGCATTAATTAGCTCATAGTTAACCAGAAATGTGAAGCGCAGTCCGGAAATTTCCACAGTGCAATTGTGGGCCAACCGCGTCTTATTTCCATTTAGGAGAGGCGTCCCATCTATAAAGATAGCTCGCTTGCCTTCATTGGCTATGAAGAAGTCGCCATTGCTGCGCATCTTGATGGTGCCCTGGCGACGCGAAATCTTAGCGGCTGGCCCCTCCAGGGAGAGATCAACATCCACGCCACACTCCTTTGCTTCGCGACCAAATGTTATCTCCTTGGAACGCATTAGATATCGTACATGGCGTCCGCAAAGGCAGGCAAGCGTTTGACTATCAAATTCGCTGGCCGTCGTTGGTCCCAACACCGAGTCCACCAACACGCCCCAGCGTGATAGTTCGTTCTCCAGTAAACGGATATCGCGCTTGTTTCGCCGATCGGCTAGTGTCAATTCAATTTCTAGTGCTTCGTCGCGCGGCTCGTGTAAATCCTGATCGAATAACTGATCCTCAGCATCTGAGAAGCTTAGCGGTTGATCGGATCCATGCAGTGGCTTCACCGTTTGATCCGGCAATAGACAGTATTGCTTGAGCAGCAGCCAATGATTATGCAGTGATTTAGCAGTGCGAGCGCAATAGAAAGTAGCGGCATTCTTGTCCAGTAGTTCTTGGAACTGCTCCAGCTTGGGAGTTTCCGTCTGTTTTAGGAATAACATAAGATACATTAGTTAAGGTATAAATAGTATCACGATAGTTCAGATCTTACGCCCTTAATGGTGCCCAACAGATCCTCCTCCTGCACACTGTATAAGGCCTTCCGCTGTACGGACTCAACCATCTCTGGATGCAAATTACGCATAGCAGAGACGGCAATACGTGACACTGCAGGTTCATACAGTAGAGCATACCAGCGTTGCTGAAGCTCCTGCAGTGTAAATTTACAGGAGAATTTAACGCCGCGATGAATCATTCGTAGATCGTTGGTTTGCTGTATCCCAATCACAAGCGCAAGGTCATCAATCGGTTTCCAACGTCCCAAATCTTTGGTGGCCATCTGCGCCAGTGGGCGGCCATTGCGTCGGGGCTTTTTGTTACTAGCCGGACGTGAAGGACGCGGACGACGTTCAGTGGCTGGACCACGTTCCATGACAGGTTTCGGTTTCAGCTGCGGTTGCGGCACAGGAGTACTTACTGTGGCCACCGGCAATGTGGGAGGTGCTGGCGTTGCAGGTGTCGCAGGCGCTGCAGCAGTAGCTATGCTCGGTGTGCCGGATAGGGTATCCACTGCAGCTCCAGATGTTTGAGGCGTTTCTGGTGCTGAGGCTGCGGCAACTACAGTTTGAGCGGGCGAAGGCTGCAACGTTGGTGTCGTCACAATTCCTGGATAGTTCTGAGATGTTGTGCGGGGGCGATTAGAGCGGTTTGCATCAGCACCCCCACGGCTCGTTGGTATTGTAAGATTGTATTCCACAATTTCGTCGTCAAAGCGTTTACGTTTAATTGTACGTGAGGAGCTGTCAGGCGAGCGGTGTCAGATACATTTTAGAGTTAGCTTGAATTGTCAAACTCACCTTCGGCGCTTTGCTGCGTCGTTTTGTAGCAACTCTATCGGTAAATTGTGAATCGGAGTTTTACTCAAAGGCGTTGTTGTTGTTGTTGTAGATACTGTTGGTGTTGTTGGGGCTGCGCAAGTGTTGACAGATGTCGATGACACACTGACAGTAGCAGGGACGTCTACTGCATGTGAAACAGCAACTGGCGCCATCGTAGACTTAACACTTACAGACGATGCAGTATTTGTTATTGTAACAGGTAATTGTGTGCTCTCCATTGCTTTTTCTGCAATATTTTTTATTTCTTATTGCGACGCACAAATTCCTGGTAACGCTGAGACAAATCGATATACAACAACTATTCGATAAGTCATCTTTACTGTGACACGATTTTCTGCGTGGTGGCAGCATCGGCTTAACATTATCTGTTAACATTTAACATTATTGCTCCTCATTTTACAGATTTCTGTAAACGTTAAGACTAACTATTATATCTAGTGCGAGTAGAATATAACTACTCGGAAACGATTACTATTGTAATTGTTCAATTTCTCTTTAATAATTGTATAATATAGCATTTGGTAAAAATACTTTAATGCGATATGATCGCACATCTGTTAATTGCCGCAAAAGTATCGATATGTATCAACGAAATAAAGAGTATGCCCAGACTTAACATTTTTACTTCAGCCCTCAGCTTGCTTACAAAGTAGTGATGTGAAATTTGATAATAAGACTATAATGTGATGGCTATTCTTAAGAATGCGCTATATAAATAAATGCGTAAATGCATTTCAGTATTGCTAACAACTCGCTAAAGCTTTGCCAAACAATTCGACACAATGAGGTAAGTGTTGAATGCAATTACAATGACTAATGTGATGACTAATCGATTTCGTATGTAGTTGTCACTACGCGGAGTCGGAATCTTCACAATCCGAGAGCAAAATGGATATTTCGGAGACTCCCACGGACTCCACTGGGGTATCACCGCTGGCCGACGAGCAGGCCAGTGACACGATGCCAAACAAGGCAACCGCCGAATCTCAGCAAAAAATCGAAGATGAGCGGGAGAATAACGAAAACAAAAACATTTCGCTGCTAGATAACCGAATAATAAGGCCTGAGTTGCTGCTGCCAGTCGAAACGATGCCACAACGACAAATAACTGAACGCACGCTGACATTGGTGAATAGCCATCCACTGATGTCGCCCACGAACACCGACTCCGATTCGGAGTCGTTTCAGGGCAAGTGCAAGAATTTTCCGGATGTTGTACCCCGCACGGAGCAGACTGTAACCGAAGCTGTGCGGAATACGTTGAATCAACAGAACAATATGCGGGTTAAGCCACACGACGCGAAGGTGAATCTGCTTCGTGCGAACAGCCCAGACCTGCTGAGCAGTGAGTCAGATGTGGACGTGTCGCAGTATTTGGCTGCTGTGGAGTCAAATTTTCAGTCGGTTTCGTTGCTGCCCAATGCCAACAACAAAGCATCTCGTAGAGTGAAACGCTCGACTCTAGCTGGTGGCGAGGACATCTCCAGTTTGGATTCCATATCAAATCACAGTTTCGACGATGACGAAGACATCGAGCACAATTTGGCCTCGTTAAGTCCATCCAGTTCGCTGATTGATGGCCTGGACGGTGAGGACGATGATGATGACGAATGTGAGGGACCCGAGCTGCTACCCGACAACGATGATGACTTGGACGATTTTGGCATGACCACGACGCCTACACCGCATACAACCGCAACAACTGTGGCAGGAGTAACAGGTGTGAGCACTTCGGAACTACCACAGTATACGGCGGATGAGGAGCGACGCGATTCTCGCAATTGGCAAAAGATTACGCTGCCGGATGGACGGACGCGCGAAATTGACATGCGTGTCATTGAACCCTATAAGCGTGTGCTCTCCCATGGCGGTTATTTAAAGGCTGGTGGCCAGAATGCCATTGTCATATTCTGCGCCTGTCATTTGCCTGACAGATCCCGTGCCGATTATAGCTACGTCATGGACAATCTTTTCCTGTATGTGGTCAAGACGCTGGAACAACTGGTCACGGATGACTATGTGCTCATTTATTTGCATGGCGGTTCCAATAGGCGCAATGTACCACCCTTTCCATGGCTCAAGCGGTGAGTCTTACAATTAGTTTAATATTCTCAATTTTGTTAAATTGTTACTTTTTAGGTGCTATCAACTGCTGGATCGTCGCTTGCGTAAGAGTCTGAAGCACATGTATTTAGTGCATCCCACATTTTGGATTAAGTCGTTAGTATGGATGGCGCGTCCTTTCGTGAGGTATAAGATTGATAGCTATGTCAGACTTCGTGTGCTAAACATTTTGATCTCTTTTTCTGCTAACAGCACAAAGTTCTGGCGTAAGCTTATATATGTTAAATCTCTGGAGGAACTCGGCCTGCATGTGGCTGTGGAAAAGGCAGCTATACCGGAGAAAGTAAAGCAATACGATGCCAAGCGACATTGAGGTGCTCACTCGGACCACTCAAAACTATTGGATAACTGCTAGCTCAGGCTTGATTCACTCGCAACGCAATATTCATATCCGCTCGCATTTGTGTTTTCGCATTCCTCGAACGATCTTTTTTATATAATGTTACTCTCAGTCTTGTATTTATTTGAACTCTTGCTATGCTTTAATTTAAGATCTCAATCTATGTGATACTTTTTCATTTTGCCTTCTCAATCCATGTACTTTAACCCGCTATGTGCTATGTAATTGGCGGCGTTCAGCAGACATCGAACAAGTTTTTAATTGCTATTATTGGCAGCAGTGAAACTCACATATAGTTGTAGTTTTATAACTAACCCACACACAAGCGCAAACACTAACGCATAGTTATAGTTAATCATGTAGCTTCCGATTTAGTTCCATATATACATACATATACACATAACTAATCGTACAATCTACAAGACGACATATACATACATACATACTCAAAGCCTGGTTTTTTAAAAGATGTTAACAAGCAAATAAGCAACTAGATACCACCAGACTTCCGTACATGTTACCTTCTTTATCGTAGCAAAATACTATAAATTATTACGAATGTAACACCCAAACTCAACTGAATTTGATATTAAGCGAGTTTGTAATTGAAAATGTTTAGCTGAATTTTTTGTGTGAAGCTTTTGCATCGATTGCATTATAGACGTTATCAATCAAAAGCACCAAAAACACCGACCACAAACAGATCCCATGCCAGTCACTACTCACCCTCTACCCCACAGTAGATGATTAGCCCGTAAGTGAACTAGTGACCATTGTATTAAACGAAAAACAAAAGAAAACAAAATATTTGATATTTAACTCTACAATCTCACATACACATACTTAAACATATGAATGAACGTAGTTGTATAATTAGTTAAGCATGTAACCGATTGATATTAAGGAGCGATCTTTTGTTGGTTTCCTTATTGCTTCAACGATAATAAAACTGCAAAACACGAACTTTATATTATTTAATATCCGATTTTCTGTGACACTGTTATGTAATGTTAACTACGACTATGAATAGCTGCTTTGGTCGCAGTCCCACAAGTCCTGATCCTCGTGGAACTGTATCAGTACCAGCTCATAGGTGACTATGGTGCCAGCCACCTGTAACCAACAGTAAAATATGTATGTCAAAGATTATTTACATGATTCAGCACTCACACTGAGCACCAGTTTGCGTGTCAGATTAAAGAACTTCATGCCACTCAGAGCCACCATGTCGTTGGCAATCTCTTCGGCAAAACGCTTCACTTCCGGGCACCACGAATCCTTCGGGACGCAGCGCAAGTATCGCAGCGGACGGCGCGACTCGTCGTGCACGCTGGCCGCATACAAGGAGACGGCCAAAGTGCGTCCAATTAGAAAGAAGAGCGAGAAGTAAAAGTAGACCGAATGGGCCACCGAGGGCATGGTGCTGTGGATCAATACTGTTGAGAATCTTGTGAAAATCATTACCTTCGACATGCCGAAGATTGATTATAGATTGTTGTTGTAACTAACTAATTTTTTTATAATAGTAAATCACATGATAGTCTGTATACAATGGGCAGCAGTTCTAGTACCTCTTTATATATATCTATAAAAATATATGTAACTAACTAACTAACTAATTTCTAATAATAGTAAAACACGGAATAGTCTGTATACTATGGGTAACAATTCTAGTACCTCCATAAATAACTATATACAAATTTTCTTAGCAAAAGCAGCAACAACATTTTTTTCATAAGAAAATATCTTTCGATAGATGGTCTGTCATATGACAGATTCTATTGCTTAAGAGAATAACCTTATGCAAGGATTTGTGACAACAGTTTAAAAATTGCATAAACTGAAATTGACAAAAGCTACAATAGCGACGGATCAAGATTATTCATAGTTATACATAGTTTATAAAGCTAATAGGTAATACTAGAATACAATCCTAGGTATATGATACGTACTTGAGACTACGCAACAGCTGCACGCATATAAAGTACAGATTGTTGGAGAAAGATATCATAGTTATAAAGGATATGGCATTATCCATGTTGCTGCAGAGAGTGCATATATTTCGATATTGTATACGCCTCTCCGACCAGTATGAGGGAGCCATATGCTAAATCAATAAATAAATATATATGTTTATCTACCACATGTATAAATTTAGATTTCTTACCATTCCCTTAAACTTAAGCAAATTATCGTTGAGCTGCCGAAATTTGGATGCTAGGCCGATGCTTACTATCATAACCAATATATCCATATAGTTCCATATGAAGGTCGAGTAAACGTTTTGCAGCTTGCCCCATAGGGCCAAAGGTGTGGAGTAGTCCAGGACATAGAAGATCTCATCGTTGGTCAGCATAAAAAAGTTTCTTATGGGGTCGTCAGTTCGATTGCAATATGCGGCATAATTAATGGCCGAAATCATGCTTAGCAAATGTTCCGCTGCGTCAGTTAGAAATGGGAATCAGTCAATATTATTTCAATAAAAGACTCCCCCCTACCAAAGGACAACATCATGCCCACAAACATGACCATTTTGATGGAGTGGGCCATCCGATTCTTATCCATCTGCGTCTGATATTGTGGTAGATCCTGCTCAATTTTGTACCAATGCATCATCAGGTCGGGCCAATTGCGAGCCAGGCTGAGGGCCTTACTGCAGACCAAGAAGATGCAGCTCTTGAAGATCAGAGGCCTCACATTGTTGAACGTGATCGAGCCTCTCAACACTTTGAAAATGGTTAAGCCGAGATTTACGAACATCGACAAAATGAAAAGCAGGCAGCAGCAGGTGCGCACATGGAGCCAGGAAAAGTTCAGACTACGGGGATGCTTGGCCGTAACGCCCCGGACCGGCATCATGGCAAAGCATTGGGCGGTCAGTAGGACCGAGCCGACGGCCTCATGGAAACTCCCATTGGACATATATTGTTCACGGGTTCTGCAGCGCAGCTCTGGATGTGAATAGGAAAATAATGCTTTATGCTTTGAATTTTTAATCTATTTATTTTATACCCTTTTTAAAGGCTTTCCCGCATTCAGTTTGCTCGCGTCTTACGTAATCGTCGGCGGTGCTTAGCTGAAGACCTCGCTTACGGCCTCTAGATAATATTTATTGTTTAGTCTGGGTTTTATTCTACTATTTATGTATGTCTCTACCTCTCACAAAGTAAATCCAATTTACGCAAAAGTCTCGTTTTTTTCAGCTTATTCCAGCGGTGAAATTTACTTTCCAGCTTTGGCAGAAACCTCATTTTTAGGCCGCCGACAAACCACAAATGTGGATTGAATTGCAACTGGAATTGCACGGTGCATATCCTGCCATTAAAAACACCTGTTGTTTTGCACTTATCTATAATTGATAGTTAATCGTGGCATATGCGAATAAAGTACAAATTGTGGGTCATTGCAGAGCTCCAGAGAGAGCGAGAAAGAGAGAGCGAGAAAGAGAGTTTAGTGCTCAAAGCAGTCACTCATTTTTTCCACCTTGTTGAATTGCAGCAAAATCAGCTCGTATGTTACAATAGTGCCAGCCACCTACATCATATATAATACAGAGCCGTATATTAAAAATAGTTTCTGTAGCATTATATATTATTATACCGCAATGACGACACCGCGTGTAAGTCGAAAGAGTTTCATGCCAGTTAAAGCCACCTGATCCATGTTAACTTCCTCCGAAAAGCGCTTGAGCTGCAAATGAAAAGGGTCTAATAATATAATAATTATACCCTGCACCCATTAAAAATGGGTTAGCGGGGTATAATTTTTTTGTGAAAATGTATGTAACAGGCAGAAGGAGGCGTGGCCGCCCCATAAGGTATGTATATTCTTGACCAGGACCAACAGCCGAGTCGATTGACCCATGTCCGTTTGTCTAACCGTCCGTCTGTCGGTATGTACGAAGGAGTCGATCTCAGAAACTACAAGAGGTAGACTTGCTTTTGATTATCGATAACTCTTTCCGTTTGCTACATCTTAAGAGATAGATGTATCAAACTTACTATATGTATGTATATTCAGCTAAAGAAGACACACTTTTTGGATACTTCGGATTTTGGATACCTTCCCCCGTTTTTGAATTATTGGAGTGCAAAAGCTATTTTTCATTTTTGAAGATAGAATGTTGAGCTTTGAAAGGTATACGGAAAAATGTCTCTTTAAGGAAGAAAAGAAGGCTCATTAACATCAGATAAAAAACAAAAAATTTATAGACTCGCACATTCTTATATGCATCAAAGCTCGTATGTGTGTGCGTGTACATATGTACGTTAGTTTAACGCTGAGTTCAACTTGTTCATGCATAAATAAATAATAAATAAGCTTAATTGGATATACATATAACAGCACTGTAGGGTGATAAAAGTATTTCCCACTCGACTAGAATTTTCTTAGTTGTACATATATAAGAGATAATCCGGTTTACCTCACTACACCAATACTGTCTGGGCACCAGCTGAAAGATGAGCAACGGTCGCTTGGATTCATCATTCACACTCGCGCTATAAAGGGAGAGTATTAAAGTGCGACTCAGCAAATAGCCCAGCGAGAACCAAAAGTAAGCCGTATGCGATGCCGACGGCTTTGTCCTACAATGCATATACAATATAACTAAATTTGCATTGTTTATTCTAGACACAAAACTTACTGCAGACTCTTTAAAATCTTGCCACATATAAAGTAGAGATTGTTGCTGAAGCAGAGGAGGGTTATAATCGATATACCGTCGTCCACAACAGTGCAAAGTTTGCAAAGATTGCGAAAACTAATGCGGCACTGTATCCAATAATCAACGCTAGTGGGCTGAAAAAAAAAACAGAAATATCAAAAATGTTTCCATACCCTAGACTATGCCCTACCAATCGGGCCTCCCGCAGCATATAGTCGTTAAGCTGTCGGAATCGTGCCGCTAGAGAAACGCTGACGGCCATCACGAATATGTCATTGAAGCTCCAGGCAAAGGTGGCCAGCACATTGATCACCTTTCCAAGTATACCCAGCAATGGCGTGTATTCCACAAAGTGGAAAAACATGGACAGGTTTATCATCAAATAACTGTTGATGGGTTGATTGGGCAACACTGGACAGGCATTCACGAAATAGATGGTGGACAGCATGCTCAGCAGGTGCTCCACTGCAAGAAGAATCTCCTATAAAAATACTGAGTAAGAGAAATACTGATCAGACGCATACCCAACGAACATCCAATGGCTATCATTATAATCATTCTGATGTGTATGGCCAATGCCGATCGTTCCCGTTCTGTGCGCAGCATTGGAAGCTGCGACTCCACCATTTGCCACTCCAGGACTATCGCTGGCCATTTCGTAGCCAGCTGAAAGAATGAAACCGATATGGCGAATATGGAGCCGTAGAAGATGAGCGTTTCCACCGAGTCAAAATCGAAATCGACCCGTATAACAAAGGCCGCCATAAAGCCAGATACAATGCCAAATAGTATGATGACGATCAGCGAATAACAGGAGCGAAAGCTCATCCAGGAAAAGTTCAAATTCTCGGCATACTTTGAGGTTATGCCACGCACAGGCATTAAGGCAAAAACTTGGGCAATGATCAACACTATAAAGCAGAGTTGAAAAGAAAGTATTTATAGGATTAGGATTAGTTTAAATAAATATCCACACGAATTTATTTTCAAAAAATATATAAAGTCTAGGTAATAATCCCTACAACATATGGCTGATGATCCTATTGCTAACGAGATCTTATAAAAGAAAAGAAAGTTCTGTTAATAATCCCTACAACATATGGATGAAGATCCAATTGCTAACGAGATCTTTTAAAACAAAAGAAAGTTCTGTTAGCTCATTTAATACATTCATTGGTACACCTTAATATTATTTCATGCATCTGGGTATATAATTGTCGGATTGCAAACGCATACAAAGATACTTGCGCTTGCTAAAATGAATACAAGACGTTTTCCTTAATAACTTTTCTGTTCTCACTTATTGTTATATATCTATCTATAAGTCTCAGATTCTCAAGAGATCTGTTATTACCTATTCTGGTTATTATTATTCCCTGGATCCATTAAAAATATTTATACAGGGTAAAATATTTTTGTGAAAATGTATAAAACAGACAGAAGGAGGCGTGGCAGACCCCATAAAGTACATATATACTTAATCAGCATCAACAGCCGAGTCGATTGATGTCCGTCCGTCCATGTCCGTCCATCTGTCCGTATGTATGAACGCGTCGATCTCAGCAACTACAAGAGCTATTGACTTGAAATTTTGTATTTAGGTTATTCTATTGCGTCCATATCGAGTTTGTTCTTGATAATCGATAACTCTTTCCGTTTGTTATCGACAGCATGTATTGGTTTTACGAGTATATCCCCCACATCGTAAGAGCTAAAGGTACCATATTATATATAATTATTTAGCTAAGGGAGTCACACATTTTGCATATTTTAGATTTTGGATATCTCAACTTTCCCCATTTTTTAAGACATATAAATAGTTTAGTGTAATTAACATATTCCGAATTTATTCCGAAATTTCTTTAAGATCGGGCCATAAACAATGCGATATGTTCGCTCTGCAGTAGAATTTGTAGTGATTCAGGGTATCGTTAGTCAAGCACACTCGATTAGAGTTTTCTTACTAATATTACCTGGCTTAATGGCCTCCACAAATGAGCCGCAATGGACGTAGTTCTCTCTATCAACGTATTGCAGGATTCCCTTGACCTTGTGTGGAAATAATTTTTTGTCATTTTGCCTGCGTCTGAAGCAGCGAAGATGCAATTTAAGGTTAAGTATTTAGTTATGATTTTAGGTAGTCCTTGAGTCTTTTACTTACTCGTAATCAACGCGAGGCGAGCGCCAAAAATTGATTAGGGTTACGCTTTTGCGCCGCCTTGTCGGATCAGCTACGGTCCTAGCCATGTCCTTTGCCCAACTGCTCCAGTTGGCGAATAACAAAAATAAAAAAGCCAAAAGCCAAATATAATGAAAGGTGGGTTTTTCTTTAATGCCAACTAATGACAACTGAATATCTGTTTTGCCTATCTGTTTACAATCTTTGTGCAAATTGCAGTTTGTCCGCCGACAGCTCTATAAATTATGCAATCTGATTTAGTGGGCAATTATGAATAGAATATGCTCTTCGAGCCACCAGTTCCACGATTACAAATGCTCGTCTGCACCTCAGAGCCATTCATTTGATTGATTAGCACCAGCTCGTAGACCATCAGAGTGGCGGCCATCTGCAAAATGGGGTATATATAGTTATGTCTGAGAAAGTAAGACGAAGAACTCACAGAAAATATTAGACGTCTAGTCAAAAAGAAATATCCCTTGCCGCTCAAGGTAAAGGAGTTTGCAAAAATGATCTCCTGTATGCGGCCGAGCTCCACGCTCCAAAATTGTGTTGGTATTTCGAACAGGGTGTAGGATATGGCCTTTGCCTCCTGTGGTATGGAGGAGGCAGCAAACATCATGTTTGAGACACGCGCCATAACGTAGAACAGACAGAACCAGAAGTACAACTCATCCATAAAGTTTCCCTTGGCCCTGCATGGAGTAACGGCATAAGTTTACATGATCGAGCCCTTAAATAGAGAAACACTGAACAATTACTTAAAGCTATGATAGAGCTGCACGCACAAAAAGTACATATTGTGTGCACATGCCAGAATAACCAGACCGGAGAGCTCCTTCTCATACTGCTTGAGCAATTCGCTCAGCTCCATCAGATCGTAGCGCACCTGCTCCCAGAACTCGGGGGGCATCTGCTGGCCGGCATGCTGCCGTATGCGCCAGTGCATCTGCTGGAAGCGCAGCTGGAAGCCGCGGCAGATGAGGGTCAAAAAGATGTCCACAAAGTTCCACACAAAAGTCATGGCCAGTGTTGTCCATTCGACGAAGAGCGCTTGTGGCACATTGAAATGAAATACGGAGAACAGTTCCTGACGCTCCCGACGAAAATAGTTCAGCCAAAAGTCGACCTCCAGATTACACTCGTGTATTTGTTGGTAATTGCCATACAAAGCACTGCCCACATAGGTGCAATGCTCACAGAAGGCGGCAGCCAGCATTGCCACGCCCCAAAGGCGCAGGCGACGCCCGAATCTGCGGCCCACAGGGCAATCGTATTCCGGCTGCAGAAAAATCAGCTCACAACGTTCCGTCTGCCGGATGACTCGAGGCCAGCGGTGCGAAAGGGTCAGAAAGAGGGTCAAGCAGACGATGCAAATGACGCTGAAGCTAAGCGAACCTGCAGATGAGCAACATTTTTAATTGCAATCCCTAATATGAATAGGAATATTACTTACCTATCGTGTAGATCTTAATACCGTGCTCTAAGACAACTTTGGATGAGAGCAAAAGATCCATGATGGCAAAGAGCAATAAGATGACGCTCAATAGAAGAGACGGCGAAAGCCAGCGAAAGCGAACATTCGCAACTGGAGAAGTGGGCCAAATGCCAGACACGGGCAGCACGCCCATAAACTGGGAGAAAACCAAAACTGGAGAATATATAAGATTAATATTCTTACTTTTTATATTGTTATTCTTATGTTGATACCATTATTAAAATTACAGTTGTAGGATTTATTTTATTTTGCCTTAGAGTAGAACTCCGATTTCCGTGCATTATTAACAAATATTATTATATGATATTATATTGTTCTTATTATTATTGAAATTACAGCTGTAGCATTTATTTTATTTCTCAGTCACATCCTACCTTTTCCTAAGAGTCGAAGTCCGATTTCCGTTGTTTATTAACAAATATTATTATATTTTATTAAATTGTTCTTCTTATTAAAATTACAGCTGTAGGATTTTTTTTATTTCTTCGTCAAATATAATTCACAATTCCTCGACTTCGACAATTCTACCTTAGGCAAAGAGTGAAGTCCGATTTCCGTTGTTTATAAACGAATATTATTATATTATATTATAATGTTGTTATTCTTATGTTGATGTATTAAAATTACAGCTGTGGGATTTCTTTTAATTTTCAGTCAAATCCTATGATACTCTAAGAGTCGAAGTCCGATTTCCGTGCTTTATTAACAAATTTTATTATATTATATTATATTGTTGTTATTATTAAAATTATAGTTGTAGGATTTATTTTACTTCTCAGTCAAATCCCACCCTTGCCTAAGAGTCGAAGTCCGATTTCCGTTATTTATTTGCAAATATTGATATATAGCTCTCTGCTACTAAAAGTGTTAATCAAGCCACTAAATGCTATGCACAGCCCTTCATTAAACCAACCATCAATTAAACAGTTAGTATAAATAGTTTATTAAAACGGGTGCTCAAAATGAGTTACTTACAGGGCCCAATGGCGTGTTGAAGCGTATTTTCATGGGTCTGTTCTTGGTTCATTTGTTGACTGTTTACTGGCAAATAAACATGCGAACAGAAATTTATTCAGCTCTGCGTCGATGACAATCGACAATTAAATTCGTACAACGGGGCGTATGACTGACGTTTATTAATGATTTGAATGGACAGGCATGACAATTGAAACTGCTTGCAAGTATTTATCAGCATAAATCCTAAATGTGCAGTAGTTGAGATGCACGAGTGATACAGAAAATAGTTCAAGGTCGGGCTATAGAGATTTTATTTGTAGTCAACAGTAGACAGTTCTTTGCCTGATTGCTCCCTGGTTTATGACATCCGATATCATCAGCTCATAAGTGATTATTGTAGTTGCCATCTGCGAAACAAAACATTTTAAGGGGGATTGCATCTAGGATTATATATCCGTATCTCACAGACAAAAGAAGTTGCCGCGTTATAAAAAAGAATCCGTTGCCCGATAATGCGGTCATATCATTTCCCAGCTGTTCGCTGAAGCGTTGTACCTGTCCAAAAGAGAAAAAGAGCTGTGAGAGAGAGAGGGAGAATGAGAGAGTGACATGGATTACCTCTGTGGACCACGCCTTGGCGGGCACATCGCGTAGAATCGACATAATTTTGAGCTCAATATCGTTTATAGATGATGCAATGCATATGGTTAAGCCAGTGCGTATTATAGCAAAGATCAGGGAGTACCAGAAGGCAAGCATGACAATAATATCGACTCCAATGTTTCTGTGAATTTACCAAATGCAGAGTTTAAGGATCGAGTGTGAAGATCTCGGCTGGCAACTCACTTGAAGCTGTTGAACAGTTGAAAGCAAATGAAGCACATATTATTGCCAAAGGCCAAAAGCGTGAGTGGGGCTAAGGCGGAGTCCAGCAGACGGACCAGACGCTTCAGTGCCAAATAGTGATGTCGCACCTCTGTCCAAAATACAACCGGCATCACCTTTCGATGCACTGCGGCGATTCGTCGATGCAGCTGATGAAAACGCGCAGTCAAAGCAATGCCAATGCACATGATAAAGCAATCGGTGAAGGATCGCGGATAGGCAATGGTCTCATTGATGAACTGCAAGTGAAGCCAAATATTAGTGGAGAATAGATTCAACGAATCACCTTCAGAGAATCACCTCCAGGAAGGGCAACATCCAGATGTGGAAGGGCAGTATATAATTGAGGTGTGGCCGTTCCCATTTGTAGATGCTCTCCATGTAGCTGGTATTGATGTTGCATTGAATGCGTTCCAGATTGCTCAAGTGAAAAGAGTTGGCTAGCAGCAGGCAGTGCTCCACTGCCAGAGGAGTTAGTCTGTCATGAAGGTACCATATAGTACAGCGTCCAGACTCACCCAAGGCGGATGACATGATCAGACCCACAACGATGTTGATGCGGCGCTTCATATTGAAATCGTCGTAGAAGCGATAAGGAACACTAAGGAACAGCTGCTCCACACGGCTGCAGTGCCGCATGATGGTGTGCCAATTGATGGCCAATCTCCAGAAGAAAAGGTGCTCCAGCAGGCAAACAATGTAGAGCGCCAGCGAGCTGGAGGTGTGGAAGGTGATGCCGACCGCATTCACATGATACAAAACGGCGCCAAATTCGCAAAGGTTGAGCGTTAAAATGATGGCCGAGTAAAAGACGCGTGGACTGAGCCACCTAAACTGAATGTCCTCCACATTCCGGGACCGGATATTACTCACGGGCAGCAGGCCGTAAATCTGTGATATAAAAAGCACTGCAAAAAAAAAAAACAGCCAAGTACTTTATATTTGGCCAATGGGTCTCACGTTCTGGGAAATACCTTGGGAGACAGCGCGATAGAATGTTTCACCTTGTGGCATGGCCTTAAACTGAATGGCAACATTTTTGCAAGGGGTTTACGTGCAATCTATAAATGGGCGTGTCCGGTTTTTACGATCTAGCAGTTGGTAGTTATAATGATTTAAATATAATTGTGGCCGACTGTCAGCCAGCATGACAAATTGTAATTGTAATTGTAATTGTAATTGAAATTGAAATTGCATTTGTATTTGTATTTGTGTTGTTGCCACCATTCAGTTGCACAAGGGCAACAAGCCCTTCCGGCGGTTGGGCTCATCGAATTGCAACAACACCAGCTCGTAGGTAACTATAGTGCCAGCCATCTAAGTCCAGGTGGAGAGGGACAGCTATTATTAACAGCAGTACGGCTTTTAGCTATACGCACCCCGAATAGAAGTCTGCGGGTTAGAAAGTAGAACTTCTTGCCGGACAAAGCAACCGTTTGCGTTGACATTTGGAATATCAGACGCTCCACCTCCACGCACCAATTCCGGCTGGACACACGGCGAAGCACGTCCAGCGCACTCTTCGACTCCTCGTTGATGGTGGCCGCCGTAAGGAACACACAAGCGGTGCGACCCACCAGGTACAGCATGGAGTACCAGAAGTAGATGTAATTGATGGGCCAGCGCAATTTGCTAGAGGGAAAGCCAACTCTTGGGTCAGTCCTAAACTCTTTAAGCTGTTTCCTTACTTGAATATGTTTAGCAGCTGACAGCATACGAAGTACAAGTTATTCGCACAGGATAGTAAAATGATGCTGGAGAGGACATTGTCCACCCGCTCCAAGAGCTCACACATGCGCACGTAATGCTCCCGGATCTCCATGAAGGTGCTCTCCGGCACCTGAGTCTCATGTTCCAGCTTACGAATTCGCTTGGAGATTTGCTCGAAGCGATAGGCCAAACCCTTGCTGATCATCATAATGAACAGATCCATGTAGTTCCAGATAAAAGTGCAGGTGCCATTCACTAGCTATAGAAAATGAAGAAGAGAGAGCTCTGATATAATGCGATATTGTTGAAATACGAGTATACCAGAATATAGACAGCTACAAATCGGGTATAGGGCAGCACTTGGAACACATAGTCGTAGTTCATTTTAATATAATTGTCGAAGGACACGCCCATCGTATTATTGTACGTTTTTGAACAGAAATGCATTCGTTGTTGGTAGCTGACTACGGCGGAGGCTAAATACAAGCTATGCTCAACTGGAATGGAGTAGGATTACCATGTGATACGAAAACAGTTATAAGGAAGTACTCACCCACCGACATGGCTATTATAATCAGAGCTGGTTGTCGCACTCGCTGAGCCAAGTTTCTTTTGGGCATCTCATAGGGTGGCTTGGTGAAGGTCAACTCCAGGCGCGTCCAGTACCTTATCAAGGGCGGCCAATGCCGAGCCAAGTCTATGAACAAAATGCACGCGCACTGCACGCAGGTGAAGAACACCTGACCCCCTTATGAAAACGGAAATATCAGGAGCTGCAGAGTTAGTCGCAATATTTGTGGCTAATACTAACCGAAATTCTTGGCCGTAACCCCTATCTTGAGCAAGTACTTTAGCATACTCAATGTCAGCACCGAGCTGGCCGCCATGAAGATCAGCGTCACA
The DNA here is from genome assembly GCA_037075185.1 of Drosophila pseudotalamancana. Taxonomy (NCBI): domain Eukaryota; kingdom Metazoa; phylum Arthropoda; class Insecta; order Diptera; family Drosophilidae; genus Drosophila; species Drosophila pseudotalamancana. Next base: position 301,737 of record JBAMCK010001076.1, on the reverse strand, counting down.
ATCATTGGCAGGGATTTCAGTCGGAAATGCACATGACGCGGACTTTTGCGCCTAATCCCAGTGACTGGCATTAGGGCAAAGCACTGGCCGAGTAACATAACTGTAAAATATAGATAAAATCATTGAAAATTTGAGAGCTATGAAATTCTTGAGGACATAAATAATTCTTGACATTCTTGAGCTATTCTGCCGATTTTGAAAGGAGAAAGCTAATATACCCCTTTAACTTTGTAATCTAGTATAATAACATAACTGTAAAATATAGGTTGAAAACTTTAGAATAGAATTTACGATACAGTAGACACATGCAATTCTATATGTTTTCGACTTTGCAAATGGAAAGCCAATATACTCGTTTTAGTTTGTGATCTAGTATAGTAATATAGCTGTAAAATATATCTAAAATCATTGGAAATTTTAGTAATGCTTAAAACCGACCTATGAAATTCTTGAAGACTTCTGTATGTTCTTAAGTTTTTGTATCGACTTCGAAAAGAGAAAGCCAATATACCCCTTTAACTTTGTAATTTAGTATAATTATATAACTTTAAAATATAGATTGGAAATTTTAGAGCCGAAATTGCAATAAGTGTTAAAGGCAGACCTATGAAGTTCTTGAAGACTTCTTAATGTTTTTGACCTTTTGTATCGACTTCGAAAAGCCAATATACCCTTTTAGCTATGTGAACTAGTATGATAACATAACTGTAAACAATAGATAAAATGATTGGAAAGTTTAGAGTAGCTATCTTAATTAGAGTTTAAAACAGACTTTTGCAATTCTTATAGACTTCTGGATGTTCTTCGAAAAGAAAAAGCCAATACACCCCTTTAGCTCTGTGAGCTAGTAAAATAGTGTAGGATAGTTCAGTTTTTACTTACTGGGCGCTGCAGCGCGATGAAATATATCAAGGTGCGCATAATCCGTTGGTTTCTCGCTTTTGATAACGCGGAAATCGAAATTTCCCTCATCTGTTATCTTGATGGGGGAATTTTCATCCAACTGTTGTGGTTTTTTATTGAATATGTGCCGTAATTTCCAACCGTCCATCTCGCTGGCCATTTGGACACTGAGCCGGAGCGCCTGCGTCTATGCAACACACAGGCATAAACAATATTAGGAATTGCTGGCCACACTGCAAATGGAAATTGCAGTTATCACGCGTGTGTGGGAGTTCGTTGTTGTAAACAATAATTAGAAGCTAATGGGTAAAGCAGCTGTCAACACTTATTTTACGGCAATCAGAATTTAGTCAAAATGCGGAACGCTGCAGTAAATCATGCTTTTAAATGGGATCGAAATCCGTTGATGCTAATAAAGAGTAAGCGAAGAGAGCAGCGAGCTATAGTGGACCATAAATGGAGATGTGCAGGAAATGCTGAAGATTTGGAGCACCTGGATACATTTCATCGTGCCATACGGCCATGTGAGTAGATTTCATGCTCTACGGAATGTCCGATTTTACCTTTTAATCCCGTTATCTGACAGATTTATGCCTGGCCCAGATATTTGGAATGATGCCATTGGCCAATGTGCTAAGTCCCAATCCTCAGGTGGTTAAGTTTCAGTTACGTTCCTATGGCACGTGTTTTTCGGTACTATTTTTGCTGTTGGGCGGCTTGAAAACAATGCGCTTAGCTTCTAAACTTTTGCAAGGTGGACTTAATGCCAAGAATATGGGTAAGTAAGTAATACTCATTCAAAGTAAGAGGTATACCGCCCCGATTAGCAGATTAAGTATGGTAGATAGAGAAAAATGTTATCAATGTTATTATAGGTAGGGGATACAGGTTTATAAAATATATATATTATACACATTGGACAATAATACATTTATTCATATTAGCCTGGAATTTGAATCTTACCTAACAGGACTGCATATTAAATAAGATTTTTCATTTTAGCTGACTATAGAAATACAGTATGAAAATCACATAGAAGGGCTATTAGAATATATTTGATGTATCTTTGCTCTTAAGATTTTTCTGCGGTCTTTATTGACTGTACGACTTAAGACCGAAAGAAGAGGATTTTATCTCTGACTTAAGTAAATGTTGCAATATAGGAATACAGAATGAAAATCGAATAGAAGGGCTCTTAGAATATATTTGATGCATCTTCTGGGCTAAAGTTTTTTCTACAATTTCTGTTGATTCTACAACTTAAGATTGAAAATATTGGATTTTAACTCCAACTTAGTTAAATGGTGCAAACTGTAATCTTTTAAGGTTTCAGCATTTACTAAATAAAGAACTTTCACCATATTTTCATATCTTTTTACAGTTAGTGTCGTATTCTTCAGCAGTGGGATGGTGATCTGCGTGAATTTCATTTGTCTGGCGCGTTGCTGGTCTCGTTTAATTGTTCCTTGGAGCGGAATCGATATTATAATGCTCTTTCCACCATATGCGACAACGAAATCGAGTCTTCGCCGTAAACTATTTATCACTGGATGCTCTCTGGGTTGTCTTACTTTGGGTGAGTTTTATTTAAGTATAATGTATAATTTATTTATTTAAAATCTTCCTCTTTTTACAGTGGAACATTGTTTATATTATGCAACCAGCTTTACTAATTATCGCAAGCAAATTTTGAATTGTCAGACGAACGTAACGCAAATTGCATTTAAGGGGTATATGCTAAAGGAATTTGCGGATATTTTTGAAGTGTTACCCTACAATCCCATCTTTATATTCTATGCATTTGTATGTACAGATTCAGTTTAATAATCAACCGAAACTTAAGAAAGATATATTTCAGTTTTTAAATGGGACCTTTACCTTTATTTGGAACTTTATGGATACGTTTATAATTTTAATAAGCGTCGGCCTATCCCAACGTTTTCAACAGTTGGCAACACGTGTTATGGCCACAGTAAATAGGGTAAGATCTTTACTATATTTGTTCATATATATTTGACCATGTTTTGCCTTTCAGTATGTGCCCGATGCCGAATGGCATGACATTCGGATGCATCACATTCTTCTATGTGAGCTCATGGAACTGGTTGAGGCCAATCTGTCGCACATTGTTTTACTCTCCTGCTTGAACAACATTTACTTCATATGCAATAAGCTATTGGCTATCTTTACGTAAGCATTTTACCATTAAGACTAGTCTATGATGTATCCATAGTATCCATTGTGTTTTTACAGTAAGCTTCACTATCCCATCAACTACGCCTATTTCTGGTACAGCTTGCTCTTCTTATTGGGACGCACCTGCGCGGTTTTTATGTGTGCCTCGCAAATTCACGAAGCCTCGTTACTTCCTCTTAACGCACTTTCAATGGTCCCAAGCGAATACTGGACCGAGGAGGTCCAGCGTTTCAGCCACCAATTGAGCAATGAGTTCATTGGATTATCCGGCTTGGGCCTGTTCCATTTGACACGGAGAAGTTTCTTTGGAGTGAGTCTCGAATTTGAAACTTAAAATGATTCTAAATATTATTTATTGTCATTTAAGATGATTACAACTTTGGTGTACTACGAGTTTATGCTATTGCAACTGGATGCGAAGACCAACAAGGATGATCTCTCCAATTCATGTGTCTAAATGAGAAAAAAAGTACAAAAGTAATCTATGCAAAACATTAAAACTAACAATAATAATAACATAACTTAATATGTGTAAGCACTTTTTTTTTAATATAAAAATGTAGTGTATTTCAATTAAATTACAAATTTAGAGTTTCGCTTTTAAATTGAAGGATTCCCAGCGTTCTAAACGGTTGTCCTAATTGGCATGTAGAATATATGATATCAATTTTTGGGCATTTGCGGGCAAGTGGAACTGTTCGTATAGGGCGGGAATCCACAAATTGGGGGTAACCGAAGTCGTTTGCCATTAGTTTCAATTATTTGGACAAATGTAAATCTGACAACTGTACAGGAATAGTTACGGCAAATCAACGAGCTGTCAGAGCAGCAGAAGGACAATGAAACAAAGGAAACAAAGTCAGGACCAACAATTTCTAATTCGAAATGGGTTTTCAATTCGCGCATTGCTTTGACACTGACACATTGCCAATTAACACTTTCCTGGTTACCTGCAATTGTTTATAGCCACGGCCCCAAAGAAACGGGGCAATGCCCGTTTTCTGGGGAGCAATTATCCTGTCAGAAACTTTATACATACATATGCATATACTACATATATGATTGGATATGCGAGTGAAAGGAAGGCAACCGAAGTTGGTAGCAAAACAAAATGCCAACAAAAACAAACGCGGGTGATTACAAGTCGCCGGCACCCCTGTTTCCGTTTCAGCACGTGAGTCAGTCAAAGTCGTCGGCAGCGACAACCCCCGGACGGAGCCAGAGGATACAGGATAGAGGCCTAGAGCTAAGGCCGAGAGCGGGTTTGTTTTGACCGAGCTGTCATGACAACAGCTGGCAAAAGCAAATAAAACTTGAAAAATGAAAAGCGAGCGCTTTGAGCACTTTGTGGCAAATCAAAAATTTTCACTCGCTCAGAACGCAACGAACCGCCAAAACGGAAACAAGCTGCACGGAACAAGAGTTGGATTCAGGCATGAGCCAGCATGGAGATACCAGAGACTGTATCTGTGCAAAGGTTTCGAGAGTTTAGTTCTCGGCAAAAGCATGAGCTGTATGAAACCCTACTGGAGCTGGCAGATACGATAGAGGAGTTGCCGAAGAAGTCGCTGCGGAAGACCTTGGAGCTGACATTGGCAGTCCTGAAGTACAAGGGCCAACTGGCACAGAAATTGGAGCAGAGCGGCGAGCGACGTTTGCAGGATGAAAATGAGAAGCTGAAGCGAATGGTGCAGAGGCTGGAGAACGAACGAGATGGTCTTAAGCACAAGACCAAGGAGGTGAGTTCTTTAGACCTTGAACTCTCAAACTCAATCTCAATCCTATTACAAATATATTCTCTTCCAGTTGGGTGCGGAGATCAAGCAGCAGCAAGAGCAACTGCGGCAGGCGGCGCAGCAGGCAGAGGCCAGCGACAAGGACTCTTCGGATCCGCTCTCCGAGCTGGACACGCAGGAGCATCTGCTGCACAACATCGAGACGAAGAACAAGCACATTAAACGGCTGTTGCGGGAAATCGATGTAAAAGACTCGAAATTTTCATTTTCATCCGATGTATTTTTCATTGCCAATTCTTTTATTGTAGGCGCTGCAAAATCAGAACATTAGCCAGTCGAAGACTATAGTGCTCCACGAGCAGGAGCTTCAGCAGATTAGGGGGAATCTGCTGCAGATCACGCAAGACATAACGCAGGTCGAGCAGGAGCGAAAGTCCTTGATGCAGCGGGAGCAGCAACAGAGCTTAGAGATTGCTCGTCTGGAGGGGAATGTCACTTTTTTGGAGGATGAGCGCGAAAAGCAGGATCTCGAAATGCGTCAGTTCCTGGATAAGTATGACAGCCAAGTGATTAGCTGGAGGCAGCAGCTGGACCAAAAGGATAAGGAACTGGAACAGTTGCGCAAGAGGATGGAGCAAACGGCGATAACAGGCCAAAGCACATTGGAATCCACTTCCACCAGCAAACAGAGTCCACGGGACGAAGAGCAGACTCATCTGCGACATGTAAGTCCTTGTTATCACATCTCCAGCTGATGCTCCTTTGATTGTTAACTTTCAGATGCTGGAATTGCGCGAGAAACGAATTGAAGCGCTGGAGGGAAAGTTGAAATCCATGTCGGATGAGATTGTGACCTCCACCAAAGTAATGAACAAGCTGTGCGTGCAGCACGAGAGCACAAAGAATCCGCAGCAACCGCGAGCCTGCTGCAAGGTGATTGAGGAGCGGCTGCGTGCTGCTAATGCCCGGTCGGAGCAGTTGTCGGAGCTGCTCGACGCCACCGAGCAGGACAATGTGCTAAAGGCCAAGCAAGCGCTGCACGCCTTGAATGCTCTGGAGGCATATAAACGTGGCGAGGATGGCCTCGTGCCCGCTCTACGTCGTTGCTCCGGACTGGAGCAGAAGCTGAGCGATCGGGACAAGAAGCTGCGCCACTACACACAGGAGCTGAACGCCATGCACGAACTGGAGCAGGAGAACTCGGTCCTGCGTCGACGGCTGAACATACCCGATGATGTTGTTGTGCTGTCCAAGAATGTGCGTGCCAAGCAGAGAAACAAGGATAAGCAGATTGAGAGGCTGACTTTGAAGCTGCGCACCTCCGAGGAACTGCGACTCCAGTTGAAGCTGGACAAATGTGAGCTGAGGTAAGTGCCCAGTGCAAATTTCCTTAACCAAGCACTGAAGCCATCAATTTACAGACGGAAGCTGCTGGAGCTGCAGAATAATCCTCCCCAGCGTCTGGACGAATCAGTGCATCAGCCCAGCGAAGTCGGGGAGTTGCCGCCCAGTGCTCCGTTGGACAATTCGCCGTGTCGTGGCCAAGGCGATGGTGCCGCCAGCTCCGAGCTACAAACCAAATACGAGGATGTGCTGGCGGAGAACGAAACCTTGCGCATGGGCATGTATGAGATATTGGAGAAGCTGCGGGAATATGATGGTAGGTGGAGAATAGCAAATAAAGCATTATTTTAATACAATTATAATCATATCAATTACATTAAAGCTACCTCGGAACACATCACCATAGACTCGGAACTGCTGCGGCGTCTTATCGAAGCGCTGCCCAGTGGGGGACAGATGCCTCATCTGCATGGCCAGCTGCAGGAGTTGCGGCAACGCGAGGAGGCGCTGTGCCAGCTGTTGCAGCAGAACGCCAGCGATTCGGAGACCGGAGAGTTGTCCTCGGTGCACAGCATGCGGGATGTATCTGATATGCCCGAGGAGCAGTCAGATGTTATCGTGATTGATTCGTCAACTCGACCAACTACTCCAAATGAGATAGTCGAGGGATTGGAGTTGCCTGTGATCACGGAGGTCGAGGTGGAACAGCCGAGGCCCGGAACAGCTGAGCTAGCGGAGCTGGCTATTCTTCGCAAGCATTATGATGAGCTGCGTCTGCACATGTCCGCCGATGGCAATGAGCTGGTACGTTTCAATCAAGAGCTTCACGATAAGCTGATCAGCTTGGAGAAGCAGCTCCAACAGCAAAGCAGCTCCTACGGCTACATGCGAGAGGATTACGATCAGCTGCTGACGGAGCAGAAGCGGTTGGAGCTGCGTCACATTGAGCATACGGCGGACCTTCAAAGACAATTGGAACAGCTGAAATCGAGTCTGGCTGCCAAGTGCGAGCAGGTCAGCACATTGCAGAGTGCGAATCTCTGCACGGCGGAGGAGCGAATCCAGCTGGAGCAGCGAAATGCAACGCTGAGTATGCAACTGGCGCAGGCCATGGAACAGTTGCTGGGCGTGCTGAAGGTACCGGAGCTCTGCGCGGATTACGGCATCATCGATGAGAACTACCAGCTGGATTATGTAACGGCTGCGGAGTTCGAGCAGCAGCGACTAACACTGGACACTTGGGCGGCTCGGCAGGCGGAATTGCAGCGGGAAAACAAACAACTCGAGGGTTTGCTGCAGGTTGCCAATGGTCAAATACAGTCGCAACAGAAGCTGCTCAATGAGATAACCGATAATCACATCAACTTGCGCCACCTGGTGGCGGACCTCCAAAGCAGCTCCAATGATAAACTGGTGTTGGCCAAGATGCAACGGGATTTGGACACAGGTGGGTTATGCCTCACTTTAAAAATAAGAGACCAGGTTTAATTAACCCTTGTTTTACAGCCAAGGCGGAAACTGCTCGCTTGGAAACGGAACGCAGCCGTCTGCAGCAGGATGTGGAGAATCTGAATAGACAACTGCAGGAGTCGGAGCGAATGGCAGCAGAAATGCAACAGGACTTCCAGCTGAAACGAAACAGCAGCGACATTAAACAGAAGTAAGTTTTATTGACGGGGTTACCTGCCAGAGGAAATATTCCCAGGTGGTACGAGTTACAAAGGACTAATTAGGACTAAATTACTAAAATACTAGTTAGCCTAGCAAACAAACGGATGGACGGACCGACGGACGGACCGACGGACAGTATTATATCGTCAAGAATGTTGATAAATTTTGCTTACAGATTTCTGCAGCGTTCGCTGTTTACCCTCAAGGAGAAATATGCCAAATTTACTCCGCTGATCTTCCTGAACAATTTTGTGTTCGCTTATCAAAAACTGAATCAAAGAGTCGTTGAGCAGCAGCAGGTGGAACAATCGGGCGACAACTCGGCGCTTGTGGAGCACGTGTTGCACGTGGTGCAGGCGAAACTGTCGCCCAACGAGGAGAATTCTCAGCAGCTGATTAAGCTCATCAAGTCGGAGACACACTCACGGCTGCTGGAGCTGCGCTGCGAGAGTCTGCAGGCCAGGCAGGTGGAGCTTCAGCAGGAGCTAAGTGAGATGCGACTGCAGCATGCCGCAGAGTCGGAGCACTGGCAGACAATTGGGGCACTGTTTGAGCAGCCAAGCGGGGCGCGTAAAGAATCCGCTTGCGTCGATGCGGCAACCAATACGGAAGCAGCAGCACCTGTGCCCGCTATGCGACGCGCAGCACAGCTCATAGACAGGCAATCCTCACCCATTGGGTCGCCGAAGAGGCGCTCGTCCAGTCATGACACAACCACACAAACGGAGAATGCTGCAGTGCAGCTGCTGGAGACGGCGGTCCAAACAAATGACAATAAGAAGGAGAAGGAGCAAGAGAAGCAGCAGCAGCAACATCAAGGTGTGCAAACGGTCCAGGAATCCGTTCGGGCAGATGAGGAGCTACAACAATTGCGGACAGCGTAAGTAGCTCAGAGGATTAGAGATGCATATTCCAAGTCCTAATTTTATTCTTACCTTTGTCCCAGGCTTGACGCGGCGAATAAACGAATTGAGGAGCTGAGCAAACAGTCGGAGACGGCCAATGCAAGTAGCGAATCCGATAGTCAACACAGCGGTGTTGTGGAGAAGACGATACTCTCTTTCCACACACTTCTGCTAGAGAAGGATCAGTCCATACAAAAGTATCAGGATCTTCTGCAGACGGAAAGGGAACAATGTCAGCAACTGATCATGAAGCAAACAGCAGAGAATGAAACACTTAAAGCAACGGTTAACAATTTGAATTTCAATATTAAGACCAAGGATCTTGAAATCCAGGATCTGAAAGCCAAACTGGAGCTGCAGAAGGCGCCCGCAACTGTCGTTCTCCAGACGACTGACAATTCGCTCAACGAGTTGACTGATGAGAGGATTGAGGAGATGTTTGAGCACAGCTCCGTGGATAGAAGCACACAGCAACAGGAACTGGAGGAGGATGTGCCGGCGGTCTCGGCTCCAACTGTGGCTGAGGAGGTGGTCGGCGAACAGGAGAAGCAGGATACTGAAGAGCTAAAGGAGCTGCCGACCCTTCACAAGCAAATCAAAGAGCTGAAGGACAAGCTGAGCTACTGCGAGCAGAATCTGGTGTCCCGCGAAGAGGAGGTTGAAATACTGAGGGAAAAGTAAGTCCTACAAGGAATTAAATATATATTTTATGGACTCATCACCAAAATCTACTTAGGTTAAAGCTCTGCCAGGAGCGCGAGAAGTGCATGGAGCCGAGCAACAATCCAGAGTTGGAGCAACTGCGGGTTTTCCTGGAGGAAAAGGACAAACACATACGTGATCTGATGGACACACTTAAGAACTTCCATGTTTGTATTATTTTGAGTAATATTCTGAGCCCAGATTTACCTCACGCTCCTATTCCTTTCCACAGGACGATCAACAGCGTTACATAAATGACACTTCCAACTACTCGGCGGACCAGATTGCCAAACTGGCCGCCGATCTGAATCGCACAGAGGCAACCAACAAGATTTATCACACCCAAATGGAGGCACTGCGTCGCCAGCTGACGAACGTCACCCAGCGGGAGAAACAGGCACGCGACTTAAGCCAGTCGTTGCGCCAGCAGCTGCTCAAGCGTCCGGTGGTATCCATCAAAACGGAACTGAATGCCCGGGTTAAGAATGAGAATCTGCAAAAGCGCATTCAGCAGCTGGAGCTGGATCTGGACGAGTCGCGGGCGCAGCTGCAGCGCCAGCAAACTCTGCTGGAAGCCAAACGTACGCGGAGCGCCAACGAAGTTGGTCTTTGGGAGAAGCAGAAACGCTGGCAGCAGCAGGCCGATAAATTCAAGAGCAAGCTGGACGAGACGGAGCTGGCACTGGAGAAGACTCGCACGCTGCTTCAGGCGGCGCGCACTACAATCGCGCGTCTCGAGAAGGACAAACATCTGCTTGAAGCAAAAGTGGGCAAAGCAGGAACTGGAGGCACAGCGACGACAGGCGCAAGTGTTAGTGTCCACAGCACGTTGAAATGCTGTCGTGCTCCGTCCTGCCCGAATTTACAGAATGTTGGCGGAGCCAAGTTTACACCATCTCCTTCGGAGAGTCCAGAAACGTATACGGGTCCAAGTAGCGAGTGCAGCTCGCCGGCTCACAATCAATCCCAGCCGAACTCTGGTCACCACAGCTTCTATGACCAGGGACAGTCGGAGTTGATAGAGGCACTAAAGGCACGAATTGAGCTGCAGCAGCGAAAGATCATTGCTATGGAGCTGGAAGGCCGCGGCAGCAATGCCTTGACTACCGAACTAGAGAAGCTGCAGGAACGCTGCCAGGCGGTGGAGGCACAGAATATACGTCTGGAAGCGCGCAATTTGCAGCTGCAGCTCGACACAGATCTGCTGAGACAGGGCGACAACAGCGATCGGCTACAAAAGCGCATCAAGCACTTGGAAGAGTAAGTGTCTCGTAAACATCCTGCTCAGATCTATTGTCTAAGACTTGACTTTGTTTCAGTTACATCCTTGCGCTGAAGGAAGAAATGGCACGCACCGAGTCCCGTCGAGAGCTGTGCAAGTGCAGCGGCCTCAAGGTTAACACACATCAGGGTCAATCCGCGGAGCACACGATTCTCTCGCTGCGCAATCTGGTGGAAAAGCTGCGTTCGGAAAACAAGTTCCTTAAGGATGGCCGCAACTCAACGGAGTCACGTGGCTCGACTGACTCGTTGTCAGCATCCGCCGAACTGGCTCGACTCCAGCAGTTGCATGCGGATTCCTTGGAGAAAATCGCCGCACTGCAACAGGAGGTTAAGCAGCGCAGCAGTGATGGAAAGGTAACGTATTAGTAATAATATAAAGGAATTTAACTTATTGATACCCATTTATGCAGGATGAGGAACTGAAATACATTAAGGAACAGCTTATGAAGAAGACGCAGTTGTTGCAAAAAGCAAAAGTTCTGCTCACCCGCGCCGCTGCCAAGGAGAAGGTGCTTAGAGAGCAACTCGCGGTTTGGAAACGCAAATGTTCGGAGCTGCAAAATGTGCCGGTGATTGATGAAATCAGCGAGTAGCCTTAGCTTTAAGTTAAATGTTGTATAAAAGTAAACAAAAATGATGCTAATTGGTAGGAAAAATATCTTTATTTAAAATTAATCCTAATGCGGCTGCCAGACTGCTTTTCCTACTCATACTTCTGCTATACGGCAGTACTGCCTAACTTAACATTTAGCTTAAATGGTTTTTGGTGGCGTTGCCGGACTGTAAGCTACATATCAAAATGTAACGGCTTGACGTCAGCAGCTTCCATTTTCTTTACTAGAGCACTTTATCAACCTTACCTATTTAAAATATAATGCAGATGCCAGGCTGTCTTTTCTGTTCATACTTCTGATATTTGGCAGTACTGCCTAACTTAACATTTAGCTTCAATTGTTTTTGGAGGCGTTGCCGGACTGTTAGCTACATATCAAAATGTAACGGCTTGACGTCAGCAGCTTGCATTTTCTCTTGGACTAGAGCCCGTTATCAACCTTACATTTTCAAACCTGCGGACCATTGTTATTGGACGCCGCACAACAAAGTGGAGATTTCGTTTATTAATTTGGACTTCGTTCTCAGTTCAGATTAAAACGTTGTAGTGCACTAATGCAAAGTATTGAAGAACAAAAGGTATCTTAATCTAATCCTATGCGCGGAACTATTTATAATTTAAATACAAGAACTTAACCAAGAACTTGCACATTAGAAAACAAAGAATGTCATATGAAGGCTTTAAGTACCTGGTTGTTCAGAAGCAGGACAAGATTCTTGTTATTAAATTCGATAATCCCCGAAAGAAGAATTGCATAAACCACACTGGATACAAAGAACTTACTCGTGTCTTGGGCGAAGTCAACGAGGATGCAAGCGTCTCAATTGTTGTGATTACCGGAGTCGGCGACTTCTTCACTGCCGGCAATGATTTGTCCCAGGGCTCCGATATAACTGACATGGATGCCTACTTCAAAGAAAGCAACGCAACATTCAAGGCCATGGTCAGCAGTTTCCTAAATTGCACGAAACTCGTCTTTTCGCTGGTCAATGGACCGGCCATTGGGATAGGATCCACGATTGTGGGACTCAGCGATGTAGCTTGGTGCGCCGAAGAGGTTGGCAACAGGTTGTTGTGGTCGATATTTAGTAAACTCTGTTACTGTTATTTCTAGGCCTATTTCCAAACGCCCTTCAGCAAACTTGGCCTTGTGCCAGAGGCCTGCTCCAGCTTCACATTTCCATTGATCATGGGACGCTCAAAGGCCACGGAGATGCTGGTGCTTAACGAGAAGCTTTCTGCCCAGGAAGCATACCATTTCCACTTCGTGTCCCGCATCTTTAAACTAAGCGAATTAGATTCAGTGGTGTGGCCAAAGATTCGCGAGTATGCGGAACTACCTCCCAACTCGATGAGGGAGTGCAAACGTCTTATTCAGCACTCCTTACGCGATGATCTATTCCGTGCCAATGATGCGGAGTGCGAGGCGCTGCTCCGACGCTTATATGATGATGAATGCATGCAGGCTATAATTAATTTTGCAATGCGGAAATCAAAGCTTTAAATGAAAAATTCCTTTACATTACTGTTGTCTTTTTTACTCTGAAAATATGTTTTACATTAAAAGCTTGTTGCATTAGTTGAGGTAACGTACTGATCGCTTTTTCGCTCAAAACTCATTGAAGTAAAAAGCAATATCGATAATTATGTGCATGGTCACTCTTTTTTAAAATGTATTTTGAAATTCGAAATTTACAAAAGACATTGTTCATTCCTTTCACCATATACCTTAGATGCATATAAAATATAAAAGTAATTAATTTTTAACTTTGTTAATAGTCTGTCTTGAGAAAGTTTAATATCATAATTCATTTGTGGTATCGATAATTCTAGGTTCTAACTTTTATTCATCGTAATTCTGTTAAGTGAATGTTATTTGTGCACCATTTCTGAATTATGTTAAACTTCTGCGCTTGGAGGCAGCTGGCAACTGGCAGCTCTCATTTTTAAATTGAAACACTTGTTTCGGGTATATAGTACAATTAAAATTACCCCCATTTTAAATTATATATTGTAATGATTAGTTCTTCATCCCTGACAATGTTCAAAAATAATAACAGAAAATTGTCCAAGAAATATGTTGTTCTCTCTGTTATTTAACAGAATGAGCATTTGTTAATATTTACTCGCTGTTAACCTCACTGTTGCTTAACAGGTCACACTGTCACCACGAGTAAAAGAAACGAAATAAAAGAATTTTTTGTTGCACATGCAAATATAATAATTAAGTGTTTGTGCAAGCGCTAGCAATTTGTATACTCCATAATTTTATGCTTGTGCGTGTGCGGGTGGCGCAAGCAGAGAGCAACAGTGTTAATTAGACCAGCAGCCGACGCGACAAAAGCGTAGTGTAAAAGTTGCTTGCAGAATTCGTCGTGTCATTAGGAAAAAAGAAGAGTGCCGCGGCAAGTGAAACTGAATCACGAATCATTCATTGGCAGCAGCCGCCCGTCGCACTGTCGAGTGGCCGCCCGCACGCATAAAACATGAAAGATTTGCTACAAAACTGAATTACCATTGGCGAACCGTTAAAGGTAAGTCAAACACTTAATTTCTTGCCCTAGTGCTGCCGTCCGCCCGGTTTGCCCCTAACCCGTCCCTGCGGCACATTCCGCCGCGCTCTCTTTCGCCGTCAACGTGGTGTTCTCTTTGCTGGGTCGGTCGCTGACGCCGCCATTGGACATTGGAATGTGTGCATTTACATGCTTAAGTTACGCAGTCTTTTCGAATTAGTTAGAATTTGGACATTTATTGACAGCGTCGCCCGCAGATTGCAAGTTAATTTTATTTTTTTCCCAGTTGAGTGACGTAGTGCGGCGCCTGCTTTACAGGTGTGTGCGTGTGTGTGTTTACGTACATGTGTCACTCGCTGTGATTGTGTGTGTATGCGTGTATGTCAAACGTTAGCCAGTCAAGTTAATTTTTGAAAGCCGGCATTATGCGTAGATATACAAAATCGTATTGTTTTGAATATTATGTATATTTTCGACACTTGAACGCCACTTGTGGGCATAGGAGGAGGTGGGGCCGTCACCCCACCCGGTACAGTATGACCACACTCTCTTTCTCGCTCTCTCTTGCATTCGCTCTCTCTGTTTATTTGCCTTTTTGTATTTTTTTCTTCTTGCTGGGGCCCCACAGCTGTGCTGTGGTGTTGCCAGATGTTCCGCGGTTGTCGCAATTTAACCTCAAATTTTGGCGCTTCGTTTGTGTTAACTTTTTATATTTGTCGTTTCACAGTAAGAACTTCAATGTTTGGCGTTTGTAGTGTTCATGTGGTGTGCATCTCCTGAGATACGTTCAGAAACGCCAGTGTAAATCCGATTGCACCGATAGTCGTCAGAGTTGTCAACTGCGTTGCCAGTGTAGCGCAGTTGTTCCAATTATGGCACAGCAAACGCAGCCGGTTGCCCAGCAGCAGCAGCAGCAGCAGCAACAACAACAACCGCCGCCAGCAGCAACGCCAGTGTCCACATCAACGACGCCACAGCCGCCGCCCATTAACAATAACAATAATAACAACATTGTGTCACCATCGAACAATAATAACAGCAGCGCACTGAACGCTGTGCCCGTCTACAATCAGCAGCCGCAAATTTTATATATGCCCGCCGCTCATGGAGCGCCTCATCCGCACATGTCACAAGGCGCCCATGGTCCTGCGTTCCATCCGTCTGCGATGTTACCAGCGTCCTTGCCTCCTAATGTTTTTGTAAACAATGTGAATCTCCATAACTGGCCGCAATCCGCCTATATGCAAGGGGGCGGTGCACCGCCCCACTATGTGAGTGTGCATGGCGAGCTGCCATCGGAGCAGGTAAGTTGAATGTGTGCTATGTGAGTCGATTGTCCAGAATTCAAATAAAATCAAATCTTCCGACCAAACAAATGCAATTTAATACTAAATATAGAGCATTCAATTTCAACTGCATTGTTTTTCTTGCAGGGCAATCCGTTAATGCAACAGCTACAGCCAATGCCGATCCATCACACTAATCCAAATGGTCACATTACATCCGGCATGGGTGGACGCAATCGAGGACGTAGCCGTGGACGCGGAGGTGGCGGACAACGCCGCAATGACTACCACGTACCGCGCAACATGCCACAACTGCAGTTGCAGCAACAACAGCAACAGCAGCAGCAGCAGCTGCCACCAGAGAGCGCTAGCTCCGCGCCAAACGCCTTGCAATTGCAGCCGGAACAGATAGGACAGCAATTGGGACCACCGCAGCCGCCAGATGCACAACTGCAACCCATGTCTTTCTACACTCCGCACCCGTACGCTGCATATGGAAGTTATCAGGGCGCCTACTTCGCGCCGCATCATGGTCCAATACAAGCTCCGCCAAATGCGGGGGCAGCTGCACATCCAGCTTCAGGCACACCTTTGTTTATATCCCCAATGGCACTCTACAATGGCGCACCCATGTACAACTACATGAGCAGCTACTTCTACCAGCCGATGTTGCAGCAGTCAGAGTATCAGTACATGCCGGACGACGGTGGTCAACCACAGGGCGGAGTAGTCGATGAACGACAAGTGCCGTTGTGGCATCCAACTCACATGTATCCTGAAGATTACCAGGAGATGGCGCATTCTAATGGCGATGAACTGAACCACAACAGTTCATCGTTGACCTCTCCAGAAACGACGAGCATGTTGAGTCCCAACTATCCCATCTACGATCCCCAGCAAATGCATGAAATGCAGCAGCAAATGGGCGTAATGCAGATCTACGATGATGGTCAGCTTGCACCACTTCAGACCATGCATCCAGTTACTGCTGCAGTGCCACAGGTAAGCGAACACACAATTCGCTAAGCGTAGTTTTTTTTAATACATTCTCTAAATACGTTTCCAGTATGACGATGAACTCTCAGATTGTAGCGCTGCTCCAGTCGGTGGCATACCAGTTACTTGGTCTCTGCCAACAGATGCGTCGCCACAGACCATGTTAGTCCAGGCACCCCCTTCGCATCATATCGTTCAGCCCCAGGCTCAGCCAACACTTTGCATCGAACAACAGCAGCAACAGCAACAGCAGCAGCAGCAGCAGTTGTCTGCTCCTCTTCCTCAAACGGAGACATCAACGCCACAAGCTCCACAGGAAGCGTTGGGTAAGTGCCATAAATTGATTATTCAACCCGATTAGCAGTATTTTTTACATGGGGCTTTTTTTGTTAGCATCGGATACCAGTTAATTTCTTTTTCTATTTATATTTTGATATCCCCATCAACGATAATCAATTTGTGATAGCGTCTGTTAGGTATTTCTTATCAGTTTCGATTCATCCAATCATGTTTCGTATCCGAATGGATATTCAAATAAATCAAAATATATACTAGACTAATTTGTATGTTTATTTTTGCTTCTACTGATATGATGAAATTCTCTCGAAATATTTCTACAAGCTCAACGTGATTTAGCAATCTATTTTAATAAAAATTCTTCGAATTGTAATTGTTATGTGACATGAAAGAAATCAAAAATAATTTTAATATTTAAATAATTTCTATTTTCGAGGATTTCTGAAAGAATTGTTTTTTATTTGCAATGAAAACATTGCTGATTTCGAATCGGAAACAAATTATTTATCTCGATCAAATTTAATTTAGAATATTATTTATTTAATTACATTGCGTTCGTTATATTTGTAAATGTATATACTGAAACCCTTTTTTAAAAGCATGCTTTTTGTTTTTAATTTAATTGTTATGAACATATTTAATACTTCGCTGTGTTTATTAAATGCAATTCGTGCTGACTCTTCTGCTTTCATCGCTCTGCGTGTGCTCAGTTTACGGTTGATGTCGTTGGGGTTCCAGTTGCTTTTCTGTCAGGTGTACCCAAAACATCACATGATACATGTATGGGACGCCGTTGCGACGCCTTACATACTTTCTGTATTGAATACCCTCACGAAGGTTATTGCTATTTTGTTATGAAATCTGTTACTCAGAGAAGTAAACGTTTCGAACTCTATTGGGTTTAATATTTAATTTAATTAAAATAGAATATGTGTTCGAATATATATATTAGTATATATGGTTGTCTGTACAATATTTATATAAATTCTCAGTCTGTCTCAGTTTGTATAACTACAAGAGTATATAATCTTCGGCGCGCAGAGGGTATTTTTACTTTCTTGATTTTTTCTTTTATTCGGTTTTTTTTTAATTGCTGTGGCAGCACTTTTAGAGCGAATTATTCGTATTGTTGCTAGGCGCTTGTTGTGGTGCGTCTCGATTGAATTGGTTCTGGGGAAGTGTTTGTAAGGCATGTATGAGAGTCCGATGAGGGGCTGCAGCTAGGCGAAAAGCTCTTAACAGGTGTTTGGTTTGTTGTCGAGACACAGTTCCTTAGTCTATTTAGCTCCACTCCTAACCGTTTATGCCGATAATCAGCTGTACAAGTGGACGACGTCTTTCTCTGTTTGTGTTTTGTTTTGTTGTTTTCTATTCTTTATGCTTATCAATCGACAGTCTTTGTATATACAAATATATACAAAGGTTTATAATACGTCAACGTCTTGATCCACTTACTGTCGCATTCGTGCAGTATGTGCATTGTAATAGTCTGTACATTTCTATTATCGGGTATATCGTTTCATCAAGAATGCCAATAAATATTTATATATATATAATATATATAATAATAATATATATATATATATATATTGTAGTATGAAAACATAATTCACGAATATTTGATGAAATATCATGCCATACATGTTTTTTCATAACTTTAATATTATTTATGAAGGGTCTTTGCAATTCGAATACATATTTCTTGGGTTTATTTTTGTGCTCTAACTTATGTGAGGCTTAGCTTCGTTTTGCCTATTTCCTCACTTGTTTGATGCATGGGGTCGGGTTTATGGTTGCCTTCCGTCTTATCAAACACAGTCAATGACATTTTTGTTGGCCATTGGCCATTATGGAACAGTAAAGCAAAGCGAAACGGTGTGGATCACTTCACATATACATGGCTCACATATGTATGTGTATTATGCACCCGGCCCAAAGTAAAATTGATAGCTGTCCAGTTGTGTGTGAGTGTATATGTAAATATATGTGATTGTAAGTGTGTTCACCATGTTAAAAAACTGAAACGTCTCACAAGGTATTTTATTGTTATTTTCGCAGCACTTGGCTGCGCGACTTTGTAAATACTTTTGATATCACGATGAGGACTGTGTGCATAACAAGATTGATAAATGTCCAATAACTATTTTATTTTTGCAATACCAGCGATTGGTAATACTCATTTAAACTCCATTTATTGATTAGGCTAATCTTTTTTGCTTGTGGCCATAGACTTTTCAATCGGACTGCGATTTATTTGTATGCATGATCAAATGGTGCACGGCAACCACATTTAATTCCCACATGGAGTTTTCGTCTTTTGAGTACAAGGTAATTAGATAAGGAGCCAACTGAATTAATATTATCTTAACTTTGATCGATGATTTTTAAAGCTATAAATCTAGCAGCAATTTGTTATACAGTTTACAACTGAATAAAAGTTAGCAATTATCCAGCGTATAATTACTTACCAGCTTTATAACAGAAGAGAATATAACTTTGTCTATTTTGAAAAATCTATATAGAAAAAATTGTTTAATTTCTAACATTTATTGTTCTGCTTTGCTTAGAATTTGCGTATTTGTTTTTTTTTCTTACTTGCATAGCTCAGCGCTTAGTTTTTATTTTATGCGTATAACAGTTTAATTAGGAGCATGTGTAAGTGTGTGTAAATGGTGTAAAATGGCTTTTTATTGCTCTTGAGGTGTGGTATACACTCTATAAATTTGGTTAGTTTTAAAATATAAAACATAATTCATATATTTATATTTATGTATATTTTGTTTGTAGTTTTTTTGTGTATAACAAAACGCACAAGCCTTTAAATTTAAAATTTGTTCTTGTCATGGACTTGTCTGAAATATTTGCATAATTCTTTTATATTATTGATATACAAAATATGAGCCATAAAATGTTCTTCCATTTTGTTATTGTTGTTAAACTACAATATTAGTTAAAAATTGAAAACAATTTCAGTTGGTTTTTGTTTTGTTTTTGGTTTTTGTTTTTATAATATTTTAATATAAAATGTATTAGTTTAGCATTTGTATGTAATAGTTCTTGCTCCTTTCTTAATTGCTTACATGCTCTACAAGTTAATCGCTTTGCCATCTTTATACATACGAAAAAATAACTAACTACTACCATTGAAAGGTTTACAATCGTTTAGTTTGTTATTCTCTATATGGTTTTTATTTTACTCTCTACTACAACTAGGCCGTATGACACATTTTTAACAATTTCCGTATAACAACGAATGCACAACAATAGTTATAGCAGTAATT
Source organism: Drosophila pseudotalamancana (assembly GCA_037075185.1). NCBI lineage: Eukaryota > Metazoa > Arthropoda > Insecta > Diptera > Drosophilidae > Drosophila > Drosophila pseudotalamancana. The sequence goes on along the minus strand of JBAMCK010001076.1, from coordinate 282,010 downwards.
ATATGGATCAATAGTTATTATAATACATATACATATACAATAGCAATAAAGGTAATAATAATAATAATAATAGTCGTACATAATAGTGTTTTAAAAATCGTAAAATTTAACAAACAAACAATAAAAATAATTTACCAGCTAATTTTTTTTTTTTTGCTGCTATTGTTGTATAACATTTTGAAACTATAATCAATCAGAGTTTATCAATCAGTTACTAGTTTCTGTTGATGTTCTTTTATGAGCGTGTTATATATTAAGTTATGTATATAGCTAATTATATATGACAGCAGAGCTCTGCTAGCTACAATCTTATCGAAGCTAAGCCAGGTTTCCTTTAATTTCTTTTCTTTTTTGCCATCAAGCAAATCTATATTGTGTGTTTATATATAATTAGTTGTATGTATATTGAATAGTTGCTTAGGCATAGTTTCGGTATCGGTATCGTTTTAAATTGTTTATATATATATATATATATATATATATTTATATATATTTAGTGTTTTTGTTGTGCTCTTTTCTTTTTACAATACTTTCGCTTTGCCTGGACCTGGGCCTGCCCTTGCCTAAACAGCGCGCTCTTCGCTCTACTGATCTCTGCTCTTTCCTCATTCGACTTGGCTCATCTTCCTCATTGAATAAGTTGCTATAAAAATATCGCACTCTACTCTTAATTTATACATTCTCAATCTTACTTCCCCGTTCACTCGCTCGCTCGCTTCACTTTATTTAATAATATTTGTTTGTGTGCTAAATTCTTGTTGCTTAGAGCTTTGATTCCGTTGTTGTTCTTGATTTCTGTTGCGTGTTCGGGAATGGCTCCAGTGGCTCCTCCTGCTGTGGACTGGGCAGAGTTTTGATGATCTTGGGTACAATGGTGATTGGCTGATCCTCATCCTCGTCCTCGGCATCCTCGCCCTGCTCCTCATCGATGGGCGTCAGCGTTTCCACATGCACTGGCGTCTCATCCGAGCCACTGAAGCGTTTCATACAAGGCGCCAAAAAGCTAGTTATGGTGGACAAAGCAAAGAACATACCCGCCATGTAGAAAGGCAGATCGTATGTATGGGTTACATCATATACGGCGCCCGCCAGCGGTGTTCCAATCAATGCAGCAAATCCTCTGAACAAAATGAGCAGGCCAAAGGCATTCGTGAGCTTGTCCAGTCCCAGCAGATCGACCAGAATAATTGACGTTAGCGAAATGTAGCCAGAAATGGCAATTCCAAAGGCGATTGACATAGCTATATAGGCGCTAAAGCTGTAGCAGAGTGGAGTCACTGTGACCGCCACTGTGGAGATCACCAAGCAGATGTTGTTGAGCAGCAGTGAATTGACTTGTGGCAGGTCCGCTACCCAGCCGCAGAGGACACGTCCCGCGGTGTTGGTGATGCCAATGATGGAGATCAGCAGTGCCGCATCGTCCTTGGAAATGCCATGATCAGTGGCAGCATTCACAAGGTAGGCAAACGGTATATACAATCCAGCCATGCCGAATAGGTTAGATACGCCCATCAGCATAAAGACGGGATCCTTTAGTAGACTGACATCCAACATGGTGTTCACCACGGATTTCACCGAATCGGGTATGCAAAGGCAAGGACACAAATCGTATTCCTCCCGATGCTTGTCGGCCTCAGCCAGCGGATCCATCCGCATACTCTGCATGCTCTTCTCGTACTTTGTCAGCGACAGTACCGAGTTACGGTAGTTTGTCAGAGACTTTTGGGACTGGTATTGAGGCAGATTGGTGACGGAGCCGGAGTAGAAGATGTCCTTACGCGACATGGGACGCACCATGCGTCCACCGCTGCCGCTGGAGCTGCCTTGACGCTGGGACAGCGACAATTTTGAGGTACTGAAGTCTCCGCCGGCGCCGGCTTCGATGTCGCCGCGGGAGGATGCGCGAATGGCAGCCAACGAGGGCTGGTAACGTTCACTGGCAGATGTTTTGCGGACACGGCCGAAAGATGGCACCGAACCGTTTTTGGGAAGACTCTGATGATCGCCAGCGAGAAAAGCGGGCTGGGAGGCATTGCGAATCATCGCATCTTGCGACTGGTACGGACTATGCTCGTTCTCTGAGTTGCGGTGCGAGCGGCGACCCGATCGCGTGGACAGTTGACCATTGCTGTCGGCATTGCTATTGTTTGGAGGGGTTTGAGCTTTCAATTCCACCACCTTGGACTCGGTGATGGTGGGTAGCGTTGAGACTGGATGCAGTCCGCCTGATTGTTGAGCCAGCAGCTCCAGATTAAGGCTGGAGTGGACACCAGGATCGGCATTCAGAGGCATCTTCAGCTTACGCTCCATTGTACCATCGGGCAGCTGAACCATAAAATGGGAGCCTGCAAACGAACCGCGCTCCAGTTGCATCTGCTTCTCCTCGTACATGCGCTGCATCAGTGGCTTCACCTTCTTCTTTTTGGGATAGGTAAGAGGACGCATCATGGCACCGAAGATGGCACAATTGAGGATGAGGCCAGCGAAAACGAGCAACGCACTCCTCCAGCCATACTCTTTCAGTAGATAAGTAGCAAGTGGAGCAAAGACAAATGTGCCAAAGCCGGAGCCGCACACAGCAATGCCCGTGGCCAGGGAACGCTTAGTCTCAAAATAGTATCCCACAGCCACCACGGCGGGCAAATAGATCATGCCGAAACCGAAGCCGCCGATAAAGCCATATGTGACCATAAGCATTTTTACGGATCCACTGAACGCGCTGAGGACGAAGGCAATGCAGGCAATGATGCTGCCGGCAATGCAGACGGCACGGCAGCCATATTTATTGGCCAGGGCTGAGACGATGGGACCGGCGCTCAGATAGACGCCAGAGAGGAGGCTGCCCACCCAGGCGACGGTGCCTTTGCCCTCGTGAAAGTAGTCAACAAATACCTCCATGAATATGCCAAAGGTGTAGGCGATGCCATCAACGATCATGTTGCACATGAAGCTGGCGAAGCAAATGACCCAGCCGTAGCCACCGTCCGGCGGTGGCGGGAATTCGCCGTAGACGCTTTCATCGTCCTCATCATCGCCATCATCATCGTCCTCCTCTTCGTTATCATCCTCGGGGCTGTTGTCGTTCTGTTCGACGGTTAGCCGTGCCGCCTCCTCGCAGTCCAACTCGCTTTCGGTCCGCTCAAATTTACGCAGGCGCGCCGCCGAGTTGCCGACAGCCGCAGCCGCGGACCCCGTATTGCTATTGGTGTCAACCATAATAGTGTTTTTCTGTTGGTTTTAAGTTGCTTTTATTATGCCGTTAGTTCTTCCTAAGCGCGCACACACACACACACACACACTTTGCTTTTGACTTGACAAGATTTCGAGCAAATGTTGTATTTTTTATTCTTTCAAATTCGTTTTTCACTTACACGCCCGCTCGCTCGCCCCCGTTAGCAGTCGTAGGCGGGAGTTGCAGTCGTCGATTTGTCTGTTATGCGTGGCCGAAGTGTCGCGCTCGGCGCCGCTGTGAGTTATGCGAGCCTTAGAACAGTCGCTGCCAACGTCGCTGTTGCTGCTGCTGCCGCTGCCGCTACTTGTGTTTTATCTTTGCGCGCGCTCAGCATTTAACGCGCTCTCTGCGGTTCCCAATACTCTGCAATGTTTACGGCGTTGCCACTCTTAAGTTCTGCTCTCACGGAGTCAGGAGAGGAGCTTTGGGTGCCGTTATATTGAGTGTGTGCGTGTTTTGTTATTGTTAAATTGATATTACTTAAAGTTCTTATGCATTATCGACAGGGAGAGAAGAGAGAGCGTCGATGTACATACATATATATAGTACATATTTTAATTTGTTAAATAATTGTGGATTTTTGCTATTTGTCACGTTGTGGTGTGCTTCTGGTTGAGTTAGTTTTGTTTTATTTATTTGGTTTATTTGTATATTTTTGCATCGGATGCAGCTGACTGGCCAAACTAAAAATTGTATTTTTGTTATTGTTCGGCGTTGTAAATTTTGACTGAACTTTGCATTTGTCTTTGACTTTGCACTCTTTCGTATGATTTACTTTTGCTTTTGCTTCTGCTTCTGCTTTTGGGGCTAGTAGTACATGCTGCTGCCTTTATGTATGGCACATTTTTGCATTGGTGCCCGCCGCCGACGCCACCACCACTGCTTTTTGGGGGTGCTGTACGTACTCGGCGTCGACGTCGACGTTGACGTTGACGTCGTCGTTGCCGTTGCCGTTGATGTTGTTGCTGTCGATAATGGCAATGCAATTGTATAATTTGTTGAGCATTAAAATTTGATTGTAAAAATGTGCATTAAATACAAATTCTCGGCATCAGCAGAAAACAGAAAATGTTTTGCTGGCGACGGCCCCGCAACGTGTGATCGATAAAATGTGAATTGCACGAAACAAACAGGCCGAGCAGCAGCCACAACAACAATAAAAACAAATCCAACAACAACAGAAACACAAGCGCACACGGAACTTGGCTTACGTGTTTTACACTTTACCACACGTACAACAATTGACGCTCAGCTGCAGTTAGATACATCATAGCTTGAACTAAAGTCTGAGAACTAGCTTATTTTGATAGATTTATATATTTAAGTATATATATAAATTTTGTTTTTTTTTTTTTTAATATATTCTTGGGTGTATACAAATTTTTTTTGCTTTGTGCGCCGCGAGAGATACCAACAAAAAGCACCACACACAGACTTTTGTCGTCGTCACTGCTGCGCTGTTCGATATAAAATGAAAATTCGTCGTAACCAACAAACGACTGAAACCGACTGACGGGGCTGCTAGAACTGTTATACTACGATATACAAAACAGCCAGCTACAAAGACACCAAATGTGTACGCAAAAGCAAAAGCAACAACTACATTTAACCTCATACAACAAACACAAATTCAACTACAAACCAACAACAAATATGTAAAAAAAAAAAAAAGTCGAAAAACGGAAAAAAAAAATAATAATATTCTCGCCATGCGGTTGCTGACATTGCGATTGCCTCGCCAATGTCTATTTTTCATGCAATGCATTTGAAGTTCAAGCGCTCAAGCTCTCTAAACAAAAAGCTGGCCGCACTCTCGCTAACGCTGTCTCGCACATTGCGATGGCCACCTGGCCGAAGCGCTCTCTTTGCCTTTGCAAAGCGCTCTCTCGTCGGTTTATAGGTATGCGGCACAAGGGTTGCGCTTGGTAGAAACAGCTGATTTGCACATTGCCAACGGCAGCGGCATCAACAACTACAACGCCAGAAGGAATGTTGGCCGTTGTTAAGTTTCACACAGATTTTATACAATCAAGTTCGCATAGAAGCTTCAACCATCCGCATAGCAACCCCCTGGGCGAACTACCCTCATCTATGACGCACTTTCTTAAGGGTTGTCTTCCCTTATAGCAGTGTCCGTTTCTTTTTGTTGTTTTACTTTGGCAGGAAAAGAAAACCGGCACACGTATAACAGTTTTGTCAAATATAAAAGACCTAACAAAAGAGCGAAAACTGTTGCTCTTAGTTTTGATTTAGGTTAAAGGTTAACTTGTGACTTTCAAACTTTTACTTTTTCCTACGCGTATGTATGCGTCTATATGTATGTGTGTGTACTAAAAATTTTTTGGTGTGCCGCCTTTTAGGCGCCGCCAACAGTCAAAACTTAACGCGAGACCTTCAAAAGTGCCCCTTACAAAAAATAAGGAACATATTTGTGCATTATCTTAACAGGTTTGAGCTATAATACATTGCTTTGAGTTTTTGCTTTTTTTTTTTTGATAAGCGGAGCGTGCTAATTTCCCATTTTTTATTGGGCAATAAATGGATTATTTTTAGTCTAGAGGTAATAAAAACGTGTGTTTTATAACAGTTTATTTTTCAAAGATAATTTTTGGCGCTGTAGCCTGAGCTAAAGGGAGTTTCGATCGGGGTTTCTCTTAAGCGCGTGTCTTTCTCTTAACAGGATGTACATATGTTAACTTAGTGTTTAATCTGTGTGTGCCCAATGTTCAATGTCATTCATAAAAATTGTATCGCTTACACACCCACGTGTACTGATACACACCCACACACACGCATAAGCAGGCACTACCATGTGACTTGTAGGTCAATGCCAGAGGGCAGCAGTTCTAGACGTTTTGGTTTCCTTCCATCGTTGTTGATTTGCTGTATTATTAGCGCATTAGTCGCCCTTCTCTCGTTCGTTTCCCATTACGTTAATATAGAAAGGAAATTGCACAGTTAGTTTGTTCACATCGTGTAATTCAGAAAAGTGAAATATAATATCCACACAAGACTAAACTGTTATACCACATACCGCACATTTCTGCAGTTTGTGTGTATGTGTGTGCATTTTCTCATTAGAAATGCATAAATTTCCCGACTTGATATGCAAACCAGGCAACTGATTCCGACACGTGGCTGCAGGCGAAATGTGGCTATCGGGTGGGTTGCAATGCCACGCCCACCTAACCATAAAACGCTTAACCGAGCAGCAGGTGTTTGAATTAGTTGCACAATTTCATCTTCTTGCATGAAATGGGGTAAGCATCTGTCGCAGACTTTCGTTTAAGGAGTGGGAGGTAAATTTTCTGGGCCAGAAGCCAGAAGCGTTGGAACCCAAAAAGCACAATGGGATGAGAGATCTTTTAATATAAAATCGATTCTGTGAAGAACGCTTAAAACAAAGCATTCTATTAAAATCAATTATGGAAAGAGCTGAATCCTTTTTCTTGAAATACGTTGTTTTTCCGACTTGTGCCTGGAAAATTGTTATCAACTGTTTTCATTACGGCTTTTGTTTATTTTTATAAAGAGTTGAATGCGCTTTTCTAGATACTTTTTAAATTGACGACATCAATGTCATCGCCTCTGGGCCGGTTCAAGAATTTCTTAACAACCTTCTGATTATTCGCGTTGCTGCACTTTCTTTGTTATTGTTGTTCTTTATTTCTTGTTTTTGTTTTTTCTTTCTTTTTTCTTTCAGAGGGAAATGAAATTGAAATTGCGCATACGCCACATTGCGCCGCAGCCAGCCCGGTTGTGCGCTTTTGTTTTATAGGTGAATTTTTTACGCTGTGAGGAACAGTTTTCCTTCTTGTCACAGTACTATATGTATATACAAATACATCTATATATGTATACAAATATGCTATATACACAATCTGCAGTCTATGCCAATAGATATTTACAAAATGACGCAGTTTTGTCGTTGGCTACTTTTATCTTTTTTTTTCCTTTTTGCTGCTCGTATTTTACTTGTTGCTTTTCGTGCGCATCGGTTGTCACTTGTTGTTGTTGTTTTTTGCCTCTGTTTTACCTGGTGGATACATTTGTATCTAATGGAAGACATCGCTCACTGAGCTACTGTTGCCCACGCGCCAACTGTTATACGCATTTATATGTTAATGCCAGTTGCACACACACAGACACACAGGAATACATTTACATCGGAAGCTTCAGGTGAATCGTGAGTCCTTGCTGTGCTCCTGTAACTGTTTTTGCCATTTTACCATTTATCCTGTCATCGAGCTGTCTGCTTTCAGTCAGTTATCCTCACTTGCTGCATTCGCCTGTCCATTGATACTTATCAGCGACGATTCTTGTGAAAAACAGAAAACAATGTTACGGATGGACATTCCGAACTTGGAAATACCCTGTATTCAGCAATTAAATGTTCCAAAGAAACGAACGTTATTATACTGTGTGTTAATTGTGTGAAAAGTTATATTAAATATATTCTATTTAATGCTTGTAATGATATAGTTCTTGATATATCGAGAAAACGGTCAGATATGCACTGTTTATAGGATCTTAGATGCGCTTGGAACATACATAAACAATTATTGTCACACTCATTTAAAATGGGTACAGGGAATGAATACAAAAATGGGTTAGTATAATCAACGCCCACTTTATAGCTAATAGCTTCATTGTTGCTGCTGCTGTTGTTGTTGTTGTTGTTGTTGTTGTCAGCAGTGGAATCGTAAATAATTTGTTGGTTAGAGCTTTCATTGATAAGTAAAGCGTTTTTCTAGTTCTTAGCCGCTTGTTTGCCTTTTGTGTGTGCCGCTGACAGGTGGTGAAGGTGGTGCGAGTGGTGCAGTGGGGCAGTGGAGCAGCTTGATTGGTTTTCTTATAGACGAAGGTCGCGTGCCGTATGTCGTCTTAGAGAATTATGCAATTTGTTTGGCTTATTGTTTACTGCAGCGACAGCTCTTTGGCTATTATTTATTGTAAATTGACACAAATGAATTCAATTGAATTGCAACAGCAACAGCAAAATAACAGGGTGCCACACACACACAGGGTAACATAACAGGGTGTATTCTATTTGTTGTATAGTAATTGTTGCGGCTCTGTTGCTAGGCAATCAAAATTGTACGCACTTGTGTATTTTGTTGTTGTTGTTGCTGTTGCTGTTTGTCATCGAATCCAACCGCCCATAATACGTCGCATTGTTGGCCATATTCGTTATCAATTTATATACAAGAACCTCACCAACAATAAATGAGTACCACGTGTGGCAATATGGTTATATAACGCTTTATTTGTTTACTGCATTATGCTTTCAACATCTTACTATTTTTTGTTGTTTTGTTTTTTGCTAGTTGCTGATAAACAACAATTTATTTCTGATTGAAAATGCATATTAATAATCATTGATGTGTCATTTTATATGTATCGTATTTTATTATATAAGGCGCCTGTGTATATAAGTGTATTCATATGTATATACAAATAATTTATCTTATACATATTTCTTTGTTTATGAATTGTTTTGATTTGTTGTAATTTTTATACACCATGAGTCAAATCATAAAATGACTAAGCGGAGCTTATTTTTTGTAATGATAAGCCACATACATACATTGCTTTGTAGAGCTTATAATCTATAAATTATATGCCCACAAAGTTAAATACACAAAATTGATTCTATCTCATATTCTAATATTTGTATAAAGTATTTAAAGCTTGCCATTGTATTTACTTCTACTAGTATAACAGTTGTTATACGCCACAATTTTATATTGCTTTCCTGTTTATAAGCCTCTAACTTTTATATCATGCCTATTTCTTTAGATGTTGGTTTAATTTCTTATCAAAACTTTGGATTTATTATTATACATTCCCATCGGTGACCCATTCATTGATTTATTTGCAAAGATTAATATACTCAGTTATTATTGTTTGCCTATTCTGTTTATTTATTTTATGGCTTGTTTTATTGTATAAAGTTTCAATTTCTTATAACGACTATTGAGCGAAGTTCTTGTATACGTTTCCATCTCTCTCTCTCTCTCTCTCTTTCTCTCTCTTTCTCTCTCTCTCACCGCTATCAATTAAATGGCTTTAAAATTCATAAATTATAAGCCAAACACAAATTACTTAAATGAAACAATTGTTATTGTTATTGTTTTTCTTTTTTTTTTTGCTACTAATAAAAATTGAATAAAATCGCGCGTTCAATAACAAAAACAACAATAACAGCAGCAGCAACCGACAACTGGGTAAAGGCCTCTGGGAGGGGTCTTCATACAGAGGGAAGTAGATAGAACCAGACGGCGGCAGCCCCGCTTTTGGGTGCTGCTCTCCGGCTGATGATGACCCCGTTTTTGAGTATTTCAGTTTGCTGGAAAGAAAAATCAATTAAATATCAAACGGACAGCAACTGCGAGGCGGAATAGCTACAAAATCTCGATTGTTCATATATAGAATCTAGCGTATATTGTAACGAGAAGCACGCAAATTCATTTGCGTAATGTATAACTAACTGTCATATGATATATCGGCCTGTGTGGCTGTGTAGCACAGTTTTTATAATGAAATCGAAAGCGGAATTGTCCAGTCAAGCGAAGGAGACGTCAAACTGTAATACAGTTCACTCTTTCACTTCCACTTCCATTTGTACGATTGTTGACTGCGAATCTCTCCCCACCAGCTCCTCTCTCTCCCCTCCACCTTCTCCCTCCCCTCCGCTGACGCCTTCATGTGTAAAAGTGAAGTACAGTCGCGTTAGTTGTCGGTTGGTCGTGTCGTTGTTGATTTCCTTGTTTGCATTGTTGCATTCGACTTTTGTTGCTGTCTGCTATTATTAGCCGAGCCGAACATGTTTAACTGTTATTGTTGTTACTGATTTGTGTTGATGCTTTTTGTTGTCGTTGTTGTTGTTATTTGTTATTTGTAATTTGTAATTTGTAATTTGTAATTTACCTGTGTGCTCATGTCTGTAATTATCCAGCTAACCTTGTCACACGGCAAGTCTCTCATCGCTCATCGTCGCACCTAATTCTGACACAGTTTTTTATTATTATTATAATCTCTAGATTCTTTATATAATTTGAATGCAATTCGCATGTGAGTGAATACTCAATTTGTAGATATCTAATTGCTACTATATATATAAAATTCTATTTCATCCATTTTTAAGAGATATATTTAAATTTTGAGTGTACTCTCAATTTGTAGTTATCCAATTGTTATATATAAAGTTACTCAGTAAATTTTCATTTCATTTTTGAGAGTTTTATTTCAATTTTTTGTTCAACTCTATCATTGAGTATATTTTGTATATTTGTTGGTGCGCTCGTTAGATGTTAATTGAAATTAATTAACACATTCAGTTCGGAAATTCTGATGCTCTACTATTGTTGGAAATCCGATTCCAACTGCTTACCCTACAGCTATTTCTGCCGTTTGTCATATGACGTTATGGGGTAAACAATATTTAGCACCGACTTTTAATTGTATACTGAAAGCATTCGTTATGATATAGGCGCTAATAAAATTTTAAATAGATTTGGCCAAACATATAGTTAATGGTTTATTAAATATTATAATTTTAATCCTCTATGGCATACATGGGTACCATGACATGTGACAAATGCGAGGCTTGTTTTCCTTTGCAGGTCATTCCGAGGGTCCAGAATGGAAATTTTGCATCATAATGTGCATAATCGATCCGTGTGTAGTTGAAAATGTTGTCATTTTTTAAGTCTCTTGAATATATTTCAATTTTGTTCTAAGAAATTTAGTTTGTTTATAGAAATTTTGTGTCATCTTGTATAGAAGTGATTCCTCCTGTTCTTTCTTATGTGTATGTATCATAATATATTGTTGTTGCGAATCTTACGAATTATTTGTTAAAAGTGCATAATTAAGGATTATCTTAAGAATCGTATTCTGATGTGTGATATGGTATCAGTTTTCATTTATCTGCAATGCAATTCAATCCAAGATTTTCTCAGATTGTGAAAATCGAATACAATCGTTATTGCCGGATTTATCAGCTGTGCAAACTTTAGTCTGTCGACCCAATTTCTCACTGTCTCAGTCGCACCTCAATGCCCGATGGCCATGAGAGATTGAGTAGCCTTGTCGCCGCCTCTGGCTCGTTCCTTATCAAGTGTTAATATTTACAGCGCGTAATTGTTAGTACTTGGGGTGAGACCCGGAGCAGCTCCCACATTCCGTATCAGTTGGAATAATTAATTAGGGATTTATTAATGGCAAATGGACATGAGAAACGCATCGTTGAATTCTTCGTAACACGTGAGCATTGTTTTTGCTCTTTGCTTAATATCAGTGGCCGTTGAACGCTGCCGCCGACTTATCGACTAGCATGTTCTGAATGGGTTTATCATAAAGCACATATCAGAGTACAGCGCAAAGTTCAACTACCGAAATGAGTTCACAGTGAGGCACCGATTGTGATTTACTCATAATAATGTTATTTGTCCAAACAAAATTTATGAAAGTGTTCTATCTCTGAGTGGGTGGGGGAGGCGCACAGCACACTTGACATGGACATGGATTATGTTCTTTCAGATACTATTTGCAGCAATGACCAACAAATTGATTGGGCAGCAACAGTTGCCGATATGTGGCATGTCTTATCAGCTCAGTTGCTGCTGTGTTTAGTGACAGTTATCTGTAGTCGTGCTGCTGTTGTCGTTGTTGTTGTTATTGTTGTTAGACGCGCCCGATTAAAGTGCAGTTAAATCAGCTTCGGGGCTCTGTGCGATTTCCTCTATTGTTGGTCAGGCGGATCTCTATTGTCTCTGCTGATTAGCGTCGTGTGAACTAATTCTATATTGACTTTTTGATATTGTGAGCTACTTTTAAACTGTACACAAATACATTCTACATGTATGTAAGTGTATAACAAATTACGAATTGCTGACCTCCTACCAAGTTTTCAATTCGCGGGACACAAAAAAAAAAAAAAACTAAGAAACAAATCAATTAAAAAACAAGTCTAAATTTAGGAACATCAACAGCATCCGATCTCCGATCCAAATGAAATATCTCATTTGACATCAATTGGTATCAATTATGTTGTTGATATTGTAAATTATTTTGTACATTCTGCACAGCAATTGGGGAAATTATTTGATGCAATAGATAAAAGTGATGTAAATAGGAAAGGGCAGGCTTCTATTTAAGTGTTGGGCAATAAAATTTATGTGAAAACTTACTCAATGCAGAAAATTCTCTATTACAGTTGATAAAACGCTGCTTACCAATAACAACAACAACAACAGCAACATCACCAACGAGCCAGCTTTAGATGAGGCTCTGATTGCCAACAACGAGAAGCAGCAGAAACTTGAGCTGGAATATCAACAGCAACAAGTCGAGAAACATCAACAGCCTGCCAACTTGGGCTTGTCCATTGCCACCGTAGCGCCGCAACTGCAGCAGCAGCAACAACAACATAAGTCTGCGGTGCCACCCCAGCAACATCAGCAGCAACAAACTTCGCCAGTTGTACCCCAGCAGCACCAGCAGCAACAGCAGAAACAGCAGCAGCAGCAACAATCGCAGCAGCAGCAACAGCAACAGCAGCAACAGCAGCAGCAGCAACAGCAGCAGCAGCAACAGCAACAAGCACCACCTGCACACACGCCCAGTTACAATGAGCAACATGGACAGCAGCAACATACCCATCAGCAATCACAGGCAACACCGCAACTGCCGCAGCAACAACGCAAGGCACCTCAGCAGCAATACAACAACAGCTCACAGCAGCAAGTGCGACGCAAATACTCCTCGGAGTACAACCATCAGCAGCAGCACCATCATCCCCATCAGGGAAGCAGCGACACTGCCATACAAACCACCAAGACAATGTCCTGGACAAATTCCGCACAGCACAAGAAGTCCACGCAGTCGGTGGCGGTCACTGCCTCACCCAATACTGTAAACAATGGAGCAACTGTTGCTGCCGCAGCTGCAAGTGGAGCAACTGCATCATCAAACGCTGGCAGCGGGTTTAGCAAGCAGTCGAGCGGTTCAAGCGGCGGCGTCTATAGTCATCCCACCAAGACCTATACCAATCAGCAGCACTACCAGCAACAGCAGCAGCACTACCAAAGCAGCTACAACAACAACACCAACAACAGCAACAGCGGCAGTAGCTCTAACAACAGCAACAGCAACAGCAATAATGTCAACAACAGTAGCAGCAACAATAATCAGCCACAGATGCGCACATATGGCACTATGAAGGTGCCCTCATCGCCTGTGGCAAGCACTGCGCCACCGCTGGACCGCAAGACTAGTGGCCAACAACAGCCACAGCAGCAACAGCAGCAGCAGAGTACCAGCAATTCAACAACAACAACAGCAACTACCTCAACGGCGAGCATAACGGCAACGCCGCATCAGTTTCAACAACAGACGTCCACTGAAAGTCAGTCCAATAGCACAAACAATGCATCCGTGCTGCCCCACCAACAGCAGCAACAACAGCAGCAGCAGCAGCAGCAGCAGCACCTACAACAGCAACAACAGCAGCAACAACAACATGGCCATAGCCAATACGCTCCAGGTGCGAAATCCTATGCAGGCTATGGATCGAAAAACAAGTACAGCTCACAAAGCTTTAGCTCGGATACATCCTTCAGTGCAGCTGCAGCTCCTGCGCCTGTGCAGCCGGCGCTCAATTTGGCGCCACCAGCACCGCCTGCCTCGCAGAACACCAGCACCTCAGACAGCGGACAGCCTTCTTGGGCCAGTCTGTTTTCCAGCAAGAAGCCAGTGGCTAAAGTAGCGCCCTATGATGGCAACAAGAGTCAACAGCAGCAGCAACACCAGCAGCATCAGCAACAGCAGCAGCAACAACAACAACAGCAGCAGCAACAACATCAGCAGCAGCAACAACAACAGCAGCAGCAGCAGCAACAACAACAACAACAACCACAGATGCAATTGGTGCCACCAACACAACAACAGCAGTTGCCTGTGCAGCAACAGCAGCAACAAACACAACAGCAATTGACATTCGGGTCGCCAACACAGAGCCTACCCAACGTGCATCATCAAATGCAATCGCCAACGCCGGTGCCAGCACCAACTGTGCCGCTCATCACACCCGGCACGCTCTCCTATTCAGCAGCATCGGCACAAGCAATGCCGGCCGCTGCTGCACCCGCCTCTGCAGCAGTCAAACCGCTGAAACCAGAACCGTTGCGTGCTCAGCTAGATGAGTGGACTAACAAATATGCCGATTATCTGATGCGTTACAAAACCAATCTATCGGCCATTAGCCTGCGTCCACGTGGTCTGACAAATCGTTCCAATTACTGTTATATCAACTCCATACTTCAGGCGTTGCTTGGCTGTTCGCCGTTCTACAATCTTCTGCGCTCCATACCCAAACAGGCGGCGGTGATGAGCGAGGTCAAAACACCCACCGTAAATGCGATGTAAGTAACCAGTGGCCTGTGACCTAGTTGCACTATTAGGTCACCAATTGGGTCACCCATTGGGTGGCCCTGCCACCACAGGCAAGTCAACAGACGCCTTGGCGCCAAATCCAGCTGGCGTCTGTGTTACGTCCGTGGCATAGCAATTGGCGTCGGACTCACTGGCGTGCATTGGTTTCCTCCGTCTTGGATGCAATCTTTGTTTAACGTCGAGGCCAACGCAAGTGCATTGTGCATACACATGATGTGCCTGTCGATGGAATCATGTGCACTGCTTGCACGCACATTTATACTATATATGCTTATTTCTTTTTTATTTTCAATTTTACACTTGCCTTTAATAACTGTCCTCTTCGCTTCTCTTAGGATATCGTATATGAGCAACTTTTCATCGTTACCCGGAGGCACTCGCTTGCGCCTGAACAATAAAGCTGCTCAGATTAAGGGCAAGGATGAGTATGCCGGCGTTGATCTGCAGTGTGATCTGGCCTTTGAGCCCACTGAAATATATAAACTGTGGAATGACAGTCGTGAGGAGCACGTGGAGGGCAGACAAGAGGATGCTGAAGAGTTCCTTGGCTATGTGCTCAACAAGCTCAACGATGAGATGCTTGAGGTGCGTTTCAATTTCGAGTTAACTGATAGCTTCATTAATTATATTGCTTTTATTCTAATAGGTTATCAAATTGATTGCCAAGCCAAATGTTCAACAAAATGGCGTGGAACAGGAACAGGAGAACGAGGATGGAGGAGACGATTGGCAGGTAAATAATGTTTCATGTTACGAACGTAACAAATTTTTTACCTGTTGAACAATCCTTGTTGGTTTAAAATTGTTTTTGCTTATTATCCCAGATGATTTGCAACAATCGCAACAAAGGCAGCATCACACGTCAAACAGACTTTGGACGCACTCCACTTAGTGACATTTTCCGTGGTGAACTGCGTTCGCGACTACAGCGTGAAGGTGAACACTCCACGGATGTTATCCAGCCCTTCTTTACATTGCAACTCAACATTGAGGTTAGTTTTCTGAGTTAAGCATTCAAATGTTGGTAACTAATTCAATTGTGTCAATGTCAATTGCAGAAAGCTGCGTCTGTGAAGGAGGCTCTGGAGATTCTCGTTGGTCGAGATCAGCTAGAGGGGGTCACCGGCAGCAAGAGCAAACAGGAGGTGGTCGCCTGGCAGCAAATGACGCTGGAAAAGTTACCCATCGTTCTGATATTGCATTTAAAATACTTTGACTATAGATCCGATGGCTGCACAAAGATACTGAAAAAGGTCGAATTCCCTGTGGAGCTGAAAATCGATGCCAGTAAGTGAAGATGTTATAGGTCACAAATATAAACTCATGAGTTATTCTTTTTACAGAAATCCTTGGCTCGAAGAAAACATCGCAAAAGCAGCGCACCTATCGCTTGTTTGCTGTGGTCTATCACGACGGCAAGGAGGCATCTAAGGGTCATTACATAACAGACGTGTTTCATACCGGCTATAACAACTGGCTGCGCTACGATGACAGTTCGGTGAAGCCGATTGGCGAGAAGCAAGTGCTGCAGCCGCACACGCCGCGTGTGCCTTATCTACTATACTATCGCCGCTTCGACACTCTGCCACAGACGCAGGCGAGCAACGGCAGCGGTGCTGGAAGCACTGTAGGCTCCACCAATCTGCATGCCTCGGCCAGTGCCGCATCCACCACAGCAGCTGCTAATTCAGCGAATAATAAATGAAACTAAGTTGTCAAAATAATGGCATACCCAGTCTAGGGGCAGGCCAGAGTTTGGTTTTTTATGCATATACAATTTAATGGTTATATTATATTTAAATGCTTATGTTTAAGCCCAAAGTCCAAAGCGCATGTATGTGTGAATGGTAGTTGTATTTGTGTGGTGAATGCTTGTGTGTGTCGTGTAAGTTTAATAAATAAACAAAACTCTTAGTTGGTAAGCTTTAGCCGTAGCCCTAAGTTGATAATAGTTTAGTTGTGCAACAAAGCTAAACAAACCAACAACAATTCGTTGTAACGAAATCTTTGTACAAAAGTAGCGCATGGGATGGCTAAACTAAACAGCGAGCAAATTATCATATACATTTAAACTATATAGTAAGTTTCTAATAATTAAATCAGCCAATATCTGTAAATCCTGTGTGCCCCTCAATCCTATCTAAATGGCACAAACAAGCAAACAAGCGTGCATAATATATAGTTGTAGACCTCTTCGATATGACAAACATTTTGAGCTCTATATGTACATACATACGTAGTATACATATATGATATGATATATTATATATAAATTAAATTGTAGAATATACTTTGTAATTGTTTATAGCATGCAGAATGCATTTAGGCGCCAGAGCAAACAATCAGCCGTGCATCAAGTTTAACCCGTAATCTATATTGAAATGCTTTGAATATGCTTTAAAACACAAAACAAAAACAAAAAAATCTTTTGTATACAATACAAGACATGCAAACACATGAATACATAGCATTATTTTGTGAATAAGTCGAAATAAGTAAAACACAAAAAGCGAAAAAAATATATATGTGAAATTAGCGCGATTATTCGTATAATTTATATAGTTTGTTGCCTAGTTAGATCGAAAATCATTTTGAAACCCACATATACATTTATTTTATACAAACTGTTTGCACCCATTATGATATTTACTGTTCCAAAAAACAAAAATCGTTAAATTGGCTTTCACATAATTATTTAAATATTACATATTATTTTTTTTTGTATTAAGAATTTGCTTAAAGTTTGTTCACAAATACATCCAATCAATTTTTCTAATTGCATATGGAGTTAATATTACTTAACAGGCATATACATACACATGCATACTTTATTTTCTTATTATTATATTATATACATATACTATAAATAACGTGCCAATGTTAAAATTCGATAAAAAAAAAAATTACACAAAAGCTAAAAAAAAAAACAAAAAAAAAAAAAGAACGAAAAGTTAGTGTCTAAACAATAACTTTTTGAAACTTTTGTGTAGTCAGTGACTTATCAAAGGAATATTGTTAAAATTATTTACAATTAATTACAAACTTTTGTTAAATTAAGTTTTATATTTGATAATTGATGTATGCATATATTAACGGGAAAATCTATATAAAGCAAAAGCAAATGCGCTGGTTTACAATTGTTAGGACTATAATTAAATAATAATGAAGTTCAGAAAAATGGCAAGTTATTTCTTTTATAAAAATGGAAACTTTCGAAAAAAATATTATATTTTTTTTTAATTTAACGTTTAAATGATGCAAAGTTTTCGTTAGAAATTTCTCGAAACTTAAGTAAATGGCAGCGCATCTTGATTGTAAAAAAAAAAAACAGCTAGAAAACTTGAAATATTCAAGCATAGATATAACAAAATGCATATGGTGTATGTGTATATGTTATATATATATAATATAATATATATATATATGTATACCTACTTACATACAAGTACATAAATATATATATATATATATATTTTGATGTTACACATATATGAATTAATTGTAAGCCAAATTATAGTAACATTTTTTTCTATAGAAATTTTACAGCGTCTGTGCTTTGCTAGTTACAAATAGGTTCCTAAAAGTACGAGGAAAATACAAACAAAATGTTAAAATACAACTAAAAGTAACGTTTATAAAAATAAAAAAAAAAGTAAAACAAGCATAGGAAAGTAATGGTAAACAAAAGTAAAAACAATAATATTAGGACTTGTAGTTTAAAGCCAAGCTAACAACATATGAAACGTAAACAAAATTATACCTACAGAAATATAATATATAAATTCAAAAATATATGTAAATTAAATTTATACTAAATAACAAAAAACAAAAAAAAAAAAAAAAACTAAGAATGGAAAAGAAATTAAGTGGAATTTTCACTTTCGTATAAGTACATAAACATATTATATTTTTTCAAGCGAAATTAACATGTTCAACATACATCGCATATATAAATAGCAACCGAAACTAAAGACGTAAAAGATATAGATTTTTGTCAAGAATTTTTTTTATACATATACATGGAATACTCCGGAAGTCCCCACATTGTTATTACATTTGTTTTCAAATTTTATTTTATATTTTTTTAAATTGTTTATTTTTCGAAATTTGTTGCGTGCTCTTTTAATGTTGCTTTTGGCGCTATGGCAAATTAATTTGCCCTCATATATGTTTTAGTTGTTAAGTAGTTTCTAAGGCTGTGTAACTAACAAAAACAAGTTAATCATCGTTTAAGACAAAACATCATTAAACCATTGTGTTGAACATTGCCTGACAATTTTTGTTTACCTTTGTTTTCCACTTATTGAGATAAATGTTGTGACCCTAGAAGGAATGAAAGTAAAATAAACGAGAATTGGCAAGTGCACTTACTAAGCGTATAATTGAAAATACGATAAACAAATAAGATATACATAATAATTAAATAATAAACAACTTTAAGTGAAAATTAAACTATGAAAATAAACATCTTACAAATCTAAAATTAAAGTTAAATGTTTTGTAATAATTTTCTAATACAAAGGACAAATTAGAAATGAGAGATGCTGCAAGAGAAGCAATTTTAAATATATATACAATCTGACAATGTGGAAACAAAACGAAATGAATATTAAGACATTCAAATTGATAAATATTGAAAGAAAAGAAAAAACTCGTAATAATGTTAGCCCACATTTAGTGTAAACAGAAACAAACGAATTGAAAAAAAAAAGAAGTTGTACTAACTAAAGATTAAATATACCTATATAAATTGAAATATGATACATCAACAGAAACTAAAATGAAAATTAAACTAGCAATAAAATAAATAATACCATTACCAAAATAGTGTGTCTTTTATTTAATATAGGGGAGAGGATGGCCGGAAAGTGAAAGGAGACAACTTAGAGAGTTACTAATATATTCAGGTGTAGGTCAAAACCAGCACGACTTGAAGACGCTCAAAACCGGTTCTCCAAAATAAGCAAGCGAATTGTCAAGTTTTTATGCTGCCCAAGCGAAACTTGAATACCCTTACAAACGTAAACTTTGATAGAATGGCAGGCAACCGACGGAGGAAATAAAACTATGTAGACGTATATTAATATATATAAATATTCATATCCATGACGTCTATCTATCTATTAAGTGTTCCTTCTTTCTATGAAGTAATAAAATCTGACTCACATATCAGTCTATAGGAAAAGGGTTTAAAATAAAGAGTAAATCTTAATTTTATATTCACTACAAATAATTACTCACAGTTAGTGTGCAGAAAATTGTATGTAAGGGTATTTAAGCTGCGACTTAGCCAAGATAAGCGTTCATTCTGGTGATTTGTGAATTGCAACTTATATCGATGTTTGTTATATAAAAGTTGTCGTCAGCGGCAGTCGCATTTATTGGACTTCGAACCGTATGACATTTCTTTAATACTTGCAATTGGAAAGTGTAGAACAAAGAATAATTTGTTATATTCAGTTGGAGAACGTCTCCAGTGCATTGTGATTCATTTGTTATGCGATTCACAAGCCAAACAAATCAAAACTCGTTTTTGGCCCTGGGCTGTGTAAGAGTCACTTATTTGGAGACCGATTTCGAGCTAAAAACAGTCGCGAGGCAACTGAATGCAGAGCCACTTCGCACAATGCGCTCACAGTTGAAGATTTCGTAAGTTTCACAGTTGATAGGTTTGGCAAATGTCCGGGTTCGGGTCCGGGTTAGGCCAGCAGAATGTTTCGGAATGTGCTTTGCTTGGTGCTGGGCCTGATTGTGGGCATGCAGCTGACCGAGTTGTGGGACTATCTGACGCTTACGGGTGAGGAATACGAGAGCACAGCCATTGCGGCAGACACAGCCGCGGCCACGCCCCTCGCGGGGGCAGCGCTTGCCGACTGGCTTCACCATGAGATACGCGTCTTGTGCCTGGTGCTGACCATGCCAACGCAGCACAAGACCAAGGCGGCGAAGGTACTGTCCACATGGGGCGGCCGTTGCAACAAGCTCATCTTTATGAGCAGCCAAGATGATGACGATTTGGGTGCTGTGAATCTCAATGTGTCGGAAAGCCGTGACAATCTCTACGCCAAGGTGCGTGCGGGTCTGACCTACGCTTATGAGCATTACGGCCAGGATTACGACTGGTTTCTCAAAGCCGATGACGACACGTAAGTGACAGAATTGACAGACAAGGCATGCTGGTTTATGGCACTCATTCGCCTCTCTTTTAGCTATGTGGTAATGGAGAATCTAAGACTGTTTCTCTATCCCTTTGATCCGGCGGCTCCCGTCTACTTCGGCCATCGATTTCGCACAACTTATCCGCACGGCTACATGTCCGGCGGTGCCGGCTACGTTCTCAGCCGCGACGCATTGCGACGCTTGAACCGGTTCGCCTTCAACAATACTGAAATGTGTCCACTTAACACCAAGGCGGAGGACAGACAAATTGGACTCTGCCTGCTGAATGCGGGCGTCGTGGCTGGGGACTCTAGGGACGACCAAGGCCGAGAGCGATTCCTCCCACTGCATCCCAGGCATCTAATGCCCAAAATACAGTCCGGCACTTGGCTGGACAAATACGATTTCTTTAAGCCGAATGTGAGTGCTCTCTCAGATTGGATTTCTATTCAAATTTTAATCATCTTGAATTACTCCATTAAATTTGTACAGTTAAGCGACTGCTGCTCCGACTCGGGCATAAGTTTCCACTATACGAAGATGCATGACTATGATATGTATGAGTTTTTCCTATATCATCTGCGAATCTCTGGTTCGCCGGACAAGTTCAACGCTCTGCCGCAGCGTTTAACGTTTGAGGAAATGCAGGAAAAATTAAACTTTTGGAATCAACAAGTATCGGACAATAATGCAATAATCGATTAATAATCGATAAATATCTGGCAGTACTGTAATAATCGATTCATAATTTAGCTTTAATAATGTACATAATAATCAAGCAGAACGACTCGATGATCAGTAAGTAAGTAGTTAATAATTTAACCTGCGAGTTTAGGTATGTATTTATGTCTGTATGTATTCATATCTCATATTTTTAAGTGTCACCCTACTATGCGATTCTCAAAAATGGAAGTAAGACCTTGCTTTAAATGCTTTTAAATAACACTTGTGTTAGAGAAGAAAAAATAAATAAATAATAAAATAATCCATATTTAATATATAATTACCACACAATCCCGTTTCTTTGTATCTCACTTATTTCTTTGTATCTCATTTATTTTTGTTAATTTTCCAATTTTCGATAGATATTCTAAAGGAAAACAAATGATTTCTGAAATAATACATCTTAAATATCGAATCAAGCTGTATAGAAGGGTTCTGGTATGAACTGAAGTAAATAAATATGTGCTCATGGTAAATCCCATATAAGTAATATCAAACAATAACCTCTGTGTATCTACGGACGTTGATAAATGATATAGGCGCATCAGTGAAGTTAATGTAATTGCCCGACTTTGTAAATAAAACAAGAGACTCAACTCTGGAACTAAGATTTATTTGACAATGAGGCAAACAATTGCATGCTGTCAGGAGGAGGAGGAGGAGGAGGGGGGGGGGAATAGACAAAACTGAGAGAGAAGGAAAGGGAGAGAGAACTAAAGTTTGGCTGTCCATTGGCACAGCTTTGGCCATTTGTCAATGGAGTCGGGTGGATACAGTTGCAGACCCCTGCTTTAAAGCCCAATTTATCACAAAGACGTCGGCCGCGTGCCGCGTGCGCCGTCCGCCTCTAAGGATTAGAGAGGAATAGGTACAAATGCCGAATTGGAATCGAGAACCGGAAAATCGAGTGAAACGTGCCAAACACGTGAAAAATACCTGGGGATCTCGGTCGCTTTTATTATTCGAGTTCGAGTTCGAGTTTTTGTTGTATTGCATCCGCGCCGCTATTGTTGTTATTTATGAGCATCGAAATGAGCTGAAACTGCACTACAAATGCCTCGATATGTCCAAATGGGGTGGAGTGGCACGGAGCTGGTGGCACGCGAGCCTCGCCCGTGGACCGCGCCTTGGATAAGGATAAACACGTTTTTGGCAAACCCAGCCAAACCCGGCAGCTGGCACAGAGAGTAAACGAAATGCAGCCGAGCCGCAAATGTTATGTAAAATGTGTAACACATTTACAACCCGATTACGTAAGTGTGTATGTGTGTGTCTGTGTGTGTGTGTGCGTGTGTGCGTGTGTGCCGCTATCTAACTGAGGGTTGCCTTTGGAACGTGTGCTGGATCGTGCCCTGCGCCCCTAACTGTGCCCGTGCCCGTGCCCGTGTCTCCGGCTCCGGCTTCAGCTCCGTTGCCGGCTTTGGCTGTGCCTGCGCTTGCGCTTGCGCAGCGCCTGTCGCGCGTTTTGTTAGCTTAATTTCCATATTTGCATAAATAAATAAATACGTAACATGTTTCTCCATGGAACTCTGTTGATTGGAACAGTTGGTACCGAGCTTTATCTTCCCGGTTTCGCCGTCTCATGCAAATAAGTCCGACTCCGTGTGGGATTGAACACGTGTGTTGGCCAACAAGCCGTGAACATGCAAATGAATGTGTAACAGGAATTGGTCCTAGACATGAACCCAACAGCATGACAGATTTCTATGCTGGATTGTTATCAGCGGCATGCCACGAGGCACCAATTGAAATGCCGCTTCAGCGGTTGTTTAGATAAGGATACGAATGTGAGGTCGAACAACTGTTCGAAAAGGGTTTCTTATGTACTTAAGAGCTCCACAAGGCAGATAGAGATAAAAAGCTTATGGTTAGCTTTGTGTCGAAAACAATATGAGAATGAAGATGTGTTAAGCTGATTTTGATGCGAAATACGTACTCAAGTCCTCTTTTATTACTATCTTAAAAGTTGAAGCTTTAAATAATAGATTAAATAAGTTGATTGCATTCCATATTTCATATACATTCCATATCCTTATTCCCTGAAGTCTGACACTATTGACTGCTCGAATTTGAAGTTCTTAAATAACAAAAAAAAAAAAAAAAGACGACTTTGACCCTTTATAATTATTCCCTAAGGACGTCGGAACTTTCCGAAGGATCCTTAATGCCAACGGCCACAAAATTGTATCAAGGACTTTGCTTTCTAACAACTTAATGTCGTCCCTCTTTAAGGAGCTCGGCACGCCCTCCACTTTAGCCCTTACTATTTCCATTATTGTCATTGATAAACCCTTAAGTTGTCGCTTACTGCGCAAATTGTTGGAATCATCCGCTGCTTAAGACCCAAGTCACAAACCGTATACCAATCCCTCCTCGCCGGTCCCCGCAACGCCCATGTAATTAGTAGCATTCCAGAGCTGAAAGGCGAGAGGGAAGTCGCTGTGTCCCTGCTTAGGCGACAGGCTGTCTGGCACTGTGTTTACACATTTCGAAGACTTTTTATAATCAATTTAATGGCTTCTCCCTGGTGCAGAGCGAGCATAAAAAGGAACTACACTCAAGGTAAGGAGGCCGAAGACAATGGCAGGGCAAAAGGCACATGAATAAAAAGCCAACGCCAGGGAATGGCTGCGGGCATTTCAATTTGTAGCTGCCTAAAGTGAAACCTACAATTGGCACTTTCCAGCCAAAGGAATTGCCCCTTTCCTTGCCTTGCCTTGCCTTTCCCTTCCTTTTCTTCCCTTCCCTTCCTTTTCTTTTATTTTTTACACACATACATATATATTTTGCGGCGCCGCAACTCAATTAAGTGACGAAAGTTGAATGAAAACCCAAAAGGGCAAACCCAAGCGGCTCACAAAGGCGGGCACCTCCGCCTGCTCCTCCGCCTGCTCCTCCGAGCAGCTCCGATAAGGAAGGCGGCTCCGAAGCCAAAACTGAACTGAAACTGAAACTGAATTTGAGAAGGGTCGTCAGCGAAGCACATAAATGCCGCCGCAAAAAAAGGGGCTGCGGTGACTCAACAATGTCTTGAACGTGTTGCTTCGCTTCCTTAGGAATGTTTCTTATAAGGATTTACACTGCCTTGCAACTAGCAACCCCTAAAGGAAAAGGCAGTCAGGACCTGCACAGCGGGTTTCAATTCAGCTCTGACGCGTGCCAAGGCAGCGCATTGACAATGGGAATAAGACTAAGACCTGAGACTTTGACTGAGTCAAAGGCTTGGGTATACCTGTAGATGGAGCAGGACTTGTGCTGACGTTCATTACGTTATCGTTCGTCTGCCGTCAACGTCGCCGCCTCGCAGTTCCGACCTATGAGCGATTCCTGTGTCCTGTGAGTCATTGGCTGGCGTGTCGTACAGCGGAAGCGAATCCCTAAGCGGGGACTGCATTTTCTTTTAATACACCATACCATAACGTTTACACAAAATATTCAAAGCAGTAATAAACTAAAAACGGGCAATTACAGGACACGTGCACGTATGCAAAAAGGACTCGCGCTGCAAAGGAAGTGGCAGCCAAGCGTTAAATTGAAGCATACCAAATCAATTAAAAACTCGTAGTTGCTTGTTTTCCTCTTAGTTAGCATGGCAACAAAACATAAACATATTTATGCATTTTCTTTTACAGCATTTAGTGTGGTTTTCCAATTTTTAGATTTTGTCTAGATTTTCCAATGTTGGGAGAAGGACAGCTGCCACAATTCGCTTATCGCATCGGGGTAAAAAAAAAAATCAAAATACCTTTGCACATGATTTATCCAAGCACTGCATGTGTGTGGCTATGGGAGTGTGCGTGTATGTGTGCTGCGTGTGTGTGTAAGCATTGCAGCTGCCGTTGCTTTTTGCTGCCCCCTTTGGCATTTTAGGGCTGCGATCGCCCTTGGCCGAAAAATGCTTATGCTATTGCCCGAGAGTCCAAAAATCAACCCCCTGTTAGTCGGCCCAAAACAACATTTGGGGTGGCTTCTCATCTATGCATATGTATTTCTGTGTATGTGTGTATGTGTATGTGTGTGTGTGTGCTTGTGTACTATGCAATTAAGCACATATCTCTGTTATTTAGTTGTTCGTATTTTATGCACATAAACTGCATGAAATCAAAATTGTTCTAGTCTAAATTCAAATTGTGTCTGAATATTCGAGCTGCAACTGTTACAATTGCAGCTCCTATCGAAACACCCCGTTTCCAGTTCCCTAATTAGCTATCCATCTGTTTAAGAACGGTGTTCATGCCAGCTGTAGGCATTGGGTTTGGTTCTCGTTTGCTCGTTTCCTCGTTTGCTCGTTTACTAGATTTTCAATAGGTGAGCGCAATGAACTCTTTACCGACAAGACCCATCGAGTGGAACTAATGAAAATTGGTATAGCTCTGCGACCGAATAAATTAAACCAAAATGCAATACGTTCAATAAAATTCATACAATACCTGAATTAAGCGAGTGCTTTAGAAAGTGTTGTTGGTAAAAAGTGTGCCTGTATATGAATCAGAGATGTTCAATCTAAAAAGCTAATCATTTTATTGACTAGCCTAGAGAATACGTTTTGAAAATATAGAATGTATAATTTTTGATTAGCTTTCTTTCTGGGCATTGTACAAATAGTAAAGAGAAAAATTGTAAATACCAAAGAGAAAACGAACTGTAACTGACTTCAAAACTTAAATGGTTTATGGCTTCGATGCATTTATTGGAATACCTAAAAACCGGAAAACCCCAAACACACCGGAATACCACCTATAAATATCATAAGTAACATAAAAAAATAAACCAGTTTCACTTTTACTTCGTTAGTTCTTGAACTTCGAAGACGATTAGCCTACATCGAATAAGTTTCCTAATGGGCGTTATACTTTTCGGAATACCATCTAGAATTATAAAAGACAGTTCTTATCTTTGTTGTTGGCTTTCCACTTTTATTTTCCTTCATTCATCAACTTTCTAGATTAAAATGGAAAGTACTATATATTTTATTGGCTGTTTTGAATAGGTTTTCTTTTGGGTTTTTCGTTTTTCGCAACACCACCCAAAATAATTAAAGATAAGACTAACTGTTACAGCCTTTACACTTTTATTCGTTAATTTACTAACTTTCCAGATAAAAATGTTACGTTTTACATATTTGATGGGCTGCTTCGCAGAGGTATTCTTCTAGGCATTTCGTTTTTTAAAATACAACCCATTTATCAAAGATGAAACTGTTACAGGCTTTGCAGTTTTATTTTCTAGATTAAAATGGTACGAATAAGATATTTCCTTCTGGGCATTTCCTTTTTCGGAATACCATCCACAATTATCAATTATTATACAGTTGCAGGCATTGCACTTTTATTTTCTAAATTAAAATCGTACGAAATAGACATTTCCTTCTGCAAGTTCCTTTTTTGGAATACCACCTACAAATATTAAGGGTTAAGCTAACTGTAACAGATTTCACACTTTTATTTTTGCCGAAGTTGGAGGCAGTTTTTTCCCACCGGCTGGCAGCATGATTAGCGCACACCTGCTTATAGCAGATGACTAAGACCGTAAATTAATTTATCTTGGCATTGTATGACATACAAATAGACTTTGTCTATTCCAACTACATTCATGTAGCCCAAAGCTTTATAAAAACAAACGCTTGATGCTGATAAACATCTGATAAGGGAGCCATGTAAATCAACTTTCTTACAACAAATATGCACAAACAGCAAAATCAAAGCAAGAAACGAAATTCAACAGATAAGCGACTACCTATATAAAGCCCATGATTCTGCAGTGGGTGCCATAAAGTTGAGAGCCGTACAACAGGATGCAGTGGACTACAGCAGCATTGATCACGGTCTGTTGCCTGACCACGGGATACTCAGCGATCAAAGTACTTCCAACACCTGCAGCTCAAGCAGCAGCCAATGCCGGAGTTAGTCCACCATCGAGCAATTTGTATTTGGAGCTGAGGAGCGTGTTGCGCAATTTGCCACATAAGCAGCTCGAGCATCTGGTTGAGGCCTATCTGCTGAACGATGCCGAGTTCCAGGCAGTCATCCGGGAGATCAATTCCCTGCAATCGTATCGACTCCGACTGCAGCTGCTCAATCAGCCGGAGCTGCGGCATTTGATTCAGTGGCTGGCTCAGCAGCTCGTCCTGTCGGGTGGCTCACTGAAGGTGTTCGAGGATCTGAAGCTGGAGGTTAACGTCATCAACAAATATCCGCATTGGGCGCAGTCAGTGAATGGAATAGCTGGCTTCGAACAGGAATTCGAGTACATCTATCCAGTGGCATCTATTCGCAAGCTGCTGGAGACAAATGCCCAGCAAAGCGTCGTCTTTGGTGAGCTATGGAAGCGAGTGGTGGCCCTCAAGCCGGCCTACGAGCGCTTCTTGGCCACAACTCAGGCCCAAGCATTTGTTAACCGATTGAAGGCTTTGGGCGTGGATGTCAATGGCTTGGACTCAATTATTCGCTATCAGTTAGGCTGGAGCAACGATACCCTTCCCAACAACTATGACTACGACTACAACTATGGATTTTACTAACGGACTTCAAGGATTTATTCAAATGTATTCCATATGCAATTAACCTCATATTAACCAATGGTATTACTAAATATTATCAACTACTTATAACTTCGAACATTTCAAAATACTTTTTTCTTTATTTAAAAATTATATCGTATTTGACGATTGATACTAATATAGACAACAATTCTTTGATTTGAACTATTATTGGATATGTTTATATAAGTTCACTGTAAGTTGTACTCTGGATATATTTATATATGTTTAAGATTTCTTTGCACTTTTTATGATATTAAAGAAATATTTTGGAAAGCATATTTACGGTCAGATATATTTACACCTTATGAAATCAGCTAGAAAATAAGTTTATATAACTTTAAAAGCCACAGAATGAAAATTCATGCAATTAAGAACTCTTGAGCATCATGTGAATATAAATATAATAAAAACAGAGGATTAATTACGGTCAGATATATTTACACCTTAAAATTATTTAAATCAGCTAGAAAATAAGTTTATATAACTTTAAAAGCCACAGAAAGAAAATTCATGCAATTAAGAATTCTTGAGCATCATGTGAATATAAATATAATAACAACAGAGGATTAACGGTTTCACTTCTTAAGACTAAAGCTCGTTTTTAAATTATGAGGTATTAATCGTCTGAGCTGATATATGATTTTATATATGATAAAACTGGTATAGCTGATATATGATGTTTCTAAGAGAATAACAAAAACTCTTCTTAGCCTTTTAAGTTCCAAATTTATTTCCGGTTAATAAATGAATATTGTGATATTTATGTAGTCTCTTGACTCTTTGAATCAAGTAAAAAAAAAAATAAAGCTCAAAGCAAGGAGCAATTATTTCATTAAAAAATCTAGTGTATTTAGGATCAGATATATGTACGCCCATAAGAAACGAAATTAGTTAGAATAGAAATTTATATTTTATTCGTATATTCTTAAGACCACAGAATTGAAAATTCATACAATTAATAATTCTTGAGCATCATGTGAATATAAATATAAATAAAATAGAGGATAATTGGTTCGAGTTTATAAGACTTAAGCATGTTTGTTTTGTTTGATATGTTATAGCTGGTATAGCTGGATATGTGATATATGATATTTCTAAGAAAATAGAAAACACTCTTCTTAGGCTATTCCGTTAGAAACTCATTCCCGGCTAATAAATGAATATTGTGATATTTATAAAGTCTGCTGCCTCCTTCAAATGAGGCAAGGAGCAATTATTTAAACTGAGGGGACATTATTGAAAGCAATTGCTTTAAACTTTGTGAGTGACGGCGGAACTGGCGTGTGAGTGTGTGCACACCCTCAAAGTGTCGAGGTATCCATGGCAATGCCATGATTAAGTAACAGATGAGCCATGTGCCCAGCAATGTCCTGGCGATGTACTGGCGATGTCCTGGCAGTGCTTGTGGGTCGCACATGCGATTTAATTGAAACAAACCAAACAGGAAACGGCGCAGCAGCACAGGCCAAGCAAATGGGGTGCTTTTGTAATGAAGTTCACAGTTGGCAGTTGCCACTTCCCAGTTGCCAGTTACCAGTTGCCAGCTCCCAGTTGCCAGTTCCCAGTTCCCAGCTCCCATTTCCCAGCTCTCGTATACAGTTACTCATTAAAAGTGGCGGGTCGAGCCGCGAGGAGGGGGCGGTGGTTACGGAATTGCAATTGCAACGGAAACTAGTTAATGTGAGGCTATTGTCAAAAGCAGAAGCGCAACTTGTGCATTTTTCACACAACAGCGTCGCCGACGTCGACGCCGATGCCTCAGTCAACGTCGACTGCGAATCTTGCAAAGGATCTTTATTCGCTTCGGCTTCGAGTTTAACAATAATACTAAAACAGAACCAGCAAGTTTTTAAGGTTGAACGCAGATTTAATACCCTTGAGATAAACTGAAATTATTGTATATAGTATCACAAACTGAAGCTTTTTTTATATATTTTAAATTATGATTGTTGCAATTATTAAACAGAAAAATACAATTTTGTTTAACACATTGGATCAAGATCAATAAAAAAAAGAGAATAGGGCTTGATATTGAAGATCTTCAGTTTTTGGTACCTGTATGATATATGAACACAATAAAGATCAGAATTTATTGTATATAGTATCACCAAGTGAAACAGTTTTTTGTATATGTATAAATTGTTATAATTTTAATTAGCTAATGTAAAACATAAAACTTTGTTGAAAAAAATACAATTTTGAATAAAAGATTGGAAAGAGAAAAAATGGTTTATTATTCAAGATCTAGTTTTTGGTACCTCTATGATATATTACGACAATAAAATAAATAAAATAGGTATGCAAAGTGTCTTCAGATAATAGACAAAAGAACTGACAGTCTCTACATGGATTCAGCTGTCGAGCTGATCGAGATATAAATGAAACTTACAGGCTTCTAAATACCTGCCGCTATGCGTTCCACATTTCGTGACAAAATATTAATACCCTCTGGAAGGGCAGTGCAATAAAAAATGAAAAGGTTCGCCCCTTTTTTTGCGGTGTACGCGTCCAATTGGAATTTTATATTGTAGACAGCGGCGCGGGGTAAAAATGAAATATATTTTTATATATGAGCCCTGCAGTACCCCAATCCCAAGTTCGAACCCTCCAGCCCAGTGTGCACTGTGACTGACATGCGGATATACGAGTCTGGAATATGCGGCTGCAGTTTTAGCCACCCCTAAAATGTAAAAGGCGCCCTAAAACATTTTTAAAGCACTTTTGAAATCAGCAACAGCCTCAGAATCGGAATCGCGGTACGCTTGAGCTCTGGTTTATATTCTGCTCTATAACAGGGGCTCGAACTCTGTCTCGCTCTCTCTCGCTCGTTCACTCTCCCAACCCCTCTGTTAATACCCTTCGCTGGTTCGTTTACGGTTTTGGTTTGGCTCGTGTGCGCCCTACGACATTTTGGTTAGTGTCTGCAAATGCACCTGGCTACATTTTTTTGGGCTTCGATTCCGTTCGACTTTCTGCCTATCTGTGAGTGTGTGAGTGTGTGTGTGTGTGCGTTTCGGTGGTTGTTGCAATGGCTTGCATTGTGATTTCCATGGCGCACATGCCAATGTGTGTGCCTATGTGGAAAATGACCCTTTGTAGCATTGACGCTATGCACCAGCAACTATGCGACTGTGCACAGCAAGGACATTAGCAACAACAACAACAACGACAACAACAATAATAAAGGCAGCAGCAGCAACAACAATAAAGGAACGTTGGTTGCTGGTCGCGTGCCCGAAGCACTTCGACACCCAACTGAATTGTGAATTGTGATTGTTTTTCCTTTTTCTTTGCGCCGCTTTTCCTTTTCGCATTTTGCGCGCTCATGCAAAACGCTTTGACAAGTTCTAAACGCATGTACGTATGTATATGTATGTGTGCGAGTATCCTGCGGCGCATAAATAAATTAATGCATGTGCTCACATACGTATTTCGCCTTGACTCATACACAATTCAATGTATAAATAGGAATAGAGCAGAGCATATACAGAGTATGTATAATTATTGCTCTTGGGTTTCTCCTGCTTTTCTCTGCTCACGTGGCCAATTTGTTGTGCGTTTCCCAAATGGGGGTTAGTCATACGGCCTTTGTTTGTATTCGGTGCGGATTAGAGTGCAAATTCCTTAATCCTATACAGACTTAAATTTTGGCATGCCAATGCTTGATTTATTGGCCAGCCCTTCATAATAAAATACTTGCTATATAAATGAATTTCAACATAAATTGAATAAACTACTAAGAAAACTCTTCTCGGGATGCTTGACTTCTATGTTCAGAAATGATTTTTTCCCCAAAAATGGGGAAGGGGGATGTATTCAAAATCTGAAGTATCCAAAATGAGTGTTGAATAGTAAGTTCATCTAGCTGTTAAGCTTTAGAAGATATGCTCGAAAAACTAAGATGACTGATCGATAACAAGAAAATGATAAGAGTTATCGATAATCGAAAACCATCAAAATATGCGCGTGCTATAGGAGAACCTACCTGTAAGATTTCTCGTCTCTAGCTCTTGTAGCTGCTGAGATCCACGCGTTCATACATACGGACAGACAGACGATAATGGCTCCATCGACTCGGCTTGATCCTGTTCAAGAATGTATACATATTTTGGGGTCTGCCACGCCTCATTATACCCAGTTTACTAATTTTTAATGGGTAGAGTGAATAAAAAAGGGTTTAATTTAGAAATGGTTGGGAAAACTTTTATGCATGTAAACAAACTTTCGTTAAATTTGACTCCATCAATTGGAACAAGTGGGAAATTGAATTGGTTTTTATTTGCTTAGTTTCAATTAAAATAAACCTGCGGATAACTTTAACTAAATCCTTTGTAATTGCTTTTCATTTCGGAATATCTAAAAAAAAGGGAAATGCAAAATAATTAAAAAACTCACACACCAAACTTTGCTAAATAAACATTTTTACGACAAATATTTGCAGCTGGCTGCCGCAGGGAAAGTGTCGACCAACAACAACAAAAACAACAACAACAACTGAATTCCCAAAACAAATTCCACGCTCCACCTAAATCGCTGT
The DNA here is from genome assembly GCA_037075185.1 of Drosophila pseudotalamancana. Classification (NCBI taxonomy): domain Eukaryota; kingdom Metazoa; phylum Arthropoda; class Insecta; order Diptera; family Drosophilidae; genus Drosophila; species Drosophila pseudotalamancana. Next base: position 249,361 of record JBAMCK010001076.1, on the reverse strand, counting down.
TAATTGGTGCGACGCGAATGCCAACGAGCTGTGATCCTGTTCTAATCGCCAGCATATGGCACTCAAAAAAAAAAAAGAAGGAAAATCAACTGAAAAACAATTAAAAGAACGTCACACTTGGAAACGTAAAAAACGAATAAGCTAGTATGAATTGCTAAAAGTAAGAGATACCCTGTTCGAAATGCAGAAATGCGGTCGAGTGGATTTTTATATAATTTATTTATGTATATATTTATATAAATATATAATTCACATAGAATTACATATACAAAAAAATAATGATAATTTCTCTATAGTTTTATCTTAAGCAAAAGGTTTTACCTTTGACGACATTATATATTATTATAAATGATGTATGTGTATTACAATGATACATATATGTATACGTAGATTAATCCATGCTGCAACCCAAACATAGGACTAAATCTGCTGACATTAGCTTACTACTTAGGAGTACATATGTATATATCTATAAAGAACTCTAGGCTTAATTTTGCCTTTATACCCAAGCTAAGATTTTCTCAGTAATTACAGGGTAACCAAATCCCAGCCAGTATCCGTTCATTTTTTGCGAGCCCCACGAAAATTGCATCAAATTATGAAAGCAAAAATTTAATTACAGCCCAAACGCTGCCCCCGCACATGAAGGCATAAAAAAAAGGTAGCTCCAGTTTGAGGCAGCTTGAGATTCGGCCTGCGGCAACGTCGACAATGGCAACATGTGCTACAGTGGAGCATCCTTGAGGAGCTGCCCAAGCAAATGTACACGGCGGCTGAAAAGGCTTTTGAGACACACAAATGCAAATGCAAATGCATTATGCCACATAAACGATGCATTTTCGAACATTAATTATTGCCAAGCAGGCAGGATAACAGACGGTGTAGCCAAAGGACACAGCGTGGGACTGGGACAGGGATTGGGACTGGGACTGCACTTGAAATTACCATAAAAAGATGCACTTAAGGGTTAGCAATGAGCAAGCAACACAGAACAAACAAAATGCGTAGCTCAGCCGACTCAATGGCACATTTTGGGGTAATGGGGAATGAGAGGTAGAGTCTGATGTCTGCAGAGCGGGAGGTGGTGAGGGGGTGAGGGGTTTTCTATCATCTCGGGTCGTCGTGGGTGTTGTTGAGTGCAAATTTGAGCTAAGCGCGCCTTGGAGCGCAGAAATCCGAGCAGTCAAAGGAAAATATGCCAAATCGAGGTGCGAGTCAATGATGGAAATAACGTGGCATTTGTAGCTGACAGCCTGACTGACTGATGAGCCATTGGGCTTGGATTTGAGAATGGGACTGGGAATGCTTTTTGGGATGGCAAACAGGGTTGGAATTTTCGTCCTTGCGCCGCTGGGAGGCTGCCGCTCGCGTGGCTGGCGCACTTCTTCTGTCCGTTATTTTTTCGCTCGGCTTTCAGCTTCAGTTCTCAGCTCTTAGCTCTCAGCTCTCGGCGTTCGGTGTTCAGTGCGTGCGCTATTAATTCTAAGCTGCATGGCAAACAGAGATTCCTGATACTAAGGGGTCACCACCCCGTGAGGATCGGCAATAGAAAATGCTGCAGCGTCCGCGCTGTCGCTCTGGGAATACTTTAAGCCCAATTGGGGTGGCGACAGCAGCGTCGTTGCCGTTGCCGTTGCCGTTGCCGTTACCACGCACGTGCCTACCGTAATACAACAACAGAAGTAGCAGCAGCAGCAGCAGCAACAACAACAATGGCGTCATATTGAACATAATATGCCATATTTGTGTTCGGAGCGAGCGGTACGGCCAAAAGCCCTTCACTGGGAATCGAAAGTGCATTCCCTTTCATGGCAACCACGAGGACAGCGCCGGCAACGGCGTCGCATTTCGATTATATTAATGCAAAGCACACACACACACACACACACACACACACACAAGCAGACTCTTACATACTCGCACTCGCACACACTCAAACATTCTGACAATCGCTTTGTGGTGGCTGAGCAGACCAAGTTGTGTGCTCCTGTGTGTGTGTGTGTGTGTGTGTGTGTGTGTGCGAGTGAGTGTACAATGTGCCTACCCCACCAAAAGCAAACTTGACAAGCTTATAGCGGGGCGCTGTCTGTGTGCGGCGTCTGTGCGTAGCGAGGACGAAGCCCGAGCAGGAGGATGGGCCAGGGGCAGGGGCAGGGGCAGGGCAAGGAGCTGGAGTCGTCGACACTGACAGAGCCAGAGCCAGAGCCAAATGAAAACCTGAAAATGCAGCAAGCACCAAAAACTACACGCAGAGAAATTATGCCTTCAAATAATTAAAAAAATAACAAATAAAAATTAAAATAAAAGTTATACTAATGATAATAATACTAATAGTAATGACAAATAAATAATCATAATAAAAATTAAAAAAATGAAAATAAAATAATTATAATTTTAAGATTTATAAAAATAATAATAAAAAATTAATAATAATAATAATAATATTAATATTAATAATAATAATAGTAATAATAATAATAATAAAATAATAATTATTATAAAATAAATAATATTTAAAATAATAACAATAATAATAATGGGATTAATAATAATAATAATAATAATAATAATAAAATAATAATTATTACAAAATAAATAATATTTAAAATAATAACAATAATAATAATGGGATTAATAATAATAATAATAATAATAATAATAATAATAAAATAATAATTATTACAAAATAAATAATATTTAAAATAATAACAATAATAATAATGGGATTAATAATAATAATAATAATAACAATAATAATAATGATATAAGCAAGAAAATTTTGTAAAACTTCAATTAAGACAGAGACTATTTAATAAGTCCTACTGTTTACACTTTAATAGTTATATTATTCATTTTATTAAGAATACAAAACTGTGAAAGTATCTTAATCAGTGCGAAAGTACAACACTTAAAGCTAGTTAGAACAATAATGATAAAGTATAAGATAATATATTTTAAGCATACATTAAGTTAATAGAACATAATAAATACGATCTCGGATCTTCGGGTTGTCTTCTTTCAAATACTTTCAAATTCTAGCTGAGTCGTAATGCTTTCCTCAGCAGATTCTTCGCAAAGAATCTTTATAATACAATTGCCGCAGCTGTTTAAGAGGCTGCAAATTTAGGCAACACAATGTGGCAACTACTTCGGGTCATTCTGGCCCATTGAGTTTCTGCTTCGCATTTACCTCTGGTTACACGCACAATTAACGGTTTCATGGCTATCAGCTGTTTGGATCTTCAGAAAAAAAAAAAAAACATCCTAAAGGATAGAGGAGCCACGCAGGCAACCAGTGTGTGCGTCCCTTTGTGCGTGTTGCCAAATTTCCATGAATCGGAGAATTCGCAAGACAGACCCAAACATGTGTTCCAGTTCCTGTCGTGTGTCCTTTTTGGCTGGCTGCGTGGCAAGAGGAACCTGAGGCACAGCTGCAACTGGGGATTGCTGCACAATGATTTCTCCAAGTGCAGGCAGACACAGTGCAAAGGACTTTCACTGCCGACTGCTGTAGCTCCCCCCGCCCTGTATTTGTGTGTGTTTGTTTGTTGCTGTGTGTGTGTCTGGCTGTATGGAAAAAAGGGTGACTAATGTGTGTGATTGCTAACAAAAGATTCCGGCTTTGCGGCAGCGTCGCTGCCAGCGCCAACGCCAACGCCAGCAGCGGCGGCAGCAGCGGCAGCAACGGCGAGGGCTAAAAGGACAACGACTCGAATTGGGGGATGAAATTTCCAAGAGCGACGCCGTCACAACACACAAACAATGATTTTAATTTCGCTTTCCTTTGGCACACATAAATAGAGGCGGCAGGATATGCTGTTAGTCATTCGCAGCAAAAACGTCGAGCCGACAGGAAGCAGCCAAAGGAGCGCTCAACGTTGCCAACGTTTCAATTTGTTGTTAAGTTTTGCTTAGTTCTTCAACTCTTTGTTCCTCCCGTTCACCGTTCATCGTTCACCGTTCACCGTTCATCGTTCACCATTCACCGTTCACCATTCACCGTTCACCGTTCACCTTTCACCGTTCATCGTTCTCCATTCTCCGTTCTCCGATCCCCGTTTCCGTTTATCGTTTCGATCAAGTTCTTAAAGCGCGTTCAAGTTTCAGTTTATCATCATTTCGTTGATACGCGGAACAGTGCAATGGCCAGCGTTGCCAACCATCAGCCGACAGGCTCCAACCACAGCCACCAGCCACACACACACCCACACCCCCACCCCCATCCCCACTCGCATCCACACCCACACACACACAGCATACAGCTGCTGCACAATGCAACGGCCAGCGGGCTGCCCCACGGGCTCGGGCTGCTGACCACAGTGGCCTCGCTGCCTCCGAAGTATCGCAGCCGTTATCTGAACATTAAAACCAAGTGTGAAATTCCATTGGATCTGTCCGTGAAACCGCCATCGCCAGTGCCAGTGCCAGTCCCAGTCCCAGTCCCAGTGCCAAGCGACGATGTGCCAATGGCGACCACATTTGCTGAGGTCCAGAGCGAACCAACAGCTGCGGCAGTCGATGAGCTGCCACATGAGCACACAGAGGAGCTAACAGAGGAGGTGGCAGAGGAGGTGGCGCAGGAGGTGGCGCAGGAGGTGGTCGTCATTACGGAGAAGCCCATAACACCGCCACAAAGTCCAGTTGCAGCTCCCGTTGAAATTGCAGTGGCTTCACTCAAGCGAAAGTTGAGCGAACAAAGCGAATCTCAGCCCGCTGCCAAATTGGCCAAATCGGACGTGAGTCCCACACCCATCGTCGATGCCACGCCCGCTAAGCCCATTAAAGTCTCGGACACGGCGCCGCGCACCGCCAAAGCGACAACAGCCAGTGGCAAGTCGAGCCGCAACAAGGCGACGCGCAAATTAAAGTTCGACGAGGAGACAAGCTCTCCGGTTTCGGGGACCATAATCAGACCGCTCGAGGACATCACCGATGGCACAATGCAGTATAGCAATGGCGACATCGATCCCAAGTACAACATTGTCGAGATTACCGAGGAGACCAAAGCGGAGCTGGCGGCCATTAGGAATGTAATTGGTGACTATGTTTGCCGGCTCTGCCGCATCAAGTTTGACGATGCGTTCGGTCTGGCCCGCCATCGTTGCGCCTGCATTGTGCTGCTCGAGTATCGGTGCCCCGAATGTGGCAAGCAGTTCAATTGCCCCGCCAATTTGGCTTCCCATCGCCGCTGGCACAAGCCCAAGAAGGAGGCGGCGGCTGCCCGAAAGGAGAATCGAAACACCAGCAATCAACAGGAGCAGCAACAACAGTCCACATCCAAGAAGCCAGCCGAGGAGCTCGCCTTCGATTGCGCCGAGTGCGGCAAGAAGTTCAAGCGGGCCGCCTATCTGCGCAAGCATCAGCAGACGCATGTGAAGAAGGCACGACTGGCTTCCGAGGCGGAGTCGGAGCCGGAGAGGCAGCCGGAGTCGGCCACCACGATAACTGGCAGCTTCCAGACGGCCGTCGTCTACAAGTCAAACAGCTCCAGCTCTGTCAGCAGCTCCCATTCCTATGCGGGCACCCACGAGGATGAGGGCGTCTATGTGGCGGGTGCGGCGAGCAGCAGCCACTACGACTACGAGGCCGACTACATGTCCGACTGCAGCTCCTCCACCTCCTCCGCCGGCTACGGTCGACTCCAGATTGTGGAGCACGGCCTGACCGAGGAGGAGAGCATCGCAGCCGCCGCTCTCACAAATCTCCGTAACTGCGCGTCCGTCATCCAGCACACGACGATGGCGCATTGAGTAAGTGTGGAGTCCGGGCAACCTGGCACCTGTATAATTTGTTTATAGTTCCCTATCGTTAAGTTTAGTGTTTAGTTTATCTCCTGGTTAGGGAGAACTGCAGCTGAAACAGACCAAAGAAATTAGTTTTTACAATGCAAATTCGACTTTGATTGAATTTTATGTTAGTTTAGTTACTAAAATTGGTTTCTCAATTTTCTAGTCATTTAGTTCTTATCAATGGGTTTCATTCTAGTCAACTCTGTACTTCATCGACATTCCACTGTTGTACTTTATAATTCCAACCAAAGACGGCAATCTGTCTAGTCAACTTAGCTTTTAGTTACCTACTTTAGAGTATCCATTAGTATTTATTTGTAGTCAGTCCAACAAATAATTGGCACTAGTCAATCAGCTTCAATACGATCTCAAAGAAATTGCTGAGGCCAACGGGTTTTCACTCCAGGCTTAGGCAATTTTCATCTAGTCAGTAAAGTTCTAGTCATATGGATTATTTCTAGTCAGATCTTAATCAACAAATGGCAATAATCTATACCAAAAACCAAGATATACCAAAAATAGAATTAAGAAATTTAAGTCCCAGTGTTCTTTCATAATCTATCATTCACTCACTTTCCAAGATCTTTTCTCGTTCCTTTCCTATCATTAATCATCTCATCTATCTCCTATTCCAAGCAATTTTCCTAATGTACAATCATTACAATATTTCAATTTCATCTTTCCCCTTCTTCACTATCTACTCATACATTATAATAGTATCATAATTCCCAATACTACATTTTCTAGTCACTAATTTAGACATTAGAAGCTAGTCAGCTTTCTTTTGGATCTCATTAAATTTAATCCGATTTCGTATGCAGTTTTAGTTTAACTTTAGGCAAAACATTTAGTTACATTTTTTGAATAATTTTCCTTTTCAATTTTAAAAACAAAATCGAAATTCAGGCGAAATTGTGCAGTACTAGTTTTAAGGACAATCAAACCAAACCAAACCAAAAACAAACCAAACCAAACCAAACCAAAAACAAAACCAAAAATCTAATTTAAGGAATGAAATTCAGTTTCCGCGCTGATTCAAAAAAAAAAAAACGAGTGTGAACTCTAGTCATTTTGTAGGACTCTAAGTTTTGAGGCGTTAGCTCAACATCGGTTTAGTTAAGTTTAGTTTAGTTCAGTTATTAAATTAGTTAGATATTTCATTTGGTTAGCTTAACAGAAATGAAAAACGGACACTGAACCAGCGTTTCACTACCAGTAAAAGTATTTAACAAGTACAACTTAAGCTGTAGACAACAAAAATCCTTGTATATAAGAAGAGTCTATGGCATTTATGCTTGGCCAGAGGCAACAACAGAACCGGCGGTTGTGTACTTAAAAGTCAACTTCTAGTCCATAAGAAAAAAACAAACTCACAAAATATCGAGCAATATCACAGCGCTATTGTTCCTTAGTCTGTAGAATGCAATGTAATTGGTTGTAACCGCAAAGTACAACGAAAATGGGAAAACTTCGCTCAATCTACAATATAGATTATATTTATATATATATACCTATACATACTAGAGATACGTAATATATCACTGATAAGCATATCTAACTATTAAGTGAGATCTTGTGATACTAAAATGTTAAGCCTAAAGTTTACAACGACTTGTGCTCGATGTTTTTTGTCTGCGCACAGTGCATTTACAATAACAAAACGACTTGGATTGTGAACCAACCATATATAGAGATTAGTATTAGCATATATATTTTTATACCTAATCATTGTATTTTTGTAAACTTTTGAGAAATTGTACATTTTTGCATATACAAAATTTGAAATAAAACAACAAAAACACAACAAACAGAAAACATGAAAATTTCTTTAATTTTATTGGATGAGTGGATGTTAATGCGTAGTTTATGTTGCTATAAAGTGGGAAATGGGTTGCTATGCAAGGACTTCCTGTTGCCCTTCGGAAACGCCATCAAAAACTGGTGGGTAATCACTTTATAATTGTGGGAGCTAGTAAACACTTTCCATATGAAGTGGTCATAACCATAGTTGATAGCCTGCTTATACACATGTCTGACAATGGGTTTTCCAGAGGGTTGAATCGTAACCCCCATCGAAACGAAAACTCGAATTGCTTTTCTGTCTATTCATGGTGATGAAGAAGGCGTTTTGCTATGTTTGTGTCTTGGCAATTTTCTCATCATGTTCAATGGCCGTTTTTGATGGCTCGTAAACTAACTGCAACTGATGGGTAAATAAAGCCGCAGCGGCAGAGCCAGCGGCAGCGGCAGCGGCAGCGACGACTAACGGTGCAGATGTAATGTGAAATGCCACTAAAGGACATTGACATGGGCCATCGATCTCCACTAGGCAGCACTTAAAAGCGGCTAAAACAAATACCCAAACAAACACGCCGGAAACTTCGATAGCGGAAGTGGACAGATGCAACTTGCGCCTAAGCACACAACAGCAACGGCAACAACAACAACAACAACAACTGCGTTAAGGAAATGCCGCAGCAAGGGGTGTTTATTAAGCGGGGTTGGGCTGGGCTCGGTTGCTGCCGCACGGGTGGGGGCGGAGGTGGTGCGCTGCTGGACCAAAACGCTGAACACGCCAACTAATGATGCCCCGAACGGAAGTGCGTAAAAAATGTTTAATCAAATACAAATGCATGACAGCACGGAAAAGAGCCACGAATAATGCAGTTGCGAATGCATGACTACGGGATATCCTGGCAAAGTAGTGACAAAAATACAGATACAAACATAAATGTGTAACAGGGCTCAAGGTATAAAAATATGCAAATATCTGTGTATTTTAGCAAAAATAATAATATAAACATAAAACTTCTCAAATATTTTCTTATAATTTTTTTTATCTGTTAATTTCGTTATCAATTCTTCAATTACTTATATGGCTTAACTTTTATACTTATGTAAATATTTAATTTTGAACTAAGAATGAAGTTTATAAATTATTTTTTAATAGTAAAGAGTTAGTATTTAAAATGTAAACGGTAAATTTCTTGTATTTTAAGCAAAACTATTTATTTGGAATGCTATCATTATATAATATATTATTATTATTATTGATATTATACAATATATTATTGTTATTATTATTATTATTATTATTATTACTATTATTATTGTTATTAGGCTTAATTTTTTTAGTCAGATCTTGTATACATTTTTTTATACATACATATATCGCAATTACAACCAATTCAGAGCTGAATAATGTTAAATCATGCTTGAATATAGAAGTCATAGTTTTAATACCATGATTATATAATACAGATTTATGATATAGATCTATGATGATGTATTAACTTGCTCCTCTATTCTAGGCTACATCAAACAACTCCTTGCAAGTGCTTATTTAACTACAGGGTATACGCACTGCCACACTGACAAAAAAAGCCCAACAGCATGCAGAGGGATGTGCGTGGTGACCGCTCATAGTGTGCGTGTGCGTGTATGTGCGTGTGCGTGTGTGTGTGTGCGTGTGCGGTGTGAATCAATTTAAAGCGTCAAAGGAGCCGTACACTATTTAGTAGATGTCCTGTGCAGAGCGAAAGTTCAATGCACAGAGCGAGCGAAGGGTGTTGGAATTATGTAAAATCATGCCGAAATAAAGAAGAAAAAATCAACCCTAACTGCCATTGCGAAGGACTAACTGACTGACAGGGGGTGCAGCATCATCCATCGTCGGTTATTGAATACTGCAACGCGGGCGTGCCACAAAAACAGAAAGCAAAAAAAAGGAAAAAGTCAGGCGGGGCAGGCAAAGTCATTAAAATTTGTGGCGATTAGGTTTCAAAAATAATAAAAACGCGGCATGTAAACTGATATCTGTGTTCGTGCAGCAACTTGCATTTGCACCTTGGCACGGGACACAGAGCGCAGCACACGGACATTGATATGGACATACCTTTGCAGGCAAGCCCGCATATGATGCAGGATCAGCCGCATAGCAGCAGTCAACGAACGAGCGACGCTTTCTGCGGGCTGCAGCAGCTGCTCTCGATGGCCAACCGGTGGTATCTAATTATGAGTTTAGGACTCGACCTGCGGCGATAATTTGCCCACCTTAAGAGGCCGCTCGAACATTTGTCGCACTTGAGGTCCTTGCGATATGCGCTATGCGTTATGCGTTATGCGTTATGCAGGCGCTTTGTTCGATTCTAAGTGGCCTTATGGTCGCATTCTATGCAAAGAATTGACAGATTGATGAGGCTGATTGGCTGGCTCGATGAGTGGCCACTTGAGAAGCCTTTATGATTACCATCATGGTTATCCTTATGCCGGCTGAACCGTTACAGTTGCTAGCGAAAGCTCGTTCGGCTTTTGCGCAGTGTAAGCGTTAACCTTTGCAACTCTGCACAGCCTCTGGCAGCTGTCATGAAGCAACTCTGTGTGCCGCACAGCAAGTTGGCAGGACGATTGGTCCAAATAATAACGGTTTATGGTACTTCTGCTCAGATACGCTCTCGTACTCTCCCACGCTCACATACTTTCTCTCTCTCTCTCTCTCTCTCTCGCTAGCTGGCTGGTAGTCGGACAGTGGCAGCCAAGGAGCAGACAAAATGGAGCCGGAATCCACGCACACCTGACATTCGTGTTGTGGCGACGCTGAAAGTCAGACGTGTTGAGCGCAAGGCAGCAAAACTAAAAATCAAACCGAGTGCAAAGTTCAGAACAGTTTTTATAGTTTGCCCGCTGGCAAAGTCGCGTTGTAACGGTAAAATATGGCTGTGAAAGGCTTCGCAAAGTGAAGGCAAATCAAAATTCGTTGCAGCCTTGTTTACATTTCCATTGGCTGCCCTCCACTCGACAATTGTCCAAAAAGCCCAAACTCCAAAAACATGACGTGCTGGCAGCATGTGCTGCCTGTGGCGATGTCGAAGTGGGGGAAAGAGAAGGGGAGAGCCACGGCGTCGTATTCCCCTAGCGTGGGGCTGCTCTCTCATTCTCTCTCTCTCTCTCGCTCTCTAGCTGGCGCTGAGCGAAAGCTTTGAAAGTCTGCGTACTTATTGATTGTGTTTCCTTTTACGCTCTCTCTCTTAGTCTCTCTCTCCCTCTCTTTCTGTCAGTCTCTCCGTGTTTCTGTGTGTGCGTGCTCTCACTTGTTGTTGGCTATCAAGAAATGAAATAACGGTACATTTCTGAGATTTGAAAAGCTTCTGGCTTTGCGCTTTGCTTTTGACTTTCGCCTGGCATGCGTTTGCGTGCTTTGGATAAATTTTTCACAAATTTTCATTTTCAGTTTTTCTCCCGACTGTTTTAGGGCGGTTCCGCAAGGCAGAGGCTAGCTACTCAGCCAGCATAGAACACAGCTTGGACGCGTCTCCCAACACTCTCTCCACGTATGTGGCCCATCGAGTGTAACTGAATGTGTGCGTGTGTGCGAATGTACGTGTGTGTGAGTTTGTGGGTCCGTGTATGAAAATTTGTTGCAAATCAAAAACAAATTCACAAAATACTTGACAACAACAACAAGAGGCCAACAAATTCCGTTGCTGTTTACAAAAAGACGAAATGAGCCAAAAAAAAAAGAGTAGAAGGCAACAATAAATTTGGCAGTGAGCGCGTGTAAATCGAAATCCGAGCACATGAAAATATTATGACTAAAAAAATGTTGTTATTGTGTCGAAACACATGTGTGTGTGTGTGCATGTGCTTGTTGGTGTTAGTGTGTTAGTGTGTGCGCATCTGTTAGACAAGCTTTTGTGTGTTTGTGTCTCTGTGTAAAATTCAATAAAATGCGAAAATTGCAATTGCCAAAAGGCAATTACAACAACAAATATAAAAGCCACACAGCAAACACAGACGCACACACACACACACTCACGCACGCACACACACACACACACAATGGCACATGCAAATGACAGGACATACTGACACACAGACTGTGGAAGGCAGCGCCTTTTTGGTGTGCGCGTAGTTTTGATTTTCTCTGTGGCTCTGTGGCTTACTTTACCCACTGATTTTCGCAGCGCCTTTGACTTGCCTCTGTGTTGGTGCTGTGTGTGTGCCTGTGTGCCTGTGTGTGTGTGTGAGTGTGTGAGTGTGTATGTGTCCTTCTGCTGCTTACGTACGCAGACTGACTGACTCGATGCGGCTGCCCCGAATGCCTGTCAGGTCCTTCGCACAGTTTTGTGCCTTTCTGTCCTGTGCCCATGAAATGAATGCGTATTCAATGAGCAATGAAATCCGTGAAACATTCGCGCTTCAGTCTCTTGTTCCGTCCGTCTTTCGATGTTTGTCGCCTTTTCCGTTTGCATTTTCCATTTAATTTATTTTTTATTACATTGCTCGCCTTTGTTCTCTGTGCTGTGGACCGATATCCGTTTTGAATAAAGGCGACATTAACACCATAACCTTTGACATTTATCTCGAATCGTTTTGTCTTCTTGCTACGTTAAATGCTTTCAAGTGCAAACACGCACACACATACACACAAACACACACACACACCCACCCACCAAACACAGGCAGGCATGCCACATGTGCGGTTGTACTCTCACACACACACAAACACAAGCACAAACACAAGCACACAGTCATAAATACGTGTGTGTATGTGTGTGTATATATCCCTGTATTTTATGAAAGTATTTCATACATTTTGATTTGGTTGCTCGGCTTTGTTTCTGTTCTTGGCATTCGCATTGGCATTTCTGTCATGCACTTTGCAGTTTGTTGCGGCCGGAACAGGACGAATTCCAGCAGTTCCTTGCTTAATAGTCGCACCATTCCTCCGCCTAATGTGCCACAAATTGCTTGAATTTTGCTTTAATTTTTTAGCAGGTTTTCAATAATTGGCAGACGCGTGCTAAATTCCACTGTTCAATCGTGCAAAGTGTTCGCGTGCGCGGCTCAGACAACGAATATCGCAATATTATCATAAAATTAAAAACACAAACAAAAACAATACCCAAATAAAGGACCTATCATAGCAACTAATAACTTTGCCAAATAGTGAATGCAATTGTGCCTTGTAACAAGTTCAAATGCTAAAAAGCTACTCGAACGACAAAAGACAAAAGAAAACGAAACAAAAAACTTGTTGACTTAAAAATTTTGTTTTTTTTTAAGAAACATACAAATTCAATTTTCACGGTGTATGGAATAAGGTAAGTTTAAATTTTACACATGATATTTTTAAATGGCTTCGAGAGCAGGCTAAAAATTTCCAAGTTGGTTGCGAGATGCTTGCTATTCGAGAGATAAGGTCCTTGATGATTGCGATGCTTACAGTAAAGCAACTTTTTTTATGCGAGAAGCGGTCAAAGAGCTACAAAGCTCATTTTCTCGTATGTGGCATAAAGGACCCAGGTGGTCAAATAATAGTAAGTGGAAAGATGTCAAGAGTTTTTTCTGTCCCATAATTTGCGAAACTTATGAATCGTTTCCACTATCTAAGCCTATTATTGACCCTATTATTATTTTAGTTTAAGTAGAGGGTACAGTTATATTGAACGTAGGAAATAGCTGTTTAAATATATCTGAACTAATAATTATGTTAAAACATTACTGAATGGGGTCCCTAATTTCCATGGGTTAGTCGCAGTATTTTAATTATGAAAGTAATCAAAGAATTTAGCTTACTTTGTTATTTGTATTCAAATTTGTATAGGTCGGGCATAAAGTTTGAGTTAAAGGTAAACTTCTATAAAAAAATATACTTTTTAGGTTCTTTCTGCACCACTGAGTACAACAATGTTTTGCTATTCGAAGCGAAAAGGGATTCACGAAATTCAGTTTTTGTCGAATTATTTTGTATTTCGTTGGCGTAGGCGTCATAACAACATATCCATTTACGGATTAAACATACACGAAATTTCATAGCAACTTATCCTTTATAAACAGCCGCTGGACTCACCGCCGCAGAAAGGCAAGAACCCTTTTGATTGAAAAGTGTAGCATAATTTTGTGCGCACACTTCCCGTCGGCCGATTGTTGAGCAAAATATGGTTTGGCATTTTACAAAAAGTCTATTAATAAAAATAAGCAAAAATCAGTGCCCAACCCAAAAGAATTAACCCAGCTCAGCATTGAAAGTGCCGAACGTCGAGAAATAAAAAAGCAAAAGCGAACCAAATAAAAAACAGATATAAAATGAAAAATATGAAGCCAAAAATGTTAAGCAAGTTAAGTTGAAGGCATCGGCTCGTCGCGGCTTGCCCTGAATGCGTTTACTTTAGCAATCAACCCGACCTCAAATTCACATAGACACACACTCAAACACACACAAACACACACACACAAACAGAGATATAGATATATATTGAGGGATTCTCGTTATTTGTATTATAAAAACAACAACTAAAAGAGGCCGCAAAGTAAAATAAAGAAAACCCTTTTCTTCTTTTATTTTTTTCCTGTTTGGATGCCGTCAAAACGAATTTGGCACAGTAAACGCAGTGCATTGGGTGCTCAGCGTGTATGTGTGTGTGCTCGAGTGTGTGTTGTAGACAAATAAAACATTTGGCTTGTTTGCTGTTGTTGTTTTCAATGCTTAGTTTTTCAATTTTGCGAAACGAAATCAAATCCACAACACATTTACACGCATGCACAACAAAAGACGTGCAAATTTTCACGTCAACAGGCAAGGCACACACACAGATACACGGGCAAACATACGTATACGGGCACAAATAGACATCGACAGCTGCAGATACACACAAATACAGTTACACACACTAACACGTACTTAGGAAGCTGCCAAAAATGTGTAGCGCACATTTTGGGGCGCTTTCAGCATTATTTGCACCTTGCCATTCCATTTTGACGGACCTTTTGTTGTTTAGCATTCTTCACTTTCTTCATGTGCTGCTTTCTTTCTTTTTTTATACTCCAGCTCGCTTTTTGGGTTGTTTTGTGTGTTCCGTTTTGGGCGCAGCTTCGCCGTCGCCGTCGCCAACTTCCAACTGCCAACTGGCAAATGCTGCAACTTCAAAGCTTGACTCCTTGTTGTTATTTAGAGCCTTTGCGTTGCTTTTTATGCGTTGTCCTGCCACACAAATTTTCTTTCGTATCTCACGGCTGGCGATTGTATCTGCTATCTGTTGTCTCTGCCTTCTGTGTACGAGTATGTCTCTGTGTGTGTGTGTGTGTGCTTATTGTATATATTTTGGGGCGTGCGTGTGCCTGCCTGCTGCAGTCTCGAGGCTCTTTTATGATGTGCGCATAAAATATTTGTCATACTCCAAAATCTGCCAGCAGCCAAGTATTGAATACTGCCCGACTGACTGACTGACTGACTGACTGACTGACTGACTGACTGACTAAGCGACTGTCTCACTGAGTATATTCAATGCGGCTTTCTGTGGCCTCCATTAATGCTCAGCTCGCAATCCTTTTTTTGGGGCCACGCCCCAGCTTGCATAACAAACGTATCTATGGCTCCATTTTAAGATGTTTATGTACGTATTTGTTTATAAATACACACATATACACATATATATGTATATATATATGTATACGAGTGGGTATGTGTGTATGTGTGTATGTGTGCCTCAATATATATTTGTATGTTTTGCATGCTCTGCGGCGCCTAACGAACTGTGTCACTTACACTTTTGACTTTATTGTCAACTCGCGTCGGCTTTCAATCTCGAACTCGACTCAATTCGACTCAACTCGTCGTCCTCTCGCCTGCTGATCCTTCCGTGTCAATATGAAAATATTTGCCTCAATCCGCTTGACTGCATGCACGTTTTGACGTTGACTGCAGGACAGCTTCAGCCGTTGCCTTACCTCCTTACCTCCTTACCTCGTTGCCTCTTCACCTCCTTCCCTCCTCCAGCCCGCCCACCTACGGCGTTGCCGGCGCGTCGCTTTGTTGACTTTTGCCCGGGACGCTTTGACGTCGATTACGCAAAGCCAATAATGAAATGACTTTGAGGTTTGATTGGCAAAACATTGCGGGCTACAAATGCGAACACCATGCTGCCACTGCCACGCCCATCACCCACCGCCCACCATCTGCCGCACCGTGTGTTTGCGCTAAAATTCACGCTCTATTAATGGCGCTGCATGAATGTGTGGGTGTGTGTGTGTGTGTGTGTGTGTCTGTGTGTGTGGGTACATTGTCTCCATTGTACGCTGTCAACGTTGGCGCTCGGAGCCACCGTTTTGATTCGCCATTTTAATTAGCAATCAAACAACTAAAAACGCGCTGCCCCATAAGCTTCTCCCTATCCTTTTTTGTACATATATATATTTTTCGTTTGTCGTTTCTTTTTTTCTGTTTTTTTTTTTTGTTTTTGTGTTTGGCTATTACTTTAGGCCCTGGCAGATCGAGAACGAGAACGAGGCCCATAAATAAACATTCGAGCACATCGCGTTTTTCTGACAATGTCTTTTTTTATTTATGTGCGCGTTTATATCGCCATAGGTATTGCTGTGTGTTTGTATTTGCTTACATATGCCACACACACACACACACACACACATAGACATGGTCACAAACAATGCACACATGTACACAACACTCGGTACGCAGAGCACATATCGAGCAGCATATTTTGTATTGTCTTGCCGGGGGGTATTTTACTCGAAGCTTTGCTATGAACAACGATTGATTCCATTTTCATTTGAGATATAAATTTTCTTCTTTTTTTTTTTATTTTTTTATTTTTATTTTGCTTTTCTCATTTCATTTCAATTTATTTTAAAGGGAATGAGGGCTTAAAGGTGGCCACTTTTCATCGGTATTTTCACATTCTGCGAACAATTACTTAATGCACTTATAGCATTATTTATTATTATTATCGCTTTATCACAGATATATGTTATGGCTCTGTCTCCTATATTTTGAAATGTAATGAATACTTGATTTTAATTTTCATTAAAATCTAGACAAATGAATTCTTATTTCATGTTTTCTAATTGTAAATCATATGCATAATTAAATTCATTTGTTTTTAAGCATTGATTATTATAATTAATTCCCGAAAACTTTGGCATATACACATGTGTAATTATCATATATTCATGGTAAGGCTCAGGAACCCCGAGTCTGGTTTAAAAGTTAGGGCGTTAACATATGTTTAAATTATATTTAGCAACTACTATATTATAAACATAGAATAGCCTTGCTACTGGTTTACAAAATATTCTTTTATTCTTTTTACTTCTGTTTAGTTTTACCAGACTTCTCATATGGAACATATATCTAACAGTACCGTTATATCTTTGCCTCCTTCGTTCCGAAATGATTTTGTCACACAACGTGCAACGAATGTATCTCATATTTTTTCATTTTCCTTATGAAATTACGATTTTCACTTTCAATTTAATAAAATTGATATAGCTGAAGCTAACCTTTAAGTAACTTTAGCCAAGTTAATATTATTTTGATGTTGCTGTCGGT
This sequence comes from Drosophila pseudotalamancana, assembly GCA_037075185.1. Taxonomy (NCBI): domain Eukaryota; kingdom Metazoa; phylum Arthropoda; class Insecta; order Diptera; family Drosophilidae; genus Drosophila; species Drosophila pseudotalamancana. The sequence continues at coordinate 232,225 of JBAMCK010001076.1, read as the reverse complement.
TAATAAATATTTTAGTCGCTCGTACGCAATAACGGCGCCTGTCTACGTCTCCTACTCGTTGGCCATTTCTAGGTCCTGCTTCTGCCTTCCTGCCTTAGTTGGCACTGTGATGCGATTTCGATGTCGAATGTTTACATAACGCCCTGGCACAAAAGCCAATTGCTGAATGGCTCAGTCTGGTCCTCATTTTGTGTGTGTGTGTATGAGTGTGTGTGAGTATGTGTGTCCGCCTGTCTTTTGTCTGTCTGCCAGTCTGTCTGTCTGTTTGTTTGTCTGTCTGTTTGTCTGTATGGCATATTTAGTTACCTATATGATTTCATATCGCATGAATTTTATATAAATAAATCGCAATTGGCTTGCACACAACACGCTACGAGTCGGCAAAAAAAAAAAAAAAAAAAAAAACAAAATAAAAATAAATAAAAAAAGAAAAAAATCGCTCACTTGCAATTTTTGCCGTCTGCTTTTTTCTATATAAATAACATTTATTTGGCTCATTTGGCGGTTTATGGCCAACAAGGCGTCGTTCGCGCTGCCACTCAGGCCCCCCCCTCCCCCTTCCCGCATCCAGACAACTCGCTTTTTTCGTACTCACTCAACCCATACAATCATGTTTATTTTTAAAGGCTTTGGCGCTAGCCCGTTTATCGTAATTACAATCTCATGTAAGCGATTTCGCGATGCTGTTGCACAACTTTGAGGCCATATAAATAAAAAGCCAGGCAGTCTAGATAGAATATGTATCTATATATTTTACATATATGTATGTTTGTACATATTCAGATATGCAAAATGTACAATGCGAATACTGGGGTCTCGTATAACTATGGCTATTCATTCCACAATGCAGGCAACTAAATAAGACATCATTTGAATGCGGTCCACTATCCAGTTTTTGGGGTAAGTCATTGGTCAAACGCTTGGGGAATAATAAATAAGTGTGCTCGGTCTATTGTGTACGTGTGTGTCTGTATGTGTGTGTGTGTGTGTGACAGCCAAAATATGCATGTTGTCCCGGCCATTTCATAGTTCATTTGTAAAGAGGTCTATGGCCAGTCAGTGACCAGGGACCGGCCACTAGTCCAAGCGGCCAACCGTGGTACAGTTTCAGTTACGGTTTCAGGTTTTTGGGGCCCAGCTTGTTAGGCCTTAGTGCTTTAGTCGATGAAGTGTGACGTTTATTAAACTCAATTTAAAAGAATGGCGACTCATTTATTTTATTACTGCCTGTCAGTTTTGCTGTCCCGGCTAAAGTTACCAAAAGAGGAACCAATCACAATCCCCTCCACACACAAACACACACACACACACACACACACACATACACAAATGTTAACAGTATGGCACATTTCCATGTATGTGTGTGTGTTTGTGTGTGGCATAACAACAACCAATTTGTTATTGATATTGACAGTTGCAAATAAATGAGCAATTTGCTGGGCCTGTTCTTTTCTATGCTCTTTGTGCTAAATTTGGCCGCGAGAAATGGCCAAGTAAATGAATACCACAATTTCAATGTTTGAATGTTTCAAGTGCTGGCTAAAAATGCATTAGAAACTGAGCTGGCCAACTAAATTAGTTCACAGAAATGGCCAATAGGTTGTGTAAGTGTTGGCCAAAGTTAGGTTAATGGCCAAAAGCCTTTATAGCCGTTAAGTAAAAGAGTAGCAAGGATAGTATTGATTTTTAATGCCTGTTTTATAGTCTCATAAACAGTTATCAGTATGAAGAGTAAACTATTAAGTAAAGGCAGTTAAACGAGCAGAATCTAGGAAAATATTTAACTACAAATATTTGTTTCTATTTGCTTATGCTTGAATGATTTGCTTACACTGTCAACGTAAATATCCTCTAAAATTGTGTTTAAATTCAGCTGCTGATATTAATGGTTCTTAAGTTATCAGGCAACCTATATACACTTCTGCTCTATTAGTTTAGCCAGCTAAACGAGCTGCCCGCATAAGCGAGCCATAATTTTTTGCCTGCTTTCGTTTATTTATTTTATTTTTTTGTTTTTGGGACAACATCTCGAATTGACAAATGCGCATAAGTAAGAAACACTTTTTTCCATCGCTCAGTTTAGCAGAGAACACTTTTTCTCGCGTAGTCATTACAGCCCGGCAAAGTATGCTGCACTTTTTTTGCTGCTCGCGTAATTTGATAGATGAGCCATGGCGGCCATTATGCAACTGTGTAGCTGTGAGCGTGTCTCTGTGTATGTGATTGTGTGTGTGTGTGTGTGTGATTGTGTGAGTGTGTGCATGGTGCTTGACATAACTCACATTGCAGTTTATTTACCAAATGTAAAAAACAGTGCAACAACAAAAACAAACACGCAGCAAAACATCAACAAACAGCAAAAGTAGAAGGAGATGGAAATGGAGATGGAGACGGAGACGGTGGAGTACGCCTGGCAGTGACAGCATCAGCGTGTGTAACAATTTTTCAACAGTGCTACACATAAGTCTGTCTACCAGCTGCTATAATGTGTTTCCTGTTTGTGCTCAACGCTCAAAAAGCGGATATGAGCGCCCCTTTCCCCATCGGAAATGTGTTTCAATGGGTGTTCGTTCACTTGCTTTCTATTCTATCTCTCGCTCGCTCGCACTCCTGTTCAACTTATATTTTGGTTGCTTTTTATAAGCGACTATTTGTAGAGGTTGCACCGCTGCCACACAAATACACACATGCACACACGTACACACACACACACAATTGACTAGCATATGGACCTGACCAGGCTCTGTTCTCCCGCTTCCCGTTATCTTTGCGGGCGGCCAAGAAATATATGGCCAAGTGCACCACATGATCGAGCATTAGGAGAAAAAGGCGCCCGCACATTGGCTGTTTTTTAATTTTTGCTGCCAAGCATATTGCTGTGGCATGGCCGTGTCATTGCCAGTAAACGGGACCCGCCTCCTTTTCCCCACAACCCCCACCCGCCACCGCTCCACACCCCCTCTCCGCTTTCAATACACTGCAATGCAGCAGCGCCCCTCGCACAAAAATTGAAAAATACGCGCGATAAAACGCTTGACATGCCACGTAATGCGTTGCAAATATATTGCCAAAGTTTTTGCTCCTCCATTGTTGTTGTTGTTGCTGTTGTTGCTGTTGCTGTTGCTGTTGTGACAGCACAGCGTGCAACGCGGAAAGCACAGCGCCAGAGACAGCGAGTGGGTTTTGTTGCTGGCGGGAGGAGGAGCAAAGTTTTTAACTCGGCCCCGTTATTATTCATTATTGAACTGCCAGTTGGGGCTGACATACGCCAAATGCCATCGAGAACCGGTCGACCAACACCAGCAACAACAACAACAACAACAACAACAACAGCAGCAACAACAATAACGGCTAACAAATGGCTTCAACAGCATTGCATTGGTTTTGAGCTCATTTAATTTTTAAAAGCAAGGCTAAAACTAATTTCATATCATTTGGCATTGAACGGGGGCCATCGAGTGGTCAAAACGTTTTGTCCGTTGTGGCTTCTGCAACTTGACTGCTAGACAAATGAATGTCCTTAACGGAACGACTTCTGGGTTATTCAGTGTGCATAAAAGAACAGCTCGACGATTAGTCGGAAATCGATAAGTATATTTTATAAACTCGTTTCATGTATAATCAATGGGGCGGCAGTTTATCAATCTAATGTTCATCAATTTGTCACTATTAAAAATAATTTCCATCAATTTCTTTTGAATAAGCAAATAATAGCTGATGCAAAACAAATTCATTATTCCTGGCTGGATATGAAAGCCATTATTAAGCGCATTAATATTAAAAGTTTGTTTATTAAAAATAATTGCTTTACTGCATTTATTTCTATAGATTTTCTGTTTACAGTTGCAAGCCATTTATCTTTATTGAACTTGTCTAAGTCTCGATAAATTTTGGGCATTTGTGCTATGTTTTGTATACAAAAACTTTGCTGTTCAACTTTCGCAGTGTTAATTATAAAGAAAGAGTTAATTTCTCTATATTGTTCAAATATTTTCGGGATATAAAACTTTAGCTTTTTTTATTCAAACATATCTAGAAGTTAATAGAAAAAAAACATTGCGTTGCAAATGATATTTAATATTATTATACATTACGATTGCAAATTTTTACATTATTTCCAGGGTATGCTTAAGTAGCTCTCGCTCATTTAAAGGACTCGAACTGTTAGTTTACTAAATCAATTAATCTGAAGCCTTTATTTTAACGAAACTTTTTAAGCTATTATAAAGTTGTTTTGCAAAATGTTTTGTTGTGATTTAGCAAAGCTTTTGATAATTACTTCGATATTAAATTGTGGATTTATGATGGCTTACAAATTTGTTGACATAAATAGATTAAAAGTGCGGTTGCGCCCCACTGCCAATTACATTCGCAGAGTGGGGATAAAAACCGAATGCTATGGGGCTTGCATATCAAAGGGTCTATTGCCAGTTGATTGGTTGGCTAATTCGCAGCATTCCTTGCAGCCCTGCAGTTCACCGATATGGCCATAAATATGCGAGTCGTGGCATTTGAAATTTTTGTGTGGCCTTCTCTTGATGGGCTTCTGCTGCTGGCTTAGCCAACATTCTGTGGGTCGTTTCGGCTTTGGTCGTTTTATCGTTTTATGGTTTTATCGCTTTTGGCGTTGCCTTTGACGTCACCTTAATTAATGGGTTAATGCGACGCTGGCAGCGACGTTGGCATCGTTGGTAATTAAGCGACTTTGTCGTTGGCCTTCTGTGGCAAATGAATTATGCGTCTGCTGGGTGCGACAACAACTAATAACTACCGACTAGTATATGGAAACTAATTTGGATGCGGCATTGATTTAATATTTGCTTTTTAATTAAAATTTCGTAATGTTTGCGGCTGAAACGTGCTGCAAGTGCAATAACAGGACGGAATGTCCTACATTAATTATGTATTGAAAATTGGTGTGCGTGCGCTTAATGTGCGCTCAATTAGACGCAATCACTTGAAGAGCGTCAAACGCTGCGTATACGCAATGTACCCTGCCAGCGCCTTGATGACGGCGTGAGATACGACAGCAACAGCGACAACCGACAAGCGACACCAATGGCAACAAGGACGAGCAGCAGCCGCATCATGAGCGGAACGATGACAATGGAGATAGAAATGAAGATGGATAAGGGGTTGGGAAGCGGGTATCTGGTGTCTCTTCATTTACGTAATGTAAGCAATTTGCGAAAATTGCTGGCCTGGCCGGCAATTTTACAGATTAAACTGCACCAAAGTGCAATTGGGCGCAAATTTGTGTGCGGTTCTGCAGCAAAGTTTGCGCTTAAAAAGGAGTAGATTAAGATAATGAAGCTGCAGTTTAGAGCCGCATGAATGCTTGAATGCCAAACTTGCAGTCAGGCTGAAAGACTGAAAAACTGAAAGGCTGACTGCTTGGCTGGTTGGCTGGCTGGCTGGTTGCTTGGCTGGCAGCCACTCCATCACTTGCAAATTAAAATTAAGATGAATTATGAAACGTCTCAAGATGCTGTCACAGGGCAGGAGACAGACTATCAACTCCCAGTTGAGCTGCGAATAGCTGCGAGCGGAAATTCAAAATTGATGTGAATTCCATAAATCAGTATCAGGCAGCGGAATGATCAATGACTTTGGCTGGATTGAAGGCACGTATCGACTCGCATTCTGATGCGATATGACGTCAACGTGCAAGAGTCACAGACACAAAGTGTTAAGCCAACAGCCAACAGCCAACAGCCAACAGCTTCATCATTGTGCAGGGCTAGAGGTCGGGGCAGAGGTTCTGAATGGGTTACGTTGCCGGAATGAAGCCATGAGCTGCCTCTTCGTGGCATTTGCGGCATGGCAAGCATTACAAACAATGTGCAAAGTGGGGGAAAAGAAAAAATTATGCCATGCCCCGCTAAGAAGGGTCATCAATGCTCCACAGTAGCCGCTTTAAGCTTTAAGCATTGATTTATAAGACTCTCCGCGCAGACAATCCGTAATCCGTTCTTGGCAAGCCAACTGGGCAACTTGGCACAAGCTATTCCCAGCTAAGAAGTGCAATAAAAATGTGTGCCCATGACCAAAGAGAAGGGAAAAAAAGGCGAACAGAATGTATAAAAAGTAAACCAAAAAGGGGCAGATACAGTCAATGTTGCACAGTGGTCGACAGACAGACGGACGGACGGACGGACGGACGGAGGGAGGAGCAGTCCGTCGGACTGCTGGCTAAACGGGGCCGTCCATTTGCCCGACATTGCACACTATTAGTTGCAGCTGCCAAAAGTGATGAATGTGTGAAATGTAAACTTTGTTACGGAGAAATAACAGCGCCAAAAGCTGAGCGCCAATTGCAAAGAAAAGCCGGAAAAACCAGGCAAAAAGGCAGCTAAAGCTCGCCCAAAGACGGGTAAAGTAACGTAAAATGAAACCAAGCGACAGCCGCCTGTCGAAAATTGCAATTTTCGTTTTTTTTTTCTTTTTTACATTTCATTTTTTTTTTTTTTTTTTTGATATTTCTGTTGCGGCCGCAGCAGCGAAAATCCAATTAAAGCTGCTGTCATTGTGTGGGCGGGGCAGATGCGGCAGATGGGCCAAAGGCAATGGCATGGGCGGGCAGATTCAGAGTCGGCGGAGTGGGTGGAGTGGGTGGAGATGGCGCTGATTGAATGTCAGACAAGGCGATGTACATATGTGTCATAAAGCGGAGATTGTTTAGCGCACAAATTCGAAAATATTTTCCTTATGCGCATTCTACCTGGAATACCACCGTAAGCTATGTTGCAAGTCTACGAACTTATGCTTTAAATTATTTAAAGTGTGTTGCACCGATTTTCATCGACTAAGACTAAGAGATACCTTGAACCCTTGCAAAGGCACGCTATAACAATTAAAATTGTATTACAGAGCGAAAGTCCCAATTACTTTCTTGTTTATGATCCGATCCGCTGATGTTTTGGAATATGTTAATTACACTAAACTATCCATGTGTATGAAGCGCAACTTTTTATACAGTAAGTTTGATACCTTTAGCTCTTAAGATGTAGGAGATATGCTCGACAAAATAAAACGTGTTATCGATAACAAGAAAACTATAAGAGTGCTCGATAATCGAGAACAAGCTCGATGTGCACGTGCTATGGGAGAACCTACATGTAAGATTTCAAGTCTCTAGCTCTTGTAGTTGCCGAGATCGACGCATTCATACAGACGGACCGACAGGCAGACAGACATGACTCAATCGACTCGGCTGTTGATCCTATATCAAGAATACATATGTATACTTGAAGCAATCGGCTACGCCTCCTTTTGCCTGCTACATACATTTTAATAAACATTATAACCCATTTATTAACTTTAATATGTTCAGGGTATAAAAATACAAGTACAAAGTTTGAAACTCAGTTGTGTCTGATTCCAATATCCCCGTTAGTCTTTTTTTTTTTTTACATGATAAGCAAGAAGGTATATACCTCTTTACGTATGCACAAATTTATTGGAACTTGATTTTCAAATATTTTAAAATTGAAATTTATTTGGGGTTGATAGTTTTTGTGGCCCATTAAAAATCATTTATAAACTAACCGAATTTGTTGTTGTTTGCTATTAAGAAAATCGATTGGTCGAGCACATGCAGAACTGATTGCCCCAGTTAGTTTTCGGCTCATTAACTTTTTCATTAAAAATTAATTAAAGTCGCAAGTTAATTAGGTCTAAGCGTATTTATCATTTTTAGCGCAAGTTTTACATTTCTTGCCCTGACAGGCAACCCACCAACCAACCCACCAACCCACCAACCCATCAACCCACCAAGCAAGCCACCAGCCCTGCGAGCTGGCAGCCATTGAACAGTGAACCAACAAACTAACGGTATGCCAAAAAGTTTTGCGTGCCTTGCCCGTGGAACCACCATCAGAGCCACCATCAGAACCACCGTTCGTACCGCCCGCACCGCCCGCCGCCGTCTTGCGCTGCAAAGTGTCATTAGTCTGGGAAGCATTTTGGCATAAATTAGTTGGCCGCGCGGAAAGGGGACTTCAACATTTTTGTGGCATCGCCTTTAGCCTTTCGGCATGTAATTATTGATGAATGATCTGCCTGCTGTTTAATGTTGGCGCGTGCCTTCAACTGCAGCAACTCAAACCCCGAGTGGAGACGGTGCCTGGCTTTGATGTTTGGCCACCCGGCAGTGCAAACAATGGCGGCAAAGCCAAGCATGGCCAAACAGCCATCAAGTCAAGTTGATAGAGCGCCAACAGAGGCCTCTGAGCCCAACAACAAAAGCTCAGCTAATATTGTAATAATAAACAATGGGCCAAGTGCTTTAATCGCTTTTGCTGATTATATTGCACAGGCTAAGTGCTTGAAGAGCTCTGCTCAAAGAGTAAGCCACACGATAGCCGCACTGAAAGCCACACTGAAAGCCGCCGCAGCAGCAGCAGCAGCAGCAGCTGAACTGAATCAGAACAGAAGGCTTAATCTGATAAGCAATACTTACATAAAGCCCGTGACTAAGCAGAAAGGTGCACCACACCGCTGTGTCAGGTGGTGTGGGGGTGGGGGATGGTTGAACTATCGTGATGGGACAAACTGTTCGCCGAGTAAAATGAGGTGCAAAATGTTTTATTTGGCTTACAAAGGTGCTGTAAAGCCAAAGGCATTCCATGAGATATACGATATCGATAGTTCGCCTCAGAAGGCGATTCGGTGCATGAGATTGGAGAATTTCATTCACGAGAGCATAAACTGAGGACCTGGCTAATAAAGTAATATGCTCGAGCATGACGAAGATGTTAGTATTGAAATCTAATGAGAGAATATCTTTATGTGTCTTTTATTACCAATTTGTATTTGAATTGCTCACAAGATACTCAACTAACGACGATGTTTATCGGCTAGCATTATTTAGAGATTACAATCAGATTATGCTGAATGAGGTTGATGATGACATGTAGATTGGGACTAAATTTAAAGTGCTTATTGCTAAGCTTCTGATTTTTGATTAGGATATTGCCTCAGTATGACCATTGGAACCAGTCCAGTAAGTCTTTAGTTTTTCACGTCAGCACGTTGAGGGCCTGAACAACTTCCAGCACAACATTCTGATCCCATAAACGCTTTTAAGCTTTGTAGACTGTGAGGCGATATAATCCTGCTTAGCCTCGGGAATTTACTTAACGGTTCATCCAATAATAGTTGCTGCAGTAATGCCGCATGGTTTTTAATGCTTGGTCCGGCTTTAAAGCTTTCAATTCATAAATGTGAAGTCGCAAAAAAAGGAATTGCTTGCTTATGAGCGTCATAAAATGACACTCGCACTGCAACAGCAACAGCAACAGCAACAACGACGGCAACAGCAACAGCAACAGCAACAACAACAGCAACAGCAGCTGTCGTTGTCGCTTTCCACAGGCAACGATGACGCCATTGAAAAGCTTAAACGCTCATTACACTGGCAGGCATTAAATTAATTGGAAGCTGCGCAGTTCTAACTGCAAACTATGCACCCAAAAGAGGCAGCGAGCTGCACAGTTGGCCATAACAAGCGGTTAGGGGTTGGAGGTTGGGTGTTGGGGGTTCGGTGTTGGGGATAGTTTCTGTGAGGGTTGCTTTCGTTGAGGCAGCTAAAGCAAAAACTTTACAAAAGGCCAAAACTTTGATGGCAACTTTTGTAACTCGGGCCAAAAGCACTCGAGTTGCATTCATTGCTAATTTGGCTTTAATTGCATAAATGTTGCGCTTTTTGTACACGAATTTTTTATGAAAAGAGCGAGTGTAAGAAGGCCAACAACAACAACAAAAACGAAAGCAGCAACAGCAACAACAATGAGCACAAATACAAACATTGAGTCAAAAGAACTATAAATTCAGTTGGCAAAATGGATAAAATTTACAGAGCAATACAATTTATATACAAATACGAGTATATATATTTATTATTTGTATGTGTATTTGTGTGTGTCTAAGTTGGATATTTTGTAAATTTGTTGGGCAAGTGCACTTTAAATTGAAATTCTGTTGCTGGGCATGCCTGTGAGATAAGAGACCGACTGGAGGCAGCAAAACAGATGCAAATTTTTGGACCAACAAACAAGCTCGTTTGCTTCTTATCAAGCGGCCCACCTGAATAAAGCGGACAAACTGTTGGACACACCTGATGGACAGACTGGCCAACTGTTCGAATGAGCAGAGCCTGGAAGCAGCCCATTGCCAAGCTGAAGTATTGCACAAATATTTGAAAATGCACAAAAATTTCCTACTTAAATAAGTGAAAAAGTTGAGTGCCATCATGAAAGCAGCTGGCAAACTGAATTTAATGAATGTTGGCTACAAAATTTGCATATTTGCAAAATAAAATAAAAAAAAAAAGAAATGGAAAAAAAAAGGGAAAATTTTGGTAAAAGATGAAAAAAATTGCCACTTTTCAGTTCTCCTTTCATGTGTCTGCCGCCGCTGCAGCTCCTGCTGGTAAAAATTTATGAATTGCGCAGGGTTGCCAACAAACTACGTAAATGGGTTGCCTGCATGCTGTGCAAGTTAACAAAGCTCGAAGACCCCCTTTTCATATAATTTATATGCTGGCGTATATTGAAATTAAATTGTTTTATTTTTTTTTTTTTCTTGAGTTTTATTTTTCTTAGTTGTATGCTTAAATCATGAAAGTTTTTATTTGCTGTGGTGGCTGTAAGGCATTAAGTGCATTAACTTTAAATGCTCTATAAGGACATAAGTCCATCAGCACTGAGGAGATTGACTGCAGATATTTATATTGCCGAAATGTGTAGCTTAAAACGTTGATATTTAGACATAAGCTGTTTAGAATTCCAGAATTTATGATCTGACGTCTTCGACTTTGGGCAAAGGAAACTTTCCTTCGAACGGAATCGTTTTACATACACACAAAGTTTCCTTATATTACAACAACTTTTACTTTTGAAATTTTATTGGGCCTAGGTGTATATGGTAATTCGTTTTATTACCATAATACAGAAAATGCAGCAAACATAATTGAAAATGAAACAACTTTTTAATTTCAATAGAAATGTGAATAATAAAATGTAAATTGATTGAATTATTAAATTTAATGTATGTATGAAGTGATAAGATCTGGTAATATAAAATCTATATATTTTACATTCTTGCTCGTTTTTTGTTTTTGTTTTTGTTTCTGTTTGCTGCACTGCTTAAGGTGAGTTTAAAAACTTATTGACATAACTGTCATTACCTGTCCAACAACAATAAGAACAGCAGACTTGCCAACGGTAGAATCCCCACTTAAACTTGCATTGGGCCAAGCGGCAGGAAGGGAAGGGTGCAAGACAGAGTGGAGATTTAAGTTAAGCGGCCAACGAAAAGTGTATTCAAATATGCACAGCAGCGACAACAGCAGCAGCAGCAGCAGCAACAACAACAACAAAAACAACAACAACAACAATAAAAACAACTTGAAACAGGTGTACATGAAACGACATCATTGTCTCTGTCCCAATCCAGGCAGCACCCCGGCAATCTCTGGCCCAATCTTTAGTTCTTGCCTGGCTGAGTTTTTGGCACGGTTTTTGTTGGTGTTTTTGCTCGCAAAATGTTTGCAAGTGGCAAAGAAATTTTTAATGCGATAAAACTTTAATAAAGGCTCACTCTACATGTTGGTATGCGCCACCTTCGCTACCTGTCTGTGTCTCTCTCTCTGTGTGTGTGTGTGTGTGTGTGTGTGTGGGTGGGTGGGTGGTTGGGTGTGGCCCAAAGTAGTTATGAATACAACAGTAAGACAATTCCGAGGCCTAGGCACGAACGCACTTAAAAGTGTACGTAATTGTGCAAAAGTGTTGCAGAGAAAGGTAAGAAAAGGGTTTTACAAATGTAAATGGTAGCAAAAGTTGCGTATATGTTGACTGTGTGAATGGTGGGGGATGCGAAGGGAATTGTGTGAGGAAAGGGAAAGGGTAAGGGGAAGGGTAAGGGGAAGGGGTACGCAGTTAACTCGTAAGTAACAGAAGTAGTTATAGAAATGACAGACATGATGGCTGCAGCAACTGCAGCTGTTCCTGAAGCAACCAGAAGCAGCATCAAGGAGCGCACAGATACACCCATACCTCACACACACACACACAGCCAACGACATAGATAAAGACATAGACAACGATGTGTCACTGTGTTGACAAGCTGAGGATGAAGACGCTTGGCTGGGCTTCGCACACTGCGGTGACCAAGACGAAGCATCTGACTGAGATGAAGTTGCAAATGGAAACGGAGACAGAGATGGAGACGGAGACGGAGACGGATTCGGAGACGAAGGTGTGCTAACGAGCAGGCGACGCCATTTGAATGACAGCTGGGAGAGAGTACAGATTCCGCGTTAGAAGCGGAGCCGGAGCCGGAGCCGGAGTCGGAGTCGCAGTCAGAGTCAGAATCTGACTGACTAACTGACTGACAGATACGCAGCTGCCTGGCCACGTAAATTGTTTTGAAATGCAAGGTGAGGATTAGAGAAATGTGTTGAAGAAATTACAGAGAACTGAAAGTTTGCTGCTAATGTGTTCTCTGCTTGTGGGGAGGGGAAAGGGGATTATTCTATGATATCTAAGCTCTTAGGAAATCCATTTAGAGAGCAACAAAAACTGAATGCATTTGGAAAGAACTTCATGGCTGTTAAAGTGAATGAATATAATAATTTAAGAAATATATATCCAATTATTTAAATTACATCGCATGCAACATTGATTATGGATTACATTTAAATTAAAGAAATGATAAGGTACACCTATCAAATTGCACCTTCTCGCTTAAAACAGCTTATTTTCAGCCAACTTAACGTAAATAAATTTATATCGAGTAATATTTTTATTTTCTGCGGCATGCCTAATTAATTTTGCCACATTAACATTTACTGGACTCGCTGGCAATTTATGTCCGTGGGCTAATTATGCCAAGGGCTGAACGCACTCCTGCACACAGACACACAGACATACAGACACACAGACGCACACATATGCATTGCTGCCTTCAGCATTTCCGTTTCATTTAAATTAAAAGCCTATTTAAATGTTAAATGCAAAAAAAGTGGCTTTTAATTTCATATTAAATTGTATAAGCAATTACCCAACGCAAATGCAATAAACATTGCGAATTTATTTTAATTTTCATACAAGCGGGCAGCTTGGCCAGCCAAAAGGCGTCGTTGGTCCGAACAACAACAACAACAACAACAACAAAATGGTGGCTGTCAGCATGTTTGGTGCCGCCATAGTTAATGCTCAAAGCCTTTTACAAAATTAAAGCCAGAAATTGATGGCAACGTACAACCGGGCCAACAAGCTGGCCAAGTGTCAGTTGCAACTGCAATTGGCAATGGACTGCAAGTGTTTGCTATCAAATTAATTGGCACTAAAATTAGCACGAAACGAAGCGGCTGTTACTGTTACTGCTGCAGCAGCTGCTACTTCTGCTGCCGCTGCCGCTGCTGCTGCTGCTCCTGTTGGCAACGGCTGCTGCTTTGGTTGATTTAGTTGCCACTTTTCTGCCCACTTTTATCCACTTGGATCCAAGTGTTGGCCGCCTGCTGCGTTTTTCCATTTGCCCTAAGTACACAGATTTTGCATTAATGCAACAGCAGCAGCAGCAGCAGCAGCAGCAGCGGCAGCGGCAGCGGCAGGAGTCGGCGAAGGGAGACAGTGTGCGCACTCACATGAATCATTCATTGATTTAATTACAATGATTGCCGAGTGCAGCGGATCGAGCAGGTGCTCAGCAGTTGCTCCTGGCAGTTGCCACCTCTGTCAAGTGTTTAATTAAAAGTGCTAATGCAAAATAAATAAGCGGAGTAGCTGGCAGGAAAAATCAATTTGTGCTAATAAGCACAGCATCTCTACAATTACAAATTAATGCTGCACGCTGAATAAGCAAAAGAGTTTTACACTTTTTAATCAAAGTTATGGCTCAGACTACCTGAGTACCCAAAGGTTTTAAATGCATTACTATTTAGTATACATACCAAATATATTACACATGGTCAGGTTTCTAGAATTATTTTCTAGTTCAGTTAGTCGTGAGAACAAGCCTGATAACTTATGATATAGCTGGATTGCTTAAGCACATTTATTGGATGCTATTAAATAAAGATCTTTATGGTATTAATATAATTGAGAATTGTTTAAATAGATTGCGCCCAAGTAGGGCATAGTCTGAGCCCCTGCTGAGATAAGCAAAAAATATGTAACTAAAGTTATTCTCTAAGTTCTTATACACAGAACTCCATTTAAACTTCACATAAAAGAACGTAATAGGAAAATTAGATGTATAATAAATTTCATAGAATGTGATATCTGAAATTGAATATCAGTTTAATCTGTAAGTTAACTACCAGCACCTAGATAGCAAACTGGATGACTATAGATTCCAGTTTTACAATCAACCTTTTCTCTAAAATTATAATAAAATAATTTACATCTCTCGTCCACACATTTATTTAGGGATAAGGATCTTACAACTAACTCGTTACACATTACACACCTGACTATTTTCTGTATAAATGGTAAATGAAAAGGTATGAAATTGAGTTAAATTTATAGTGCACTTTGGCCTTTAAGGTCAATTCAATGCTCAAATTGCAATCACTGGACAACCTTTGTCCATGCATCCGCACTGCCAGCAAGCAAAATGCTTGCTCAGCATTCGAGTGCCTAAAAGTCCATGCATATCTGGACAGCTGAAGCAGCAGCCAGATAGACAAACAGAAATTGAATCCAAATCCCTATACCCTGTATCCTACACCCTACATCCTAGACCCTACAGCCTTACGCCCATCGTTGGCATTTGCTTTTCACACACAGTGCCAACACCTTTGCGTATCGCAACCATTCAATGCAATGCATACAATAATATTTTTTTCTAATTTCGTGTGGCTCTACTTTGTGTGTCTGTCCTTTTGGTATCTGACTGTGTGTCTGTCTGTGTGTGTGTGTGTGTGTGTGTGTGTCTGTGTCTCTCTAGTTGTGTGTAATACTCTTTAATAGCATTAGTCGTGTTGAAAAAGGTTTAAGCCATTGCCCATGCACTTCTTTTTGCACTTTTGCTTGTTTTTCAATGTCTTCGTTGAGCTTTCATGCCACTTTGATTTCGCTTTGTGCATTTACCACGGACGTTTAATAGCTGAAAGGTAAATTGCACACAGTTTTCCTTCTTGCCATAGCAACAGCAACAGCAACAGCAACAGCAACAGCAACAGCAACAACAACAGCAACAACCGCTGCAAGTATTGCTATAAGGAAAGCAGCAACACTTCCGCTGCCATGTCGTTGCATTGCCTTCGACCATGTTGTTGCTGTTGAAATTGTTGTTGTTGTGCTTGTTGTCGGCCAGCACGGAAATCATTTGATTTGCAATGTTCGTGCACTGTAAGGCGATCAAAACATTTTGCCAGAGCTGCGACCCAGCCGGCGGCTCTGTTCAGCAAAATGCAGCCAAAATATCAAAAATGCATTTGCTGCCATTTTAAATGGTTTGTCAGCTGCAAAGGCCAAAAGCAAGGCACACAATTTGCTAAAGAAATTTGATATTCCAACGATTCGAGGCTTTGACTTGCAAATAAAAAGGAATTAAATTTGATAAAATTTCAATTGTGAATCTTAAGCTACATCTGTTTAAGTAAATCAAAAAGAAATCTATATAGATTTATATTAATTATATTAATGAGGTAATTGAGAAGTTTTGTTTATTTAGCATGCTTTACAGATTCTTAATCAGGAGAAATCTGAATTGAAGTTCTTGCGTCATCGGCAATGTAATTAATATTTAAATGAAATTAATTAAATTTTTGACCATGTGCCACACTACCCACCACCTGCCTTAATGGTTTTCTTTTGTATGTTGATGAAAATATCGAATAACGAATAAAAAATATTTCTTTGCAGACAGAAATGCATTGCTTTTATTCTTTTGTGTACATACATATATGTATAAGGAAGTGAGTGAGTGCGGCAACGACTTGTCGATGCAAAAATTCAATCTCCTTGTGCCTTTTCATGCCTTTTTCCTTTTTTCCGATAATATTGGCAGCTTAAGCTCGTGGCCTCATAGCACAAATCTGTCGAATGTCGTGGGCCAATTTGCTGGGAAAATCGTTTATCAGCATTATCAGTGCGTGCATTTGGCTATCGAATAACTTTCTGCAGAATAAACGCGTATATAAATTAAACTGCAATGACAGTTGAATGGCAAAGCTAAAATGATTGGCTTGGCTATAATTCAAATTAATGGCAGATTATGCCACTCAAACTCGTTTAAATGGCCAAAAAGTCAGCCGAGCAGGCAAAGCTAGAGAAATGCCAAGTGTCTGCCTGCTCCACGCCCCCCATAATCCACTCTTTGTGCAGGGAAAATTCTAAAAAAAGAAGACAAAGTTCGACGAGTTCGAAATGCTCGACTTAAGGATATTCTGTAACGAATTTAGCTGCCATTACGAACTTAACACAGCCACGGAAATTCAGTTGTAAATCTGATTAAGAATGTATTTATAAAAAAGCAAACACGTGTAACAAGACTTTGAAAACAGCACATCCTACCTAAGCAGCTTGCAATTACAGGGTATTAAAAAACTGCAGCATATTTCAAGCCCAGGCGGGCACATAAAATGTTTGATTTTATAAATTTCCAACCAGCTACAGGATTAAGGGATGGGCTATGTTTGTCCGTGTGTGTGCGTGTGTGTGTATGTGTGGTGCGTGTCATGTTTACTGCCGGCTGCGTTCAACGCAACGTATGCGTAATCTGCGCTTAGCATGCGAAAAGTCAGCCATAAAAAAGCCATCAGCTTAAACTGTTGCGGCCATAAAGGTTAACACTGGCAACAAAGCAAATCAAAAACAACAAGAAAAGAGAAACAAACGAGGAGAAAAAAGGAAAACTACAACATCGACTGGCTAAACTGCTTAAATTTTAACGAAACAATGAGCTGAAACGTTTTGTTCTGAGAGAGATCGAGCGATGCCTGTGGCAGGGGCGGAGGCAGCGAGACGAACGCATTCCAATGCGGGGCACACGCAAGTGGCGGCCATGAAAGCGTAAAAATGTAAAATTAACACGCAGCTTCTGGTTTTAGTTTTGTGGCAAACAGCAACTGCAGCTACAACAACAACTATTTTTATTTTTATTTTTGTATTTTTTTTTTAGTTTTTGTAAAAAAAAAAAAACAAAAACAACAACTGCAGCTGGCAAACCACAGCCATAAAAACCACACAAAAGCAAGAATGAAGTTGTTGCCGCTGCTCACTGCTAGCCGCAACAGCGCTTGAAAAATATGTTAACCACAGTTAAAACAGCGCCAGGTCAAGCGTGCAGCGCGCACAATCACACACACAAAAGCACACACACAAGCACAATCACACACTTATACATATACAGTGAG
Source organism: Drosophila pseudotalamancana (assembly GCA_037075185.1). Classification (NCBI taxonomy): domain Eukaryota; kingdom Metazoa; phylum Arthropoda; class Insecta; order Diptera; family Drosophilidae; genus Drosophila; species Drosophila pseudotalamancana. The sequence continues at coordinate 214,860 of JBAMCK010001076.1, read as the reverse complement.
TGCCAGCAAGGAAGAGACACGTGCGGCAGCCTTAAACGCTTGGCATGTTGACAAATGTTGCAGTCGACGCCAAATGAGCAGCAGCCGACGCTGACCTCGACGTCACAGTCGCAGTCGCAGTCACCGTCGCAGCCGCAGTCACAGTCGATGTTGCTGGCAGTTTTAGTTGCGCCTGAAAGCATGCTGCACTTTTTAATGCCCCTACTCATGACTGTGAGTGATAAGCTCCGCCAACGCCACCGACTGACATTTGTTTTAATGCAAACGTCATCGCGTGGCAGCTTTTGGCTTGGTCGCCCGCCCCTCAGCCCCTCCTCCTTTTGGCAAGTGTTAAAACTTTAACACACCAATGACATTATCAAAGTGACGGTATGGCGAGCTGCTTCTTCTGTGAGCGCAATGTTCAGATTTGTTGTTTTTTGTGGGATAGCTTTGAATATGATTTGGCACTGATGATTAAGTTCTGTGAGCTGCATGTGAATAGTGAAAAGGTTCACCTTGTGTAAATGCGTATATGGAAATAGTGTGCAAAAGTTTGGGTCAGTCTGTAGGTCTTTTCTTCTATTTAATACGGGGTTCAAAGGGTTCAAAGCAACATTCAATATTGTTAATTAAGAGCAACTAAGTTGATCAATCACAAAAGATAAAACCTTATCTAAAAAATAAATTTAAATGAATTTAAATTAAATAATATTAATAATAATTTAATACACACATTTTCTCGCTTTTGTTCGCTTTACTATGCATTTTTTGTTGTTGTTGTGTTTTGCAGTTTTCAAACTGTAATACAATCCCTATTATGTACTTATGCGATTATCCTATTGATTTTACCATTAAGCAGGATTAACTAAGTGTCCTCTTTTTTGAGCTGTCCGAGTCAAGCTTTTCTGGCATGACTTTTAAATCTCTAAAAGTGACCAAAACAGACGCTAGGGCGGGAGTCACTGATTCCCATTCGCTTTCCGTCATTTGCTGATCCCTGGCTCAGAATTAGTTTACCGTTATGCAGCGGCGCCCAAGTTATGCGCGATTTATGATTACAAAGAGCATTGAGAACTTGCCAACGTTGATTATTTTTACGATGCGTACGCATTCAGTTACCTGGTTGTTACCTGAGTGCTTCGCACACGTTTTGTTTCTTTTGCAACATCAGACAGAGTTCATTAGATAACATATTGCATTTCAATTCACATTAGATGCACTCATTTGGCATTCCGCAAGCGTTTGCATTCAACTTCAATTCTGCTGTGCATTCGATTTTTATTGATGTTTTTAATCAGCAGCAGTTGCAGCTCTCAGATATCAACCAGAAAGCAATTTTATTTCAGTTGAGCTCATTCAAGTTTTATTGCATTGCTTCCACACACACACACACACACACGCACACACACCCTCCCACGTACTCACACCTATTAACAAAGTTTCATTTGTGATGATATATGCCTTTTGCTGCCTTTGAGATGCCTCTGCGCTCCTTTTAGCTTGGCATGCGTATCTGCTGCCACGCCCATACGCCCTACACTCTGCATGTGTAGAGCATCTGGCGGCGTCTGTGTGAATTCAATTTGATTGACGTTACGAGTTTCTGCTACTGATTCCAATTGCAATCAATTTACTTTTGTGCTTTTCACATCCGAGTTGAAAACTTCATTAGAAATTTTCCTTTTTTTTCCAGCCTCGACTGCCATTTTATTTTGCCTTTTCTCTTTCTGCGTGCGCGTGTGTGTCAGAGTGTGTATTTTATTTTTTATTTTTCAATTTCATCATTTGGCATTTTCTGCACTCCTCACGTTTATTTGTTGCTCTCCATTTTTTTTTTTCTTTTTTTTTTCTTTGGCTTGGGAGTTTTGAGCTGCAGCTGCAGTTAAGTAGCCAAACTCACAGACCAAAGAAAATGTGATAGAAAAAGCAGAGCTAAAAGAAAACTTGGCGTCATATGTGAAAAGTTTGCCTGTGGCTTGAGGTTTTTATGTTGATATGGGTAATGATTATAGGCGAAACTTTGTTTAATATACAGCAGCTTCGCTTTCCTGAACTATATTGCTTTATGGCTGATCTTACTAAATTTGGCCAGCAACAAAGATAACTCTAGTCGCGACTGCCGGACTAGGCGATACCTAAAATCGACTGCTATAAGGATTAGAGGTTTCTCTCCCATATTCGCATGTTCAGTGGAGTCGAGTTAAGTCGAGTTACTATAAGCAAGTTTTTCTAATCTTGCTTATCGCATAATTTTTACGATTTACGATATAAACTACTCTTCATGCTTAAATATATTTTGAAAATGGGGTTTTGGTATTGTGAATTAGCCAAGAAAGCTTCAAATATGAAGACTTTTATCTGTGATCGGGAGCTCGATTTCTGTTTACTTTTATTCAATTTAATATCTTTGCCTAGAGACATATTTTCAATATTTGAACAAAAATAGCTGAATGAAGTCAATTAAAATAAGTAAATAAGTTTATTTTGGCTGGGATTCATTTTTATATATTTGGATAAAATTGTGTTTACCTACTATTTTAAATATCAAAAAATGTTTTGTTAAAAAAAAAACCATACAAACATAAATAAAATTTATATATGTATATAAATATATATTATAGCTTCAGTTAAAGAATTAATTAATTTCTTACCCACTTCTGCAAGAGCATTAAGCAATTAAGAGTTTTTCAATTTGAAAAGTTAAATTAATATGTTTCCCCAAAAGTTTTATCGCCAAAGAGATGAAAAATGACGAAATATTTTGCATTGACAGCTCACAAATATTTTGCAATCTGCTGTCGCATGATTTTTCACGCTCGTTAACTCAATGGCATTGTGATATAAGGCAGGCCACGATCCAGTAAAGTTTTTCCAGTAAAGCAATTTGTACGGGGAGGGAAAATGAAATACTTCAGCACATATATTTTTATTATTTCAAATTAAACAACATGTGTTGGATTTTAATTTGCATGGCAAATAAAGAGTAGACAGCATGTAAAACATTTCACTGTCGCCAGTCGACAGTCGACAGTTGCTGCTCCTGCTGCACATGTTGTATCCGACTGGTTGTTGTTGCTGCTGCTGCTTGGTCAGGTGTCGCATCAAATTGAACAACGCGCGGGTGTTTTTTGCCGCTTGGCTGCAAATGGCAGCTGAAAAGTGGCTCTAATATGTATAAACTGCAACAACAGCAAGAATTCAAAAGAGAGAGAGAGAGAGGGAAGAAGGGGAATCAGCAAAGAGTGTATACAACAAACGGTCAAGCAATTGACATGCCTATGAACCATCAATCACTACAAGCTGCCACGCCCCCCGCCTCCTGACGCGTCCTTGCAGTTGTCAGTGCAATCAGCGGACACGGACAGCGGCCTATTGGGCTAGTGGTATACACTGCCAGTTGATTTACGACTATACTCTGCCAAAGAGTCTACACACTTTGCCGTTTAGCTTCTACTACAAAATATTATTCAGCTGTTCAGCAGTTACAAACATTTATAATACACATATATATTTATATATAATATGTATCTCACTTGCAATTCGGAACGAAAAAGGACATCCATTTAGAGTCGATTTACAATAGAGTTTCATACTTGATTAGGCAGTTATTCTTATCAAACAGTTTTGGACACGTTAATAGTTGCTCTGTGCCTGCTCAGCCGTGTGGAGGTCGTCTCAACCAATGGCTGGCATTTCAAGAGTAAACCGGCCTCGACGATTCAAATATTGTTACCCATTCCAGTCGAGTGGATAACCGCCGGCGCTCCCACCGCAAACAATGTAAATTATAAAAGCAAAGCGAAGGCAGTTGACCAACGTTTATTGTTTTTTTTTATTCCATTTCTTTTTTGTTGAGTTTTGTTGAATTTGAAGTGCCGACAGGCAGTCTCGTTACCCTTTTCGCACTGCTTTCATCGTTCTATTTCTTTTTCTTTTTCTGGGTTTTTTTTTTTATATCAGCTGCTGTGTTTTTTGTGTTTGTTGTTCCTTTTTTTTCGGGTCAGTAGCAATCATGCCATTCTGCTGTCAATAAATGCTTGTCCATTGCTGGCACGTCGACTGTCAACATTTTGCAGTTATTTTATCTCAGTGCCCAGTGACAATGTCATAAAACTGCAGCTCAGGTGCAGGACAAACATTTTGGATTGTGTTTTCGTAACCTTTTTATGTTTTATGTGTCCTACCCCTCTACTGCTGTTTGCTTACGTTTGCATGTGTGTCAGTGTGTGTGTGTGTGTGTGTGTGTGTGTGTGTGCGTGTGCTCGGTGACTTTTTGTTACATCGCATATACGCACAGTTGCATTTTAATTAAGGCCAATAGATTCAGCGCTAAAAACACACAAAAACCAATTAAACCAAAATAACGACAACAGCTACAGTGAAAAAGAGTGAACGCCAAATAAAATGCAATTACAGTCCCCGAACTGAGGCACTAAATTAATAGCTAGCCCTCCGATGCCGGAGTGCGTTTAGTGTCTATGCGGCGTATGCGTAATGTGAAACGCTATGGGAGCAGCTGAGTTGTGCTCGTCTGCTAACCGCAACAAAGCGGACAATTTGCAACGTTAATGTTCGTCCTTGTCTCTGGCAAATGAATGCTGGGACATGCTCGGCAGCCCAAATGCAGCCGCACAGCCAGCCTGCATCTGCGATTCAGTTTGCAGCAGCAACAGCAACAGCAACAGCAACTGCCACAGAGATTGCGATTGGGATTGCGAGTGCAAGTACCTGCAAGTAATTACAATTGACGATGCCAGCGAGGTCAGTATCGCAGGCCATTCATAAATGCATTTAACGTGTCGTTGTGGCAGCATCTGCGGCACGGTGCCACACCAGGTGAACGTGCCGCAAATGCAACTAACAAGGAAACAATTACGCGTTGCAGCTGCTGCTGCTGTTGATGTTCCTCTCTGCCCGGTGATGAAGCCGATGGCGTTCGTGTTGTCTGTGCGGAAAATCCCATTAGAAATGTTGTAATGTAGCTTCGCCGCAAGGACACAAATGCGACACGCAGGACCTAATGGGCAAATGAAGTCGATTGAAGGTGTACATGAGTTGATTGTGACTGCTTCTCTTTCCTTCTGTCAGTGTGTGTGTGTGTGTGTGTGTGGCATTTGCAGTTTTAAATATGACAAATGTTGATTGCTCTCCCAGATACCAAGCCTCTACGTATACGTATACGTAATATGCGTAACTCTGCTGCTTGCACGCATCGCTATGAACTCGTCGGGTTCGTTTGACTATCCGTCGTGCTGCACCCTAAGTCACGAGCTTTCTTTTGCGCTGGGAATGTATAATGAGGAGCACTAATCGGAGCAGAACTTGCCACGCAATGAGGGTAACTCCTTTAAATGGAACTCAGCTCGTGCATGTTGCAAATTGATGTTGTTGGAATGTGCAACATGAATGCAATTTGAGTGGGAAATACATATGTGCCATGGATTATGGAGATACTTAGCAAATACATTTCATTATTAGCATTAAAGCAGTCAATGTCACATAATTGTGCACAAATACAAACACACACACACACACACACATATACACACAATATAATTAATTTACACCCGGCTGCAAGTGGTTGGCTCTTATCTCTGGCTGGCATAAATGTTTTGTCAAGCATTAATTGCAACATTTTAGTGCGCACAGGCCGCACACTTAATCAAATCGCTGTAATTATTAAAGTGAGTGCAATTTAAATTGTGCGTAGACAGGCGGGGCCCCAACTTTGATTGCTGTGTAGCCTAAAGCTCTACTTATTTGATTAAATGCGCCCAAATCTAGCTACAGTTGCAGGCCACAACTCATTTAACTGTCATGCACTAAATAACGCTGGTGTAGGTCTGCATGCCATAATGTCGCACACACACACACACACACACACACACGTCCATACACACACGCAGGCCAGATAGCATATATAGCACCCATCCATATATGGGGGTTATGGCTGTATATAATACATATATTTAGGTATTTGCCAGGCGGCCAAGCCTGGCTGGGCTGGATATAATGAGATCACATGACATATAATGAGGTGCGCAGTTAACGTCGCTGCTTATTATGGCCAGCCGTGTGTGTGCGTTAGAGTATGTGTGTGCGTGTGTGTGTGTGTGTGTGACTGTGAGAGTGTGTGTGTGCATTTTGATAGCAGAGACTAATTGCACAGATGCCAACGATTCAAATTCAATTATTCAAGGAATTTCATTAATTTCAAATTAGTTGAGAGAGCCAATAGCAACACTTAAGCCCACACATACATATATAGAACACTAACATATACACACACTCACACACACACACACATGTTTGTCACGGCCATAGCCACGAAATGAGGCGAAAGTAAGGCCGCAGCATCGTGGCCAGCGCCGAAAAGCGGGCAACACTTTTCATAAATATTAAAGGCAAACGCCATATAAAATATAACGCATACCACATGTTGTCCGCAAGTGCAGCCAGCTGTAGCAGCCAGGTGTAGCAGCCAGGTGTAGCAGCCAGGTGTAGCAGCCAGGTATAGCAGCCAGGTATAGCAGCAGCAGCAGTAGCAGTAGCAGTAGCAGTAGCAGTAACCCTGTCACCGCAGCAGCAACAACACTTGTTGGTTTTGTTGCTGTGCCCAGGCAATCTGCCAGGGCGCTGAACAGTGGACACAACGAGGACGGGCATAAAGTTTGCTTTATTCAGGTTTTTATTGTTTTAATAGTCCAGAGACGACACTCAAGGGCAAGTGGAGCCTACGAAATCGAAGATCTGCCTGCCCAGGTACGCGCACGGGGCGGCTAACCGCCAAATGACCGCAGCTACAACAGCAGGATGATCAGGAAGAGGAGGCCGAGGAGGAGGAGAAGGAGGAGGAGGAGCAGAAACTGCAAATTGCAATGTGTGTAAATTCACACAGCTGTGCCCCGCCCGGATATAAAGTCAGACCTGACAGACGACAGACGACGGACGACGGACGACAGACGGCGGCCATGGTGGTCATATTTAATGTGTGCCTGGTCAACGGCTGGTCAGCTGCGCCACTGCTCGGTTAACTGGGGGTAAGCTCCTTCTCCTGCTGGACAGCTGGGCAGCTGGACAGCTGGGTTGGTGCACTTTTGCATTTTTTATGCGCCCACAGCTGACAGCCATGGCCCAATTTGCATGTGTATGTGTGAGTGTAAGTGTGAGGGTGAATGTGAGTGTGAGTGTGAGTGTGTGTGCTGCAGGTGTCAAGCCATGTACAATTTTTGTGGCTTTGATTGCCTTTTCTGCTCCAGAGTTATGAATGAAGTTTAGTCGCAGTTGAGTTGTGGCCAACTCATAAATATGTCAGGAATTCTACACCCACAATCGGGGTCTTAAGCAAATTTCACGTACTAAGCAGATTGAGATTGTCTATGTGTGAGAGTGAGAGAGAGAGAGAGAGGGAGAGCGAGTGTGTGTGTTTATGTTTGTAATATTTGCGCTCAAACTGCGGCAATGCAATGAAAACATACGAAAAATGTAAATAAATCGCTTGATGTGCCATGTGTGTATTCATGCTTGCGTGTGTGCGTGTGTGCGTGTCTGTGTGTCTGTGTGTGTGGAGCAGGCCACAAAGACACACACAGCAGCAGTAAAAACCAACAGCGACAGCAACAAATAAAAGCGTCCGAGCATAAAACTAAAGTAAGTAAAAGCAACTGCGCTATTTACTAAATTTTGCATATTAAACAATAACAAATAATAAAAAAAAATATACAAAAGCTAAATACAAAAAGGCTAGAGCAATAAAAGTATTTTTAAGTATACCTTGGTATATGTCTCTTGAAATTGAGGTCTCATTAAAAATATGTTCACTTAAATAATAAAAAGTATTTTTTTATGTCAATTGTTTTACTGCACCATAAAACTGTTTAATATAACTGAATTTTATTTTTGCAAATAAATCTAGTTTTGACTTATAATATTATTAAAGCACTGGCATACATAACAAAATCTTAAAGAAAACTCTACAAATTTAAAAGCTTTTTCTTAAATTTATTTTATTTTGGCAAAGTTTTAATTCTCTGTTTCTCAATTTTTCGGTCCCGTACATAATAAGCCCCCGCTGATATAAAATGATTATTAAAGTGCAAACAAATTTAGAATGGGGAATAATAGTTGAAACAAATAGTAAGCTATAGAAGAATACAATGGAGCAAACAATTCGTCAGCTTTTATAAGACAAACTTGTGCAAATATCTTACTTTAAATTAACAATATTGTATGTATATGTCGCATATTTTATTTTATTTTATTTTTTTTTGTTATCACAATCACATTGAGTAAAGTAACTGCAATAAAAAGGTGATTGCCATAAATGGAAAGCTGAGCTGCATCATTGGGCTTAAGACCTTGTCGCAGTCAACTTTGTATGAATTCTGTGAAGCTGACTGCTCGACAGCTTGGTTGGGGCATCTTCTTCAGCACAAACGGAGTAACTGCTCGAACCCTTCGCGCTGGCAAGTTTGCATGGCAAATAAAATACATACTATCTGGTGGAAAAACAAGAAGTCGTGCAGCATTTTTGCCGTAGCGCAAGACGAACAATAAAAATTTACAACCAACAGAACGAACCTACGGACGAACGCGAGTCACACAAAAAGGCAGGCGTATGGCATGGTAGATAGGTGGGGATTCTCCCATCCGATTCCCCCACTCAACAAACCAGAGCCAAAAACCACACGGAGCGGCAAATGAGCAGTTCTGCTGCCTCGAGGAGGGGCACAAGGAGCAGGAGTCACCCAAAAAAGGAACTCAATAAATTGTCATGCAGTAAAATGTAGTTTTGTGTGGTGTGGCACAAAAAAGCCAACAATTCGGAGTTTGGGGCAGCAGTGGCAAACGCGACTTTGTTTCAGCGGAACAACGCGACAGCAAAAACCAACAAAAAAACAAAAAAAAAAAAAAACAGAAAAAACAAAACAACAAAAACAAGAAGAACTGCAACAAGGGTGCAACTGCAGCAAACATAAAGGGGCACACGTAAAATGTCAAGACAGCAGCAAAGTGCAAGGGGCTATGCCACATAGCTAACCAATACATATGCATAGAATGCATATATCCATATATTTAACACAAACACACGCACATACATTTATTCGAAATACATACGGACATGTGCACATGTGCGCCTGTGTGCTGTCTGACCGAAAATCACATGTTTGGTTGTACGGGAAGGATGTGATTCAAGTTGCAACAGCAACAGCAACAACAACAGCAACAATAACAGCAACAGCAACAACAACAACAACATGAGCACCGCCTGTGACATTTTGGCATTTCAACTGAGCAGCACCAACTTTTGCGGCTTCCTACCTATTCAGGCCGATCCTTTGCCTTTGGCTCCACAGCCTTCCTGTTAAGGTTTGTCAACGTTGTCAACGTTGCTGCTGCTGCCACTGCTGCTGCCGCTGGTGCTGCTGCTGTTGCTGCTGCTGTTGCTGTTGAATTTTTCATGCCCATTGCGCGACATAAACTTGGCCTGCCTCTAAATTAAGGCGGTTTTCGCTTTATTGGCCAGCCTGCTGCTTCCGCTGATGTTGTTGTTCTCTTTGTTGCTGCTGCTGCTGTTGCTGCTTTGCTGCTGCTGCTGCTGCTGCTGCTGCTGCTGCTGTTGCTTTTGCTGCTTTTGCTGTTGCGGCTTCATTTGGCTTTCACGTAAATGTGCGCTTAGCGTGGCCATGTAATTGAGAACCCTCCGTTCGCCTGCCTGCACAGTGCCTTTTAAGTGTATTAATCCTTTTTTATATGCGCACAAAACCGCACACACAGTCGAACTTTGAGATGCCGAATACAGCACACACACTCACACATAAATACATTCACAAAAATTAAGTATACGTTGTGTGTGCTCGCGTTATTCTCTTATTTGATGTTGGCAAAAATGTTGGCTCGTTTATTTGGCCAAAATTGCATTAAAGTTGCATAAGTGCACATGGTTTTAATATTTAATTTGGCAAAGAGCATTCCAAACAGCGCCACGATTCTTCACACCGTTCACGTCCTGTCTCGCTTTCTCTCTGTCTCTCTCTCCTTAGTCCGATTTGCTGTCCTGACGCTGTGCACTTAGCGCTTGCTTTTGTCCAACTCTGGGGCGATAACGTTGACATCCACGCTTAATAATATCCTTTTGCCGTTTCCTAACGCCGAAAAACAAAAGCGCAGCAGCCGGCAGTGCTGCGTCCGTCCTGCTCTCGTCCTGTTTTTCCTGGTCGTGATTTTTTCCAGTTAAGCTCCGAAAAAAGAGCGCAACGCGCAAATGGAGATAAAAATTTGCCATGCCAAGCTAAAGGAAACGACAAAAAATACAACAAGAAATACAAAAAATACAAAAACTAAAAACCAACAACAGCCGAAGTGCAGCAAAAGTATTTACAAAGCGTTATCGTGATGCGACCCAAACAGCCTGAACTCTGAACTATCCCAGCCAACCTGCCCCGAACATGCTCCACGACCTGACCCAAACCCAAGCCCCAACCAACATGCTTCCCTGTTTATTTTTTGTGCTCCTGGCATTTGCTTCTCTAATTTCTGTTGCTCTGCACTTTATAAAACAGTTAAATAAAAAAACGCGATACACTCGGAGGAAGCGGTGCGAAAAGGTAGATGAAAATATTGAAAGGATTTGTTATTTTATTATATGCCTTAACGAGGAAGAAATTTCTTAGCACGTTTTGCTTAAATGTGGCAAGCTCTAAAAATGCAATGAAATAAATTTCATAATTTTGCTGCTTTAAAAGAAGCTTTACAAATTGATTGGCAAGGGGCAAAGTGCAAGGAAATCGGATTAAAATTTGGAATTTAAATAAAAGTCACTATGAACTGACATATTTTGATTCATTTTATTACTTTATATTGTTGTATTGTTTCATTATTTAATTTGTAAAATAAATGTTGAGAAAGGATGACTTGGCCTGAAAATTGGCTTTAAAATAAATAAAGACTATAGTTCAGACTCTTAATTAACTAAATTTGAACAAAAAAGGGATTACACTCAAGTAAAAGTCTTGGCTTGAATTAAAATAATGTTCAATGCTTGGTTTAGTCTTGAGGTTCGGATTATCAACCACATTTTTAACGTAAATGTGGAAAGATCTTAGTTTAAGCTCTGATTTGTCATTTATTTTTAAATTGGTTTACGCTCACGTTATTTATAATTTATATTTAGAGACGTAAGCCACACTTTTTCTTATATATTTATTAATATTCATTATGCTTTTTAGCTTGTATTCCCGCAAGCATTTTCAACATTAAGTCAACAATATTAAATAATAATTCTTTCAAAGTAGAAATAAACTTTGTAAAATACATTTCTCACTTTTTAATTTATATATTTTGTTGTGGCTAAACGTAATGAAATTGTCAGAGTTTTTTGAATGCATTTCCAAATTCACACAGCATCATTAAATTTTCCTCAAATACTTTATACATTTTTTGTAGCTCTGCTTATGCCACCCACTCACCACTTACCACGGTGCACCTCATCTTCTATTCCATTTTACATTTTACAATTTACGAGGTGGCAGCTCTTAAGTTTAAAGCTCGTCAAGCGTTGGAGCATTAAATTTCGTTGTTCGCAAAATAGTTTCGCATTTTTACAACTCAATTAAGGCGCCAGCTCGGAGCCAATTAAAACGAGCAGACATCCAGCTGATTAACCTTGTTACGGTCATGCATACAGATACAGTCCAAATGGAGGCGTCTATTTGTCAGCCATTGGCAGCGCCTGAGCGTATGCAATGGCCAGGCCTTAAACCTTAGAGCTAGTGACCGTCGTCGGGTCACGTTGTGGTTGTTGTTGTTGTCGTTGTTGTTGTAATTGTGCTCGTCGTATTCGCCGTTGTGGTCGTCGCCGGGTCCGGAATGCCACTGCAAGTGCGATTGCGAATGCGAGTGCGGGTGCGAGTGCGAGTGCAGAAATGACGTCATTCGCACAATGCCACGCCCACACCATTCGCTATCGCCCAGCAAATGTTGGCACGGTAATTGTGTGCACTGCACCACGCTTCGGTTGGCAATATTGTTATGACCAAAAACCAGGTCACAAAGGACTTTTCAGTACGCCCCGCCCACACCTATCCATGCTCCTTTCTTCCGACTGTTGTTATTCGTTTTTCTTGGCCTCAGCTTTCAGCGCGAACGCGCGCGCATATTTTATTTGATTTATTTAAAAAGTAGAATAAAAAAAAAGCTAAAAGAAGAAGACGCATAATTTCAGTGAATTTACCTACTTTAAGAATTTTCGCTCGAGAATCCTTTGAATTTTCTTGTACTTTTCGTTCTGTTTTGGGCAACTGCAACTGCAGCAGCAGCAGCAGCAGCGGCAGCGGCAGCAGCTGCTAGTTGGAGATTTCTCAGCTTTTTCGCTATTTTGCATTTAATATTTATGCCGCATATCTCTGCCATTCGCTTACTATGCTAACCCCTCTCCCTCTCTTGCCTTTTGTGTACTTTGCAGGCATGCATCAAGCTCGAAGCGCTCAACTGCTCAACTCGTTGCGACTTGGCGACTTGGCTCAATCCCTGACCAGGCCAAGCCCGGCCATGGGCTGTTGAATAATTGATGCAGTTTTGGTAAGTGCATTTTGAAAGAGTTCTGTTCTTTAGGTCTTTAGTCCTTTAGTTTCGTGGATGTAGCCTCAAATCGCTTGGCATTTCATTTAAATGCAAGCCAGAATCTCTCCCGTTGAGCCACATCGCCTGACAAATGAAGTGTTCGAGGCGTTCGGGGCGTGGCTCAATCCTCATGCATAAACCAATACGCGCTGCTTGGGCCAACGGCGGCGTTTACGCGCCGGATGCGGAAATTGTACAACAACAATGGACAGCAAAATAGCATCGAGGCCAACGAAAAAATGGCGTTAACAGCACCTTCACAAAGCCACCGACACACACACACACACACACACACACACACACACACACACACACAAAAATACACACACATGAACACACAGATACACCCACACACGCCTACATACAAATGGGAGACAAGAACGCGCATTGCCACACATATTGTCCACTATTTTCACACATTTGTAGAACCATTTCAGGGCATGGCGAAGGGAGGGGGTTGGGGGGGCTGTAAAGCGAAGATTGGTGTCCATTATTTTGGGTCAACCTACAGCCATCTCTTTCTCGAGCGCCTCGTGGCTATCGCCGTTTCGTTTCGCACTGCTTGCCGATGGCATCATCAGCTTTGCCATTGAGTTTGCCCGGCACAAAATGTTGATGATTATGCAAATGGATATGCGAGTATATTAAAAATTGAGCACTACAACTTGCCACAAGGCGGTGAATGGTCCAGTGGATAGAACAGTCGAGGCCATGTTGATCTTATGCATATTATTCCCGAACTAGAACTGGGGATGAATTAATAACAATATATAGTATATGCAGTGTAAATTATTTGAAGGTTATCAGCGGCGCGATCTTCTTTCAGTTAATAAGCTATTCATTTTGTCCAAAACGTGATGTGAAATCCCAAGCAAGTCTTTGATTTTGTTTGGTAAGTGTATTGGAAGTTCGTATAGTTAAGTTTCGATGAACATTGTTTATGTATGCATTTGCTAGCTTTATCTTAATGCTGTCTAGATACAAAATTTTCGTCGCTGTTGCCGTTTCGCATTGGTCAGGGTCCTGAGCTTGTTGTTGTACAAGCTTATTGCTGTTGTTGTCGCACTGCTTATCCTTATCCACAACATTGCCGTCTTTCGTTGTTGTCGTTGTCGTTGTCGTCGTCGTCGTCGTTGTCGTTGTCGTTGTCATCGTCTTTGCCTTTCGCCTTTGCCATTGCGCTGCCTTTCCGCTCGTCGTTTGTTTTGTCATTCAATTCAATGAGGCTAATGTCCGTTGAGTTTTGCACCGCACCTACAGCTGGAGATATAGCCAGTTCAGCTTAATGCTCTTCTTCTTCTTCTTGTTGTTGTTGTTATTGTTGTTATTGTTGTTATTGCCCTGTCTGGTCTGCTCCGGTCTGGCTGTGCTCTTGTGCGTCCATTGCTTCCCATGTTGCTGTTGAAGTGCCATTAAGTTTAGTTGTCACTTAGCCTCTTTGCTTTTATATGCCCGCTGCTGTCTGTCGTCCTGTCCTCTCCTCCTCTCCTCTTCTCCTCGTCTCCTTCTGTCCGCCTATCCGCCTGTCAGCCTGTGCGGCGCGTTGTTGTTATCCTTTTGGCTTGAACGTCTTAAGCGACTAATACCATGGCCATAAAAATGTCCAACTAATGCTTTAAAGTGTGCCAGCCAATGACAAAACCCAAACCCAAACCCAAACTCAAACCCAAGTCAAGTCAATTCTCTCCAGCCAAAGCCAAGACAAGATGAGATGAGTCCAGTTTAGCTAAGGCTAAGACTAAGGCCGACTCCCAGTCTAAGTCTAAGGAGCTGCCTGTTTCTGTTATCGCAACATTTCGGTTTTTCATCGATCGTTTTGCGTGCTGCTGTCTGTTTGATTTTCAGCTTTAAGCGTTGGCAACTCAACTCGTTTTTCGTTTTATTTTGATTTTTGTTCTCTCGCTTTCGGCCAGCCGGAAATAGCGTGTTAATTTTCACACAAACACAGAGACTGTCGCACAGATAGAGATACAGATACGGCCGCATTTCTACCGTATGCTGTTTGTATTTTGTGGGTTTTTATTTGAGCCTCTGCCACTGGCCCCAATTGCTGCTACTTGTGCGAATCTCTTTTTGTCATGTTTGGCCTGGCACTTGTTTAAATATTTGCATTTTTATTGTAAAGCAGGACACGTTGCGCCACTTGGTTCATTAGCACATAGTCGCATTTGCTGGTCTGGTTAACCAAATTTGGATCGGCTTACGATATACAGATCGAGTTGCTATATGCTATATGCTATATGCTCGCTGGGTTGTGTGTGCCAAAGTTTTCTACATGACATTCAATTAATTTCGCTGTCGGAAAATCAAGCTTACAGCCAAAATGCAAAAATATTCGTGAACTTTTCGATTTCGCTGCTGGTCCCGATGAACTTCCATTAAGCCGCATATATTTTGGCAATCATGTAAACAAGCCGCTTCAATTTGTGTTCGCTGCTGCAACTCGCAGCCAGTAGCCAACAGCCAACTGCGAAAAGAAAGCAACACAACACAACACAACACAACAGAACACAGTTTTACTTAAAAAACATGTCAAAATTTGCAAGCAGCAGCTGAAACACTTTACACTTTAACGGTCTGCTCGCCGGAGTGCCTGGCTGGCCCGGAAAATGCATTAAAAATGCAGATACAGACGCCGCGACGGTGGAAGGCAACGCGCCACAGTCATGTGCAAATTTCAACTTGTCAATTTATGATTATGGCACCTCATGAACCGAAGCAAAATGTAAATTATACGCCACCGACGAAATGAAACTCAGGCGAATAACAAGTGAAATTGCTGCCTCTGCTTGAGTGTATGTGTGTGTGTGTGTGTGTGTGTGTGTGCTATAGTGTGCGGGCTGCCAATTTTAAATTTAGTTTTTATTGTAGTTGCTTGTGGTAGTTGGCAGAATGACTTCTTACCAGCCTTGCCTGTCTGACAGCCCGCTTGTTCGCCTTCCCGACTGGCTTGTTACATTTAACGCTTCTTAACGCCGAATTGACTACACACACACAGACACACTCATACACACACATACTCTCTTATTTTGGCACACACACATACTCAGTTGTTTGGCTGTTATGTAAATGAGAATGAGTCGCTTGCTGCTCGTCGCTGCTCGTCGCTGCTTCATAATGTTGCTCAATCGACAGCCGCCTCGGCGCAGGTGCATTGAAATAGTTACTTAGTATGTTACGTATACGACGTGTTGTACACACAGAAATCACATGTACCGCAGCTGGCAAAGCAATTCAATTGCAGACGAGAGTTGTCAACCCCAGTTAGCAAACAGTCAATTTGCTTGCATGTTAAGTTGTTGCTTTTATACACAAACTAACGAAAGACACATTTATTATCTGGCTATAGAAATAAATCCAAATTGTTTGGCAAAATTTATTAAACGCCTTTTTAATTAAAATTTTGATCTAGTCTTAGGTTGTCAAAACGTGCATAGATAACTTTTCATTTGATTTATTATTTCTCTGATTGAAATAGTAAATTGTCATGAATACTATTGATGATATTCATTCACAAAGTGATATGTGTTTTATATATATATATTTTTTTTTTTATAAAATATTTCAATAATAAAATCTGATACTTCATTCTCAGTGCTTGAATTTAGAAGAAAAACAAATTGAAAATTCATGCAGAGAATTTCCAAATTTGAGGCTCATTATTAAGCACGAAAGAATAGTTTGGCTTGATTTGACGTTCACATTTTACAATGTTTCGGCTTCCAATTTGATAGCATAGCTATCTAAAATTCCATTTTGAAATACATTCTCAACCAGCTAAGCCTTAAAAACAATGAAAATGGAGTTGCTGTGTTGTCGGTCGGCGGAAATGTAAATGAATCTGATTGTGAGCTTCTACGGGCGAATCGCACATAGTGCACGACCTCATACCCATTCACCTGTGTGTGTGAGGCATAAAATTTGATTGTGATTGAAAAGTGTAGCCTACTTTCGGGCGGGCGCATATAAAATGCATGTAATCAAGCCAAACGGCAATGTACTGCAATCGAGGGGCGATCGCGACGAACTTAGGGGTAGGGTGAGGGTGGCTGCACGTTACCTGCTGCACAGGGCAGCGCTGGTTGCCGGCGTGGCACGCCCCTCGCTACTTGCCCCAGCGCAATAATTGAAATTTGATTTGATTAGTTTGGATTTGGATTTTATGCGGGCTCCAGTTCAATTTTGCTATTATCTGTGTGTGTGTGAGTGTGTAGCCATTTGTGTGTGTGAGGATATTTGTTATTGTATTCCGGTATTAAAATGACATATTAATTTAATTTTTGCGTGCTTAATAACAACGCCTTGGTCAAATCCCTTTATAATTAAGTTGCTTTTGGAACGAGCGGAATTCTTTTTGTCCGCTTTTTCATTAAGCAATTAATGAAAATCACAAGGGCGATGATATAATTGAACTATTTGGTTTTCATAATTGAAATTAAATGCAGAGAATTCAATAATAATTACCTCGAGACAAAGCGTGACTGAGAGCGATAGAAAGGGCGAGGGAGTGTGTGGGTGGGAGGGAAAGACGTCGCCTGCGCCTTCTGCGGCAGCACTCAGTGGCATGTAAAAAATTTAATTAAGTAACTTATTGTTATTATTTGCATTCTCTTTTGTTGGTGCTCTGCTGGTCTTTGGTCCAATGGAAAGATATTCCACGGCATATTTCTGTGTGCTTTCTTTTGTGCGAGGCAATAATTAAATAAATATTTGTACACAAAGAAAAAAAAAACAATACAATCTATAAATAAAAATAATAATAATATACAAAAACAAATATACGAAAAACATTTATGAAATTGTCAATATTGGAAAATAAAAGCAAAACCTTACTCTTAATGGAACCATTCCGGTAGGGAAGATTCGAATTGATGATGGCAACCATATTGATAAACAGTAAATGAAAGATTGGTAAATGATGAAAAATGCGCTGCACTTTCCGCACCTTTTTGTGTGGCCAAGTGGAAAGTGGAAAGTGGAAAATGAAAGGAAAGAAGCCATCGCCCAAAGATTGTCGAAGCATTTTCTTTTATATGAATTATGACATCAGTTCGTGGACACAGTTCGAGGCGTGGTCAAGGCGTAAAAGCCACGCTGTGCATTAAAATAAAGTGAAAAATTCAAAGAGGATTCAATGAAAGAATTAAAAAGGTGCCGGCTAAATAATAAATAGTTATTCAGATAGTTAAGCTTCTTACGAAGTGCAAGTAAGTTTCAACAGTTGAAAGATTGTATTCTCTGAAAAATAATCTATAATAATAATTCATTGGCAGACGTGATAAATTGTTAACAATCATAAGTCTTATCAAACAACTTTAGCGAAAGTTAAATTAAATTGTATTCTTATTTATAAATATATAACTTTGTGACTAAAGAAATGTTCATTTTTTTTTGTTAACATAATCAATCATTTTTTTGTTAGCCACTATCTTACGGAACTTATTTAAAGATATATATTTCTTATGCAAATATGGACAAGTGCCACGCTTTAGCATAAAGTTTTAAATGAGTTTTAAGTCCCACAGCCTATTTTTCTGTTTTTTTTTTTTTGTTTTTAAGCTATTCCAATTTCAGTTTCTTTGTTTCGCAACAATTTTCACTTTCCCTGGCATTTTGCTTTATGCAAGATATGCAAATTCCTAAGATACCAAGAGTCGATTCTCATCCCACACACTCACCCATTTCTCTACTCTCCGACCACTAAGATATTCAACAATGCTCACTTTTTCTTGGCATTTGTGTCTTTTGAGATACCCTATCAGAAAAGCATTTCATATTTATCACACTTCTGGCTTAAAGTGAAGTCATAATGGGAAAGCAAATGTGTAAGTTATCTTTCCATATCCTCCACTTCTGTTTCTTTTTGATAAACTATTATACTACTCATCTTTATGTCGAAAACATGTAAGCCACATAAAATTATAAAGCTTTATGTATTGCAAAGATTTAAAATAATAAAATCATGTCTACACGCGTTTTGTATTGATCACACAACCTTTGTTTTCAAGCTCTTCTAAGAGACATTAAAGTCTCGGTGCAGCTGGAGTTTCCTTTCTTGGCTATTTTCTTTACTGACAACATAATAATAAGTTTTCCCTACTTTCTCTTACTGGCCCTTCATTTTTGTTTTTGTTGTTGTTGTTGCTCTGTGCATTGCGGGAAACACTTTCAAAGGGCAACCTGCATCTCCCGCTCCTTGTTGTAGTTGTTGTTGTTATTGTTGTTGTTGTTGCTGCTGCTGCTGTTTCTGCGGTATTGAGCGCAAAAGTTTACTGAACGAAGGCAAAAAAAAAAGCAAAAAACATATTACACACGCATACACACAAGCGCTGGCAATGGCCATAAGAACACACATGTGTGTATGTTGCGTGCGTGTGTGTGTGTGTGTGTGTGTCTGAGTGCGACTTGTACTATTTACGCCGCCTTCGCTGCCGACTTTGGCGCTTTATGGCGGCGACTGCGACCGTTTGCAGCGTGTCCTTACACACACTTTAAATTATTTATTTTTACACTTTGCTGTTACACATTTAAAGCTGTGTGCGTGTCCACATACATACGTGAGTGTGACTGTGTCTGTGTATGTGTGTGTATGTGTTGGCGCGTTGGTATGCGTGTATGCGCTGTTGTTTAATACACGTGGCAGAGGACGGTTTGCAGGCGTCGGCCTACACCAACGACCGAAAGAGACAAAGAACAGGGACCGCTCTTTATATTTGCACAATTTTGTGCTCGCTCTCTCCCTCTCGCACGGAATTGGGGTTTCATTTTGGAGTCTCTTTCCCACTGTGTCTGTCCCTTTCGCTCTCGCTGACTGGATTTTCTTTTCAAAACTTGTAAATTATTTGCCTTTTGCCTTATTCCTTACACATACGCGCACAAATTGTCTTGAGTTTATGTGTTAAACTTTACATCTCATGTTTGGCCGTGGAAGGACTCGCTCTGGGTGCGGGTGGCGAGCCTTGTGTCCTGTTGGCCATTGTAGTATGCGGCCATGTGGGCGTCATTGTGGCTGTGGCCTGTGCGCCTGCATGGCATGTAAATGATATCGTTCCTTTTGGCCACGTCCACATCTACATCTACATCCACGTCCACATCCACATCTACATCCACATCCACATCCATGTCCATGTCCATGTCCTTGTCGTCCTTGCTCACGTCACCAGCGGCGACGTCGCTTTTATTGCTCGCTTTTGTTGAAGCTGCCTGCTTGCTGCCGTTAAACAAATGAACAACATAAATAATTGCAAAGACGCACACTTACACACACGCACACACGCATAGCCGCACACATACACATACACATACATATAATCGCACACGTATGCAAAGTGGGGTAAATCGCAGCATTTGCTGCATACTTAAAGGCGCTGCACGCACCAACAAATCTGTTGAGCTTCAGCTTCAGCTTCAGCATCAGCTTTGCCTGCCTGCCTCCATTTCGAAGCAAGATTAATGGGCAATGGACTAAAAGCTATTCAAAGTCAGCTGCCAATGCAAATTCCCATCTGTGGCATCCACACGGCACAACAACTATTTGTAGCCACACCTAATTACTTATTTGCTGCAATCCATAAACGTCCTTCGCATTATCAATGAGCCACCTCAGCCAACGTGCTCGCCACTCGAATCACTCAACTAATTGCCGCAACACGTTCAACAGGCACTAAGCACTAAACACTAAGCACTAAGCACTAAGCCGCCTCAACAATCCGCTCATCCGCCTCACGCAGTTGCTGCTGTTAATATTGGCACCGCTGTTAATTGTTGTTGCAGCTGTCGTGTCTGATAACAAGTTGCACGCCAAGCCCATTTGTGTGGCGTCCCTCTAATTGTGGCTATATGTTTGTATCTTTCTCTATATACAAATGCGATTACATTAAGTAGGTTGTCTATCAGAACCAACCGACCGCCCGCCCGCCCTCATCCCACCAGCTAAAAGGAGCTCCAAATTCGAGCTGAGTGAGCAAAAAAAAGCACTCAACACCTCAGCATTCAGCATTTCAGCATTTCAGCTATTCAACTATTCAGCTATTCAGCGCTCAACACTCCGAGTTTTGCTTTCGACATTCAAATTTCATTCGCTCAGCTGTGAAAGCCAAACGCTGTCGCTTTTTGTTCTTCTGCTCAATGATGCTTTTAGAGACTGATATAAAACTTAGCTAAACTAAGTTTTATAGCCTTGACTTTGCGCGAGAGGGAAAGAGAGCGAGTGACATTTGGAAATGTAGTTCTAAATGGTAGCAGAGATAAATAATATGCTAACAACCATTTGTAGATACATCAGCATGACAAAACAAATTGTTTAGATAACTCGCGCGATAGCCTTAAAAGTAAATGCAACGGAAAGCAAACTAATTTATTTTTAGAAAATTGTAGGAAATTCTGTTGGAACAGGTTTTCTCAATTAAAACAAGTAAACTTGGCTTTGAAAAAGTTTATTAGCTCAGCTGTTGCACCTTATTGTAAATAACCTCTAAGTGAATAATCTGATTAATATACAAATTAATATATATAATTAGTAGATTATTATTTATTAGAATTATATTTTGATATATTTTATAATTAGTTCCATTTGCCATTCGTTCTGCCTTTGGTTCATTCTGGTTCATTTTCGTTTCTGTTTTGCTTCCCCAATTTCTTACCTACTCCCCAACAACAACAACAGTAAGAATAATAGCTCCGGTCTAGCAGGTTTTTGTCTATGCAGCTATATGTACTAGCCAAGCTCTTGCTTTCATTCCCATATGGATCTCACTCTCTCGCTCACTTTGTTTCTCTCTCTCTCTCTCTCTCTCTCTCTGACGGCTGCACGCATGCTCTCTTACACGGTTGATCTGTGACGCTCAGCGTCTGCCGCCTCGATAAGGCCGCCGTCGCAGTCCGATCTTGAACTTCACTCTAGACAGTTGTCGGGCGTCGCTTGTCTCCGGCGTAAAGTAAAACTCGGTAGTGAGTTGGCTGTTTAATATCTTGTCGGAAAGTCGCTGATTGTGGATTGTTTTATGCTAGTTGTTATCAACGTGTCTAAAAGCCTTTACAGCACCAATTCGGGGTCTCAAGTGTGTTATAAACTATAATTAAGTACGTGCGTGAGCTTTACGCCCGTTCCGAATTCGCGGTCGCCTTCAACTCAACCCATTTAAATCAATACAAAATTACCGCAGTGCGTTTCTTATCGTCATCATTCTGTTTACTTTTGTTGCTTTTGTTTAAGAAACATAAATTAATATAAATTCAAGCAAGGTTGGTTTTAATATTTCGATAACATTAATCTTTTTTCATTTCCCTTCTTATTCACAATGCGGCTGCTGTTGCTGCTGCCGCTGCTCTCCCTCTCGTTCTCTCTCTCTCTCTTTCTTGCCTGTTATTGTGATACCTTTACTCATTACAGCTCTCTGTCAAGGTACATGTCCCAAGACACAAAGAGCAGCAGCAAAATACATGACATGATAAAGCAATAAAGAGAGAAATTTGCAACAAGTTTTCGCCGTTCCGTTTCACGGCTTTCGACGCAGTTTGCGCAGCTCGTCGACGATTAAAAACAATTCGATTTAAAATTAATTTTAAGCAAAATAAAATAAACATCCGAGTGCATGCAAGTGTGACAAGCAACAGCGGCAATAACCTCAACTCAATTAAAACGTTCGATGAATTGCAAAAACAAGTAAAAAGTTCAATATACATACATACATATATAGGTGTATATGTACAGTTATATCAGCTCCAATGATGCTGCTTACCTCTCAATAAACATTTCAGTTAAAATATACGTATATACACATTCATATATATACATATATATTTTTATACATACTCACGACATTCAATATATTTATTGTGTTTTTTGTTATTTATTAACTACTGCTGGTTTTGTTGTTATTGTTGGAACTGTTTTTTCCCATTTACTCACTTTTATTTTATATATTGAGGTTTTTTTTTGCTTTGCAAAATTTGCTGCATTTATTGTTACTGGCAATTTGCTGCTTATGATTTTTATAGCACTTACACGCGACTAAACAAATGCCATAAAATTTATACGAAACCCTATTATCGGAATATGTTCAACTTTACCATTGTTCACTTGCCTTTATTAAATGATTTTTTATGGGAAACCATTTTAATTCGACAATAGAGATGCACCTGAAAATGAATTATATTCGATTAATTTTGTATCAATTGATCATTTGGCTGGAATATATATAAAACAATTGGATTACAAGTGAAAAGAAATAAAATAAGATATATGTATCTTGTATACATTCCAATACAATCACATTTAAGGCACTTAAAGTGAAACAAATTTTAATTACTCAACTTATCAAGTTTTATTATTAGAAGTAAATAAGAACTCCAGATAAAATATTTTCTAATCAAGTTTGTTTAACGTCGATCATTAGTCCTAATAGTTTATGAGCATGATCAGATATGATATGCATGCCTTAAGACCCTTCCTTATCGGTAATATAAATGTCACACTCTGACTGTTATTTATTACTCTTATGAGTATATGGTTTTTGTTTCAAAACTCTGTATAGAAATTCATCGGTTTACCGCATTTAAAGAAGTTAGATAGCAGGCCTATTTATAACGCACAATATTATTGCCAGCAAATAAGAGTTTGTTTAACTCAATGATACACGTAAAATGTGGTTAGATGTGTCACATCTAATAAATTTCCATTTAAGTGCCTCGTCTAGAAAATTTGACAGACATCAGCAACTATTCTCGTCAATCGACGTAGCCAAGCTAAAAACCCCAAGCACAGACTAAACCAGTGCCACATTAACCAGATTCCTAATTTATGACTTATAGCTAATCATCATATTTATTTACCTGCCTGCCAAGGATCAAAACATTGTAAATGAATCCTTGCAGAAGATTGTTGTGAGGGACCACGGAAAAGCGCGTTGAAAGCTAAAAGTCAAATTAAATATCTATTTTTGGCCACATGTACAAAAATGTAAATTACCGTTGGATTGGTCGAAGGGGAAGGGAGGAGTAGGGAGTGAGGAGTTGGGATTGTTAATTATGAACTATGAACTTGATAGTTTTCCATGAAAAGGTAGCAAATGCCGTTGATGAAGTTTCAAATTAATATGCATATGCAAATGTGAAAATGAGAAAATTTCCGTAAAGCACGTGTATGTGTGTGTAATTGTGTGGGTGTGTGTGTGTGTGCGTGTGTGTGTTTGTGTTTTACTGCGCTTGAATGTTGTTGTTTGTATTTCATTCGAAATGCCGCAAATTAGTTGTGTTGTCGACTGGTATCAGCTTTTTGGAGCCACGTACCTATAAATTTACCGCTGCTCAGGCTTACAGTTTGTAGTTACCAATTAGCAACCGGAATTTGAAACTGAACTTTAATGTGGAAAATGAAAACTGAAAATGAAAATGGTTTGTGCCATTAAGCAAATAACTAAGTATCTATATGATTGTTGCCGCAGCTGCGGAAACGAGATGCACAATATAATTTCTGTCTGAATTGTCGCAGCACTGAAGATTATGCAACATTCAGCGAGTGCAGCATGCAGCATGCAGCATGCAAGCAGCCATTATTGTCAGAGCGTGTGACGTCTCCAGCCCCGACCCCTAGGAGGCGTAAGCAACCTGATGCCTGCGACTTGGCTCCGGCGCTGGCTAATGATGCGCATGATGTGCGCCATTGTCAACGTCATCATCTCGTCGGCTGCTGCCACATGCAGCAGCAGCAGCAGCAGCAGCAGCATCAGCATCAACAGCAGTTGCCGCAACGTCAACTTCGTCTTCATCAGTGGCAAGCACTGGCACTAGCAATGGGCTGTCTTGCTTGGCTTGTCGTCTTTGTTGCACATGCAACATGGCAACTTGGACGGCCTCCAACAGTGCGCTGCACTGCATGAAATTAATATTAATCGCAGCAATGCATTTAAGCCGCATTTAGACGATTTGCCAGCTTTATCCCGCCGCTTTTTCATTTCGCAGGCTTTGTGCGCAGCTTTGTTTATTGTGTGATTTTTATTTATTGTTTTGCGGTCGCGCGGTTATTAAAATTGCCGCTGGCAATTTGTAATCATTAGAGGGTGGCCTATAGTAAAGGCTGCTGGTTTGGCTAAATCACAGTGCGCCTTCTGCCGGCAATTTAACGTCACTTCTTCCGCACTCGGTGACTGTGATTGTGGCTGTGATTGTGACTGTGACTGTGACGGTGATTGTGACTGCGGCTGACAAAAGTCGGTGACAGTTTAGCTAACTAATATCCATGCATTTATGCAAATCACACAAACACTGACAAGAAGAAGAAGAGTGCCATTTGCACGTCCACCGGCTGCTGCTCCAGCTCTGCCATCAACGTCACCATCGTTTTTGTTCTCGGTTCTCGCTTCTCGTTTCTCGCTTCTCGTTTCTCGGTTCTCGTTGTTGTCCTGGTAAAATTTAAGTGGCCGCTTGACTAAATTAATATGACACTGCTCCAAGTGCCCTGCACTTGTCTAGCCTCCCCTCCCCCCACACCGATCCCCTCTTTCGTGCTCTTTGACTTTCCCATCCGCAACCTCTCTTTATCGTCTTTTGGCCAACAACATGAATAATTATGACGTCAAACTGTCGGTTGATTTGCATTCTCAACTCTTGCGCCCGGCTTCCAGTTTCCAAAGGTTATCAAACACTGCCTGCCAATGGGTTAAACTAAACACTTTTCAAGCATACATTTTTGGCAATTGCAACTCAAGTGTCAATTGACAAGATGCGGCACAGAATACTTGATCAGGATGTGCTGTACGTGTGTCTGCCTCTTGGATCTACTCCTGAGTGGCTGACGAAGCATCAATTAGAACACTTTTGTTTCCCATTACTTAAAATTTGCATAGTTTCTCAATCGATTGATTTCATCAAACTTTAAAACTATTGCAAGCTCTTAAACAAATAATAAGTGAGAGGTTAACACTATATGATAACAGTATAAACATATTCTTATACCAAATCGAAAGGAAATAACACATATATATGGATTGCAATGAGTATCCTATCATTCAAACTCAATTCTATGTGGATTATTCATTTATAATCACAACTAAATGTCTGACTTTAATCGATCTATTGGTCTTTCCGTCATAAATCTCTTTATCTAAACCTAAACATTTCGAAAACTGTTAGAGGTCTAAACAATAAATCTTATAAGTAGCTTCGGCTATAGAACACAAATATCGACTTTGGTTCATATAATGGATAACTTTCTCCCATCTCTTGGTTATCAGTTTAAATAGCTAATAAACTTTAGTTATTTAAATACCTCCCACATTAAACATTGCTCTGCAAATAAATGCAATGCATCCAAATAAAATAAATGAAATAAAAATAAATCAGACCAATACTTAAGTAATCTGTGTGGCATCATGGAACAGCGAACCATGTTTCATTTTGTAATGTCTGCTAGGAGACGCTCACGATGGCATCTCTGATGGCTGGCCCACAAGCGAGGATGTCACTATCAAGTAAAAATCCAAACTGTTTGCAGGTTGTCGCCTGTAGATTTTTTTGTTGTAGATTCTTTTTTTTTTTTGTTAGTTTCGTACGTTTTTTGCTGTAGCACATGTCACACTTGGCTCGCAGTTTGCGGCCGGGCCAGGGCTATGAAAACAACCATAAGGCAATTGCCCAGGCGGCTTGCAGCAGCCTTCGTGTCAGCCTCCCTTCCCTGTCCTGCTCTCTGCACATCCCCAGGCTCCACGGCCAGTGTTTGTGGCACTCATAAGCCTTGAATGCTAAATGTCAAAGTTACTCCTTGGCGTAACATTCGACACATTGGGGCGTTGAGGTGTGTCTACGTGTGTGCGTGTGTGTGCATGTGTGTGCATGTGTATGCGTACGAGTGTTCGTAATGGCTGCCTGACTGACTACCAACCGCCTTCTGCCTGCTGACTTGTGCCACCTGCCACCCGCCACCCTCCTCTGCCTGCCACCTGACTGCTGCCCACTAATTTCTGCCTCATCATCCCGACAGCCTTGCAGAGCCTGCCTGGTTGCTTTTGGATTACATTACACTAAGTTCTGTGCAAACACAGTTGGCGCAGTTCATTAACATGTTACATGGACATGGAGACCCTGAGCAATAGCAGCGCCTGGATGCGGAGTCGGAGTCAGAGTCGGAGTCAGAGTCGGAGTTGGAGATGGAGTTGAACTCGGTCGGTGCGAGAGTTGAGTTTAGTTCGCTCTACTTTGGACGAGACTCTTTGGGGCTTGTTTGTTTGTTTGTTTGTTTGTTTGCGCAAATGTAGGCGTAAGCACAATATGCATGTGAGTCGCTCAATGCCTGCCTCTATCTGTGTGTGTGAGTGTGCGACGTGTGTGAGTATTTGTGTATGCTCGGGATGTGTGCTTTATGCCGTTTTCTACACGCCCAACGCCCAATTCGCTCGACGCTGATGCGGAAGTGTTGCCCGGGCGCCCACTTCAAACAACTAGAACGACTCAAAGCTCCAAGCTTCAGATATGGCCGCCATATGAATATAAAAATGAATGCATATGAATACTTAGCTGTTTAAGAGTGGTGCGAGTGGTGTGTGTGTGTGTGTGTGTGTGTGTGTGTGTGTGTGTGTGCGTGTGTGTTTGTGTGTGCATGTGGTTGTGGTTGTGTCTTGGCCTAAGCTGCGTATTAAATGTAAAATATGAATAATTAACAGCAACTGAGACACAGAAACGGGGGTTGTCGAACAAAAGGAGTCTGCGGTTAGCAGCCCTCGCTACAATTGGCGCCCAAAGTGGGGACAGTCTTCACTAATTAGGCACCCTTTGAGTGCAGTCATGTGGCTAATCAATGAGTACACTGGAAATGGATTGGGGTTTCGTGGTGGCAACGAAACCAATCTGCACAATACTCCAGTTAATTTACAGTTTTAATGCGTTTGCGACTTGTTGTTGGTTGCTGTTGGTTGTTGTTGGTGGAGCAATGTAGATTTAGCCGAATTCAGGCAAATAAGCAAAACATAGAGACAGAGGAGCAGACAAATAGGCAATGGCAGCAAGCAGAGGCTAATTCATTTGTTGGCTTCCGTGCACAAAACCAGCAGCCGTTGCATACTTTGCGGCGCAAACAAAACCAAGGCACCAGAGGCAACCACAACCATTGCCACAATCGCAGTCGCAGTCGCAGTCGCAGTTGCAGCATCCCAGTCCGCCCTCTTTCTGTGGCATCTGCAGTAGTCGTATGTAGAGCTGCACGTCAATGAGTCCCAAAACAAAAGCCAAAAAACTGCATATATAGACATATAGTAGTCGTAGCCATTCCCTAGCGAGCTCTGCTCGGACTATTTGGCCTGGTTGGGCATGGTTGGGCATGGTTGGGCCTGGCCAGAGGCGGGCAGGGTCTGACCGTAAAACTCAGAGCAATTCGTTTTAATGAATCCATCCTCATGCAGACATGGGCGGCCGTCCAGGCCAGGCAGCTCGTCAGAGCAACTGATTGTATCAACTTCCTAAGTGGATTTTGCAGTCCAACTGGCATTACGCCTCTTGGCCGCAGGTAATTTCGTATGAATGAAAAGCAAAAGTCTGCACAGGCCACATCACAGGCATCGACTGTCTCTGTCATTCACTCCCACTCTCTTTCTCTCCTTATGTATCTGTCCCTTGCCGCCTGCATTGTTGCAGTTGAGGCAGGCTTGTGGTTACTTATGTATGCCATAGCCTATGCATATGAGCAGCGCTCAACTCTGATTCTCTGACATTTTATGTATTTGCTTTTTGGTCGCGATCTTCTGTCCAGGTCCTGACGTTGTCTTTCAATAAACATTCATTCACACTGTCAGTTGCAGGCGAAAGAACACCCACACCAAATCCGCCATTCTTAACTGGCAGTTTCGATTCCCCGGACCCGGACCCGGACCCGGCAGTTATGATTTTTGTTTTCCTGCAGAATGTTGCGGCAAACTTTTCCGCCTCTCCTTGCAGCTGCACCCTGTCCTGCATACCAGCCCACTCGTTGCGGCTTTTCACACTCATGAATTTTTAAGCGGCATTTTGCAGTTTTCAGTTACTAAAACCGAGTTCCGGGCCAAGACTGCGACGTTGCATTTTAAGTCATTTTCAGCAACTCGAAATAGTTTTTTATGCAATTTTTATGATTGGATTTGGGAGTTGCATTGCCAAGTGGCATAAGAAATAGGATTCCAGTTGCATTCAAAATGGTAGCCTCTGGGACATGTGGCAGACGCAAGTCTTGTTGCAAATGTTATTCTTTTAATGCATACTATAATAAAATATTGAGAATTTGAATGCTTGTTAGTTGAGGTATTTTACTACAGGGTATGTGACAGTGGTGTACACACAACAGCTGTGAATGCAGCAGGTCGTAATGCTCGTACCTTAGCAATAACAAACGGTTTCTCATTTACAAACCCAACAGCCAACAGCCAACAGCCAAAATCCAACTTTAAATAAGAGATTTGCACAAAAGCTGAATTTCAATTAGTTATTGCGAAATAAAGTTGCCTGGCAATGCCGCATATGAAATTAGTTGTAATGAATATAACTTTCTCCACCTTTACCTTTACCTGCTACAACGTTATTCAGTAGCTGGACTCTGGCTAATGGAAGCTGGCTATTAGTTTATAAATTACGTAAGCCTTTAGCTGCAGCGTGTTTCTCCCTTTTTTTGTAATTTAAAAACGCATTTAGAGAGCGCATTTCACGTACTTTTTATGTATTACGTTAAACAGCTTTAGACACTCAACTGGGCTTGTATTTTTTTTAATATTTTTTTTAAATATTTTTTTTTTCCTCATAAGCACCCATACCAACTCTCTCTCTAACAACTTATCTTTCTCTTTTGCTCTCGTTGCAGCTCTCTGGTGCACAGGAACGACAAACGGCAAAACTAATTTATGGCATTAAAAATGCATATTTTCTAGCAGTGCGTTGCCAGTTTTTATCATTTGCCAAGTGCGAAAGGCGTGCGCCAAGGCAGAAGCCGCTTTCAGTTGCGGCGCCCGAAAGTGTGCACCACTCTTTGCCTGTGTGCGTGTGTGTGTGAGCGAGCGTGTTGCTGTGTGTGTATGTGTGAGTGCGCGCGAGTGTGTGTATCCCAGTGTCCGTGTCCGTGTCCGTGTGCCTGTGTGTGTGCAGTTTATGCGATCTGCGAACAGCTCATGCAGCTAAAATTGGATTCGACTGGCACAAAGCAGCATTAAAGCAACTGAGCCTGAAAATTTCCTCATCTTCTACTCTCGGCGCCCACTGCTTTAGCTGCTACTGCAGCATCGTCTTCATCGACCTCATTATCATCGTCATCATCATCGGCAGCAGCAGCAGCAGCAGCAGCAACAGCAGCAGCAACAGCAGCAGCAGCATCGCATGATAATTCACTGCTTTGGCCCTGGTCTGGCAACGAAATGGCTTTCGCATGTGCAACGGTAAGTACAGATGACTCCAGTTAAATACATATACAAAGCTTAAGTTTTTACAAAACTCAAAGCTATTTAAGCATTCATGTGTGGTTGCTATTTCTCTTGGAAAACTTCAGAAATGTTAAACTTAAGCCCTTAGCTCATAACATAACCGAAATTGTATTGATTTACTTAAGTGTGATTAATTTACAAATACTCATTCACTTATGCTTTTAGGATAAACGACATTTTTTTTAAATGTGTTAAAATTGTATTTAATTCCAACTCAAGGATGTTATATTTGAAAATGCGAAATGGCATATTTACCTTATACGATGTGTGTTATGGCCATAACGAAGCCAAGTTGTACTCTGGCTTGTTTGTTTTTTTGATCGTTAAACGTGTCGTATGCGTGATATACATATTTCGCATTAAACACTCTGTCAACATTGGCGGCATCGTCGACGGGCATTCAAGTAATTTTAATAAAGTGCAAAATGTCCGCTCGTTCCGGCTAAAGTGCCAGATGAAGCGTTAAAACGATATTCTCAGCGCATTTTTTGATGATGAGTGTACGAGTGCTGGCAGCGATTGCAGCTGCAGGGTTGACCACGTTCTGGCGAAAGCATAATATTAATCATACGCCGCATGTGCAGCAACTTAATGAATGTGATTTTTAAAATTCGTATACATATATGAAAGTATATGGACAAATAAACAGGGCTGATAATACGTGTAAACTTTGACCAAACGAAAAAAAAATAATAACAACCGAAGGGCGGCACCACCACCAAATGCGAGTATATCTGTGTGTGTGTTTGTGTGTATGAACAGCTGTCCGCACTGCCAGTACGTGGCAGGCAGAGAGAAGCCCAGAATAACAACACGAAATTGCCTGGCGGACCAGATCCAGAGCCAACAGCAGACCCAATAGGATGACAATAACGGCGTCGATGTCGAAAACCAATTCACTTTGGCCAGAACCAAGCTGCCAAGCCTTCATCTTCAGTGCTTGCAGTTTGCCCATTCTCGACTCTCTTCCTCGGACCGTGTGTGTGTGTGTGTGTGTGTGTGTTTCCATCTGTTTTGATGCTGATTGTCAAGTGTCACCCACAGACACGTGCTTACATTGCCTGATTCCTCTTGGTCCTCTTTTCTGGCACCTACTTGGAACCGATGCTTGTGCAAGCTGTATTAAATTTATATAGCATGCGTTTTCTGGCTTAAGCCAACGCAATAATATAGGATTTTGCGGTTTGGTATGCCATACGGCCGCAACAACAATGGCACATTCAAGTGCATTTGAGCGGCAATCATTTCTGTGGTTAACAAATACAAAAGCCTATTAATGAACACACAGACAACAACAACAACAACAACAAGAAGAAGGCACACAATAACTAATAGAGTTGTGGTTGCATTCTGTCATTCTGTGCATGTGTGCAGGTGTGAGGATGTGCGAATGTGCGGATACAATTGTGCACTTGTCTGTGAGCGCCTTTTGTTTCATTTAATCAACGATATTTACCTGCCACATGCTCAAGGCAAATGCCG
This sequence comes from Drosophila pseudotalamancana, assembly GCA_037075185.1. Classification (NCBI taxonomy): domain Eukaryota; kingdom Metazoa; phylum Arthropoda; class Insecta; order Diptera; family Drosophilidae; genus Drosophila; species Drosophila pseudotalamancana. The sequence continues at coordinate 183,346 of JBAMCK010001076.1, read as the reverse complement.
CGTGAGTTGAGCGTTTTCTAACAATTGATTACCCAAAAACAACAATCGCATTCTGCATTGAACATGCAGCGCACCGAATGCAAATTGTACTCCCAGGACAATACAAACTATAAACTATAACAAGCTCCGAGCCCCAAAAGCTAAACTTTCTATTGTAACTGGTTGTTCAAGTGTGCGTGTGTTGGTCTGGGTTTGGGTGTGTGCGTGTATGCGTGTGTGTGTGTGTGTGGGGGTGTGGAAAGCGCGAGTTAGAGTGCGGCGTTAGTTAATTGAATTTTAAATTATTCTTATCTCAAAAAATGGTTAGTTTCGCTCATGAATAAATCAGTTTTCAATTTTACTTGCTAATTTGATTGGAGACTGGCAGCGAGAGAAACAGCGTATAAGCTGGATATAGAAAGAGAGAGAAAGAGCGAGAGAGTGAGAGAAAGAGAGATACAGAACTGAAGAGAGAGCGCGCACGCGAAACTAGGGAATTGTGTGAGTGCAATGCTCAAGTTTTTAGACAAATCAAAAATTAAGCTAATAGAATGAACTGTCAGAGACTGCAAAAGTTAAGCAATGACTTGTAAGAGAGTTAAGAACTTATTCATGTTAATTTGTAGAATGGGCCAGCATTCCGTTTATGGCAGTGTGTTGAAAGCTTGCTGGAATTTAACAAAAACGTTGAATTGAGTTGCTGAATACATTTTACTAGTAGCTATTTGAATATTAAAATCAAATGTTGTAAATATTTAGTTCCCATTTAATTTGAATTATAAATATCTATCAGTGCATTGCTGAATAAGTAGAAAATTATGGAATGGGTATGCAAATAAAAATATTCGAATAGTGCTTGTGAAGCGAGTATGTGAAGCACTTTGGCACGCAATTTAATATAAATAATACGAACAAGTAAATTGCAATGCCTAAAAGTATGCAATAAAGTATGCGCACAAGGCAACGCAAGCACACTGACACATTGATTGCATAATATTCAATTATTAAATGTTAACAGAGGGTGTGCGAGGGGTGCAGCAGTTGCCGCTGAGGCCACTTTTCATAACTGGCAGGCCAGAGGGCTCAGCAAGTGCACTTTTGTCAATGGCCAAGCCTCAAAGTCACATACACACATTTGCTCATAAATGACTTACTGCTCAGTCAGTCACACACATACACACAGAGACACACACAGGCACACACATACGCTTTGGCATGTTACTTGCGTCATCAGCATCGTCAGATTTGAAGCTGCTTCTGCAGTGGAGGCCTTGGCATGCAGTCAAAACGCAGACTCCCATTTTCCACAACTATTTTTCTGTGTCAGCTAGCCAGCATGTAAGATGACATACATGTATGGAGAGGGTTGGTGGGGGGATAGTGATTAGAAGCAGGGAGTCCAGTCAGCCAAAAGGATGGATGCAACTGACCAGACTGAAGCATAACCCAGTCCACTGAATGTCTGTCATCAAGTTGCTGCTGCAAAAGCAGAAGCAACAGCAACAGCAACAGCAGCAGCAGTTGCGGTGATGCAAAGGCAAAATAAACAAAAAACTTAACCTCAGCACAAATTTAAGCAAATATTTGCATACCGCATGTGGAGATTGAAGCAACTCTTCACGTCCGAGATGACAGTGACTCGGTCAGAGACTTGACTTCTATTTGGCCTACATGGTCTGGCTCTTGGCTCTTGGCTGTTGGCTGTTGGCTCTTGGCTCTTGGCTGTTGGCCCTTGTTGCCGCCCATTGATGCAATTGAAGCCGGAAGCAGCTGCAGTATCAGCAAAGAACTTAACCAGGTGGCTGCAACCCCTTCTGTTGGTCGCAATCACGCACAATGCCACATCACAGAGTCGAGCCGTTGAAGGAATGTTGATGCATGCATGATTTTAATCTGTTAAATGCGAAAATGCGAAAATTCTTAAATGCCATTGCGGACTTTTCAACCGTTGGCAATGACTGCAGCTAATGACGCGCAAAATGTTTACAAATCATTTTGTCAATAACGACAACTGGCAAGGGATATACACGCCTGATCCTTCCATAATTTGCCCACATTTCTTACATTCATCGACAGGCGGCCATGAAAAGGTCATTAGTGTGTGCCTGTGTGTGTGTGCGTGTATGTGACTGTGGCACAAATGGCCATTCAATATGCCATAGAAAAACATACACACACTCACACACACACACACACACACTCACATGCACAGACATATGATGCTTATAGCTAAAGCCAGCAGCCATAACAGCCACATGCTTTTTTCCACAACATTAACGCAAATTGCAAATAATAAAAATTCAAAATACCGAACCGTACGGAAAGCTGCACGTGTTGCTGTTCTTGTTGTTGTTGTTGTTGTTCTTTTTACTTTTGTCGTCGTTTGTATGTGTGAGTGTGTGTGTGCATGGGCTTCTATGTATGCAGGCTCAAGTGTTGGCCTGCGGAATCCATAGCAAACCACAACTTGAAGCCGACTACGGGCACATTTATCGCAGCCAGCGAGGCATTTTTTAAGCCCACCTACAACTCATGTGTGTGTTGGGCCAAAAAGCAAAAAAAAAAAAAAAGGGAATGCAAATTGTACTCTATTGGGAAAGGGTATATCGAAGCTTGACAACATGTACAAGTTTAAAGCTCTTTGAGACCTAACCAACTCTTTTATCTTGCGCATTATTTCCTTACTTTACAATCCACAGTTTAATATCTACCATAATTGGAACTCTTCTCAATATAGTTAAGTTAATATACATTTTTCTTTGTATGTGTTCTTTGAAAATGTATGATTCTAGCAAATTATATTTTATAATAACAACACTTTATTTTGCGCAAGTGTAATTGTTATAAGAAGAAAAATATTATTGCATGACAATTGCTTTTTCTAGAGCATTTCAGCTGAGACTTTGAATGCTTTCTTTAATTTTGTAAAGTTTTGCTTGTGCTGCTGCTCAAGCGAATCAAAATGAAATCTATTTTATGCAAAGGCACGCAACGTGGCCAAGACTCAGGCCCAGGCCCAGGCCCAAACCCATGCCCTGGTGCCTGGAACCAAGCCAAATCTAAGAAGGAGCCGCACATACGGCTGCTTACTTTACTGCTGCCGTGTCTGACAATCCTTTTCCATATGTGTGTGGGTGTGGGTGTGGGTGTGGGTTTGTGTAGTGTGTTTGCCCACCGAGGCGTTGGCGGACTAAAAGCTTTGCCCATGCATTCATGCATGCGTACCGTGCAGGCACTGCCACTGCCTCTTGGACTTGCCACACAATTTATGTATGTGCGAAATATGGCGCCGCATCACAATTTTACCTTTGGCGCTTTGCGGCGCCTTTTGTTCCGCCATGCGTGTGTGTATATGTGTGTGTGTGTGTGTGTGTGAGAGAGTGTATTCTTGGTTATATTTTTGTTACCGCAAATATTGAAATGTTTGCCGTGTGGCGCTATTAACAACTTTGACTCTAAAAATCTCTTGCAGCTGGCCACAATTATGAAATGGCGACCAGTGGTGATATATCGATGATCTCGCCGCCAACGTCTTCCATTTCAAACGATCAAGATCCGTTTGGACAGCTGCCACCGCTACCACCGCCGTTGCGTTCCACCCAAGTGCTTCAGCCGTTGAGCGTATTTCCAGGTGCACAAGAGCTACACACCTTTTATCTACCTGCTCTCTCTTTCTCTCTCTTTGATTGTCGGTTATTTGTTGTTGTTGTTTGCTCGAGTTCGAATATTTTTCGTTGGTTCCAATTTTTGTTTTATATTTCATCTAAACTTTTTATTACACTGCACACTAATAAAAGAAAAAGACACAAAAATATTTTGATTTTTCAAGTATTTTATTGCCACTTGAATTGATGTGTAGATTGGACTTTTGATTTGTTTGCTGGCATAATTGTCGTTGTACTTTAGACAATTTTATTTTGATTTCGACTCCATCACAGAAACACCTGCCATAGCATACGAGACTCTACGTTTTGGCTCACACACACATATACACACACTACTACACCCACACACATACACACTCTCATACATGAATAGCAGACATGCAATAGCGTGTTACAGTTACACACATTTTTGTTAACTTTGTTTAGCATTTTTTTAGCTGCGCCGGCCGCACTCATTCAGCCAATCAATCAATCAATCAATCAATCAAATTCCCTTTAAAACAAAAAACAGTCGTCCATTAATTAAATGTTGCTCTTTCTCTGCCCTCTATCTCTGCCTGCTCTTTGTACATTCAACTTTTTTGACTACATAAAAAACATAAATAAAAAAAAACTTATTTGCAACTCCCCGTAAACATAAAAAAAAAAAAAACAGAAAAAAAAACTTTTTCAAGTAGCTGTGCTCTATTTTGATGCTGCTCTCTGTTTCTTTCGATTATTTATTTTTTTTTTTTTTTTTGGAAAATGTTTATTAGAAAAACAAATAAAAACATTTATTAAATGTAATTTGCAGCTGCTTTGTAAACATTTTTTGAACGTTTGCCAGCCGTTACTCTTTCCACTTCACTTACCTTAGTGCTGTCCCACAACTGTCAAATGAATGAAAAAAAAAACAAAAACAAAAACAAAAATAAAATAAAAAACAAACAACCAAAACTAAAAACAAAATGCTAACAAACTCTAACAATTTTGTGCTCTCTTCTTCTACTTTTATAACCCGGACAAAACAACAAATCTTGACAAACAATTTACTATTTATATTGAAAAATATGCTTTTATGCGTTCATTTGTAGAGTGAGTATAAAACTGCAACTACAACAAGAACCAAGTAGGACAAACAGGAGCTTACTTTGAATATAAAAAAAAAACTTAGTATATATTTTTATATTTTTAAATATGCTATTGATATATTTGTGCTCACAGCTGTTGTCTTTTTTTAAATATATATATTTATATTTATATATTTATATATTTATATATTTATTTTTTGTGTTTTGAGTACATTTTCTTATGTTGATTTCAAATCTGTGTTAAGCGTAATCCTTAAGTGGTTTTGTTTCAACGTAAATCCTTATGAGCCTGCTCGTTATTCTTCTTGTCGTGTTTGCCTTGTTCAGTGTCCAATTTGAGCGAAGATTCTTACGATTATGTTTTTGGTGGTCGACGTAAGACTCCGCCCACAACAACGTCAACACAACTTAAGCTGACCTCGCCGCCAGTGCGCCTGCGACCCGAAGGTGCGTATCCCGTTACCAATATCCAATATTCCAGCTGATTCAGAAACTACTATATGATTCATTTGAAATGCCTTCCACAGACGCCTATCGAGGTGATAATATAAACAACGGCCGTTTCTATCGTCATTCCTTCAGCTATGCCCCCAAGCGCCAGCGCCACTCGAGCCGTGATGATCGTGACCGCGAGTCAAGATTGAGATGTCATGGCGAGGATGAGGCAACACTGCGCCAATTGCTGCTCGAGTATGTAGACTGACATCCAATCAACACCATTTGGCCGGACATGCAAATGCAGATGCAAATGGAATGAACACATAATGAATATTGTGGGGCAGCTGCAGCGGCCACAGCAACACTTTTTTGCGTGTCGCCTCATTATGCGTCATTTAATTTGCATGCCGCAAATTGTCCGCCACAAAGTATTAGCATTTAGCTAGACAAATAAACAGCAATTATTTAGCAATATGCATATTTAGTTTGTTCCACAAAAGAATACTCCAACTTTTTAATTTATACATTTAATGGCACGCACAAATAATTTACATTTAATTTAATTTATGTATTTGGCTACTCTCGTATTAGAGCCAATGTTTTATTTACAAATCAACAAGCACACGCGGAATTATTGTCAGACAGTTTGTTTTGTCCTTTAATTGAATGCACAAACAAAGTAATTTTCCACAGATTGCGATTTACAACTATTTTTATACAAATACATATGTACATATACATATATATAATATTTATTCAATGTTTGGATTTTTGGTCATATTTATGTGCAAATATTTAACAATTCTACTTTCCCCCCTCCACACAGATTAGCGCAAATTATGTTCATTTAAGTGTTCAGCGTGTGTCCTTAAAATGTCAATTATTCATTGAGGGCATTTGTGTTGTGTTGTTTTTGTTGCGCAACCTCCCGCAAGAACAAACGTAATACATAAAAAAGTAAACAACAAAAAATTAAAATATCAAACAAAATATATTAATAACAACTGCAAGCACATGCGACATTCACCAAAAACTCGGGTTAAGAATTTTTTTCTGAACGAAAATTCCACAACAAAGCAAACAAAAGAAAATATGAAAAAATATTAATTAAGCAAAACGTTTTTTGATGCATAACTAAAAAGAAAAAAAAAATCACGAAAGAGAAAGAGAGTGAGAGAGAGAGAGATAGAGAGAGATTTATATATAAATTGTTAAATAAACGCCGGAGTGTGAACACAATATAAAAGCCAACAAAATGATGGGCACAATGCCACCCAGGTACATATACAAAGCATTCCAAACTATTAAATTAATTTTTATAATAATAACAAAGCATAGTCATAATTAACAACTCGAACATTACGCATACGCCACGTATTCAGTTCTTGTATAATGTGTTTATTTTTCACCGTGCAAATATTTTAAATTAATGCAAATGTATTACATAAACGCTCTCATTTTATTTTCTTGCTGCTTTTTGTAATTATTATTGAGTGTGTGACTGTGTGGCTGTGTGTGTATGTGTATGCCTGTAAGTGTGTGTGTGTGCGCTTGCGTGTGCGTGTGTGTCACGTAAATTGCTAGGAATATTAATTTGTATAAGTTTAATTAAAATTGGTTAATTCGCTTCATTCGTTTTGCTGCTTTGTTGTTTTGTCGTGCGCTGTATAACACATTGATTTCATAAAGCAAATAAATGCATTAATTAAAATTCAGTTCATACGATATCATTTTATGAACTTTATTTAAATTTGTTGTACATATGTTATATATATTAAAATTCCATCAACTTTCAATGCAATTGGTTTTTCTTTTTTGGAAGCACCAGAATTAAACTTTTGGAACAAAATATTGATTAACATTTTTAATTTAATATCGAAAGCTGTCATTGCGAATTATGGAAATAAACTGTTTAACAAACATTTTCCATTTCAATACATTTCAATTGTGTTCTTGTCATCTTCTCCCCTTACAACAACAACAACAACAACAACAAATGCAACTATTATAACAACAACAACAACAATTTACAGAAGCCACACCCAAAGTGGTTTGGTATTTACGCCACTCAATGAGTATGCAATTTTCATTTCCATACTACTACTACAACTACTACTACAGAAAATAAAAACTATTTACTATCTATACATAGCTATACATAATATACTACATATACTACATATCTACCCTTCTAAGTGCCTAACCAACTATTTGTTTTCTGCTCGACCCTCTGTAATATAAGCCTCTGCACTCTCAAATGGCACTTCATAAACCATTCAATTGATTTGTTAATTATTTCAAATATTTAGTGCGAAACCCATAAAAGAATTAAAACCAAAACTGCAGTTCACGAAATTTTGCATGCCAGACAATTAAATTTCAATTAGTATGCCTAAATTTAATTTAGTTGTTAAATTTGAATTATTGTCGCTGCAGCCAGTTGCATTTTGCAATAGTTTACAGTATGTGGTGCGGTTGACAATGTGGTTTGGCGTCGCTGGCCACCGATACTTCATGCTTATTGTAGGGCACTTGAGAGCCGCCACAACAATCTGTGAGCTGAAGCCTCTGTTGCTCTTATTGTGTGCCTCCGTTTGAGAGTGTGTGTGTGCGTTTGAGTGTTTATGTGTGTATGTGCGCGCATGTGTTATGTTCTTTATGACATGCCGAAAAGTGTTCGAGTGCCATTAAGTCGCTGTACACACTTCAAAGCACACACAAACACACCAGCACACACCAGCCCACACACACACACACACACACACCGAAAGCGAAACCCACATTCAATCATGAACAACAACAATCTCGTCCAGGCAGTCAGTTAATCAATACTGAACACTCAGACCCACTCAATCAGCAATCGACCCCCATTTTGCATGCTAACAAAGTCATAATTATCATTCAATATTCTTTACCCCTTCAACCTTCAACCTCCAACGTGCCCCTCATAAGACGTGATTGCCACATCATCAGCAATAGAAAAGCTTATCTGTTTCATTTAAACCGTTCTTTCAAATTCACTCAATATTTCATTTTAATTGGCTTGATTATCATTATCGTTTTTGCAAAGTTTTGTTAATTTCATTTTCAATTTCTCTTTTTTTGTTAATTATGCAAAACTGTTTAACTAATTGGCGAAATGGTCCTCTCACCAAAAATACAAATAAAACAACAAACAAAAAAAAAAAAAAAAAATAGATAAATAACATGTACAAAAAAGAAGTCACAATTTAAACTACAACAAACAACAAAATGAAATGTTCTATCAAAAAACTTTGAGTCTGTTTCGATTTGTTGATTTATCCATTTCATTCATTGCGACAGCCATAAAAATTGGTGCATTTTATTTTCTATATCATTCGTTGTCTCATTTAAGCATAAAATATACAAATGAAATTTTGATATCTACAAATAAATGTTAATTCATGCAAATTATACAAACAGAAAACAACAAAGAAAAAATTCAAAAAGTATAAAAATTAATCAAAATAAAATGTAACAAATTCAACGTGAACTAAAATAAAACAAAGTATATTTTATAATTGCAAACAATGCCGCAAAAAAATATTCAAATTAAAAATAAAATAAAATAAAAATAATATCGAATTGCGTACATTTGGTGAATGTCCCATATGCCAATTGGTTTTAACAACTTTAATCTGAACACATATGTATTATATTTAAATATATTTTATTGCTAGTATTTTGGTTTTTAATCTTGTATATAAATTTAATTAATTGAGCAGTAAGCAGACAGAAAGCTGACAGCTATAGCCACTCCATAGGGAAATCGCGCGTTAAGGGATGTCTGGTTAATTCCAATTCAGTTACATTTACCTGGGTAGCTGATATTAAGTGACACTCCACCTGTGTGCCTTGTCGAAATGCATACCAATATTACATTAATACATATATGTATATACATATATTCATACATATAAAGGACAACATCGTGGAGAGCGTCATGCTCACGTATCCATGTGCGAGTACCTTAAATGAATACAAAAGGTAGCAGCAGCAGCAGCAGCAGTAGCAGAAATTGGCAGAAATTTTATTAAATGCTCACGTATACAAATCCGTTACACAAAACCGAAAATTCTTGCATCTCACAGACGCACACGCACACACACACACACACACACACACGCAACGCTGACGCACAGCCAAAGACACACACGTGTACAAATATACGTATCCGTGACACGAATACAGATGCATATAGAGATTCGGTTATAGCCATAGTGATATAGAATAAAGATATGCATGCCAATACATTTGCACAACCCACAATTGTTTTCATGGAGAACAATAACTTACACAGGATGCGGCTCGTTCTGGTCCTGGCTCTGATGCTCGTTGCGCTGCAGCTCGTTTGCTGATGTATGCATAAAATAATCCTTTTATGCTCGGCACAACAATGTCCGTGAAATGCAAAACAATAACAATAATAACAACAACAACAACAACAACGACAACAATAACAATAGCTAGAGCAGCAACAACAAAATGACAACATGTTGCGAATAACTCTCGCTGCCCGCCCTCTGCCCGCCTGATGCATGCTGCTTGCTGCCTGCTGCCTGCTGCATGCTGCATAGGCGCATTAACATAATGCGCAGCCAACTCAAGTGCATGGCATTGCAGAAGGCTGGCCGTGGAATAAGAGAGAGAGAGAGAGAGAGAGAGGGATGGCGAAGGGGAGAATGATAGCTGGTCGTACGGCCTACGTGTCGTATGCGCATTGTGTGCGTCAGTTATCATCGCCCTGCCCCTCTACATTCTCACATTCCCACACTTTCTCGCACATTTCTCTCTATGGAGCATGTGCAACTGTCGCCTATAACTTTTGCCACTGTGTCCTGTTTTGTTTGTTGTTGCTGTTTGATTTTGGGCGCCACTCGCGCGTTTTGTTTGCTCAACCAACAAAAAGCACTTCTCACTTTCAGCCATAGATACGAACTATGTACATACGTATATAGTGCTTTTGGCTGGCACTAGCTCTGGCAAGGCAAATGCAAACACACACACGCACGTACGCACACACACGCACGCACGCATAGTGTGGGCGTTTATTTGTTTGGATGTCGCTGCATTTTGATGAAAATGTAAATTTTATGCATTCCGTAAAGACTGAAAGTCGAATCTAAGCCGGGCAACAGAAGTGATTACTTGGTATACACTAACTCAGGTTAAGTCAAAAAGCCATTATTTAAAGCTCTTTGTCCAAAAATCCGATTTCGAGCATTTCCAAATGATATTTCGTAAATTTTAAATAAGAAGCAGACAGATCAAAAGGAGGATTTCCAGTAAAGTATCAAATAATTAATGTGGAGCCTTAGTTATATTATATAAATGTCTGTCTATAAATTGAATTTGCAGCTTTCAAATGAATTATGTATGCTTATTGCTCAATTGAATAAGGAGTCGGGCAAGCTTTGCATAGGCCAGGGTATTGAGGTCTCGGTGTTGGCCGCAGATTATTTATCCTTTTAATTTTGCGACTTCTGCTGCATTACTCTTGCCTTAACCTTAACGAAAAATGCCAACAATTTACTTTAACTTACTTTTTATGTACTTGGTTGGCTTTTCAGTTGGTGTTGTTGTTGCTGCTCCTTCTTTCTCTGTTTGTGTGAAACCGCAACAACACACAAATCCTTTCGTTTAGTTAGAGTTCTGCTTGGTTGGTTGCTTGTGTGTGTATATTCCGTATTTTGTATTCCGTATTCCGTATTTTGTATTTTGTACTTTGTTTCTGCGTTCTGTGTTCTGTGTTTTATATTTTGAGTTTTAGTTGCAGCCCAAAGCCATAAAATTTATGTTGCTTCATTCCTCAATAATTGCATAGCTCGGTAAATTTTAATGCAAGCGGTCATAAATAATTTTGTTTTGTGCCTTCGTTTGCTCGACTTGCGCCACAAAATAAATTACGTTGATACGCTAAATAACTACGTAGTCTGTAGCGTAATAAATGCCAGAAAGGCATTTTCCAGCTATCGTACAACTAAAGTGCATTTTTGCTTGATATTTTCTTTAACTGTAACACCAACAACAACAACAAACAACAACAACTACGACGTCTACAACAACTGCGACAAATATATATGTGAACAACAACAACAACAACACGTAATGTCTTGGGGCCACTTTGCGTGACTTGCCGCCGGCACGTGACGTCACGCAACGCCGTCAATTGAATTGTATGCATTGCACGCATATGACCCGCACTTGGCCACGGCCACGCCCACCAACACACTAACACACACACACACACACACACACACTGACTCACGTGTGCGACGGCCATTTTTGATGGGGCGAACGTAATTGCAACTGCAACGTCGCCTGCAACGCGGTGGCGCAGTTTGCAAAAGCAAGTTAGCGTGATGAGCATGAATCTATCAGCGAAACTCGATGAGCTGCAGCGAGGCGATCGACACCTGGAGACGACAGTCGCCTTGTGCGAGATTCGCACACAGCTGCAGGAGCTGACCAAGTCCGTGGAGAGCTGCCAGAGTGAGGTATCGGAGGTAAGTGGAGCGCGCCAAATTAACGCCAAACTCAAGTGTCTCAAATTGGACCTGCAATTGTGTATGTATCTCTCTCTCTCTCTGTGTGTTTGTGTGTGTAGGTCAAACGTGACATGGTGGCAATCAAACACGAGCTGGACACCGTGCAGCAAGTGAAGGAGGAGATTGAGGAGCTGCGCGAATATGTGGACAGACTGGAGGAGCACACGCACAGACGGAAGCTAAGACTTTTAGAACAAGTTTGTAGCTTAAATTATTTGCCATGTTGTGTAATTAAATACTTGAATTTCATTTCTATTCATGTACACCAAACCAAACTAAACCAAACCAAACCAAACCAAACCAAGCCAAACCGAACCAAAACTAAACACCTCAAACAAAACAAACACATCACACTGAACAATACGACACTGCAAAGTTGTGCTCATTCTGTCCATGTATATGTTTATACATACATATATGTGCATATGTATTTGCTTGTGCTCTATGTGCGAGTAATATGGGCGCAACTTTCGAATACCCCACATTCACAGACGGCTTTAAAACTCACACATTTCGAATGGTTTATTTTAAATCCTATTATATTTTGTATATTGTTTCATTTAATAAAAAATACGATAAATATTCAAAATCTCTGTAGTTTCGTTTTTTATTTAATTCATTTCGTTTCTGTTATTTTACAATGCTACACTTAATACACAACTCTTTGAATTGCCTTACAGGATAGTCGATTTATATTTAATTGTTTTTAGGTTTTTGTTTACATTGAAAATATGTAGTGATTGGCCTCATCTCAAAAATATGATATAGTACTTGATTTCTAATGCACACTGGTTTGCAAAGCGTTTGAAGTACCCACACATACCCAACCAATCATCCCGAATCCCGCCCTTCAGTCTCTGATATCATCCTCTGCTAATTCTGATCTGTTTTTGGGGCCACCTGTTACAGGGTCTCACCTTCTTCCTCACCTACTCGATATTCTCGGCGGTGCTGGGTATGCTGCAATTTGGCTACAATACTGGAGTCATCAATGCGCCCGAAAAGAATATTGAGAACTTTATGAAGGACGTGTACAAGGACCGCTATGGCGAGGACATTAGCGAGGAGTTTATACAGCAGCTGTATTCGGTGGCTGTCTCCATATTTGCCATTGGCGGCATGCTCGGCGGTTTCAGCGGTGGCTGGATGGCCAATCGCTTTGGCAGGTTTGTAGTGGACAGCTTAAACAGAGATTAACAATTAATTGCAATTAATTAATTTTATTTAATTTACTTTCATGGGGACTCACAGAAAAGGAGGTTTATTGTTAAACAATGTGCTTGGTATATCGGGCGCCTGTTTGATGGGTTTTACCAAAGTTAGTCATTCCTATGAAATGTTATTCCTTGGCCGATTTATAATTGGTGTTAATTGCGGTGAGTACTATTGCCGCCCAGTTTCGTGAACATGATTACATCTCTGTCTCCTTCTGCAGGTCTCAATACATCATTGGTGCCAATGTACATCTCTGAAATAGCACCACTGAATCTACGCGGTGGTTTAGGTACTGTTAATCAATTGGCTGTGACTGTAGGTTTACTATTATCCCAGGTGCTGGGCATTGAACAAATCTTAGGCACTAATGAGGGCTGGCCCATACTGCTGGGCCTGGCCATATGTCCAGCAATATTGCAATTAATATTACTGCCAGTTTGTCCCGAATCCCCCAGATATTTGCTCATAACCAAACAATGGGAGGAGGAGGCGCGTAAAGGTAACAGCTCCTAATTACGGTGAATGTAAATTGCATTTATTGACTATAATTATTATCATTTGCAGCATTGCGACGCCTGCGCGCCTCCGGCTCCGTGGATGAGGACATCGAGGAGATGCGCGCCGAGGAGCGCGCCCAACAGTCCGAGAGCCATATATCGACCATGGAGCTCATCTGCTCGTCTACATTGCGTCCGCCTCTCATCATTGGCATCGTGATGCAGCTGAGCCAACAGTTTAGCGGCATCAACGCCGTTTTCTACTACTCCACTTCGCTCTTCATGAGCTCCGGACTGACCGAGGAAATCGCCAAGTTCGCCACGATAGGCATCGGCGCCATTATGGTAACAGATTAACCGCTAATCGGGCTCTTCGCTTCAAACAATAATGTCTTGTTTCATCGTACAGGTTGTAATGACTTTGGTGTCCATACCCCTAATGGATCGCACCGGTCGCCGTACATTGCATTTGTATGGCCTGGGCGGCATGTTCATCTTCTCCATATTCATAACGATTTCCTTTTTGATTAAGGCAAGTACAAGGGTTGCCGTTATAGTGCATAGCTACTGCCTAGAATTCCGTATCTTGAAGTGCGGAAAGTTGTTGCCTGAACTTTTTGTATTGCATACTGCATTTGATTTCGATAACGTTTTTAAGACGCTGTCCAAATATTTTCGAACTAATGCCACATACCCAATATTTATGCGTGCGTTTTTATAAATATTTGAATATTGACATAGATATTTTATGCATGATGTTGTGTAGAACCCGTCCCAATGAGCCCCTGAGTAAAAGTAAAACACAAAAAAAAAAAAAAAACATCCAAAAAAAAAAGAAGAAAAATTTTATAAAGGGCGGGCATGACAGTTGTCCCGCGCGTATTTCTATAAATTATTGATGTGAGATATGTATATTTGAATTTATAACAAGTTGAATTTATAGCTGCGCCTCTGCCAGCAATCAATTTGCCATCCCCTTAAATCGCATTGCATTTACTACAATGTATATATATATATATATAGAAAAATATTTAAATTAGTATGTAAAGTATACCAGTATAAATATTACGTTATTTATGTGTGGCCACTAAGCCACTGCAATTATTAATTTTCTAGCATATATTTTAAATTATGTTTTAAATGTAACACAAATACAAAATAATTATATATGCATGCGACGCACTCAACGGTCGGCTTTAAATCTATTTAAGGTTTGCTGCATTTAAATTTAATTTTTTTTCTTAGACAAATTAAATTTGCACTCTACATTTTATATGATAATATAGTTAAATATTTTGTAATGCCTGCACATATTCTGAAATTTGTTGCTTCCTTGTGTTTCTATTTGTGTTGTGCCTAGGTTAAGTTATTGCCTAAATAAGCTGTTCATTCATTAATTGAATGTTTTGTGCATGTTAAACAAGGTAACCAACATTTAAAGCTATTCGTTTAATGATAAGCGAATGAATTAGCTTTAACTGAATGGGTTTAGTCGAACAGCTCATTTAGGCAATTGTCTCGCCCCTTATTTAAAAGCTATTCTCGACTTGGCAGGCTTTTGTCCCAACACAAAACACAAAACACAATTCATTTAACGAATGTGCAAAAAAAAAAGAACTTAATTTTAATTCATTTTAAGTATTATTTATAAACGTAAAAAGAAAAGACGACACAGTTTCAATTGCAAATACAATTCACACTATTTGCAAAACAGTTTTCCGGGCACCAAATGCAAACAGTTCACACACAGCCAACCGCAAGCCAGTGTTGGAAAATGTACAAAGCTGTCGCTAAATTGATCCTAGAGCAGAACACGCGCTGAAAAACGCTTCAATGGCCACTTTCAACACACAAAACTCACACACTGTCAAATGTGTCAACACGCCGCTTAATTTATTTAAATTAACTAGACTTGAACTAAATCTTAATATATATAATATAATTATTTATTTAAGATATACTAGTATTTTCCACTACTTGTACTTTAAGCGTTCTCCAAAGGTTACACCAAAAGTCTAAAAAACTCAAGTGACAGTTTGTGATGCGATGAGAACCATTCAACTCTTTGAGAACCAAGATATCAACTACTTTTAAAGTATCTTAATTAAGTATTTTCTAAAGACTAGAGCTCAACATAAACTCATGCATAAAAGTGTTCAGATTTATATTGAAGGTTTAACTTTACTTTACTTTACTTTATTATTCAAATGATGAATACTCCTTGATTTGTTTTGGTTTGTAATCGACGAACAGTTCGTTAAACAAAAACAAATGTATATATCTTTATATATATATATAAATATATATGATCCGAAAAGCCTACAAATCATCGAGAATGCGAGTACTATGCGTTTTGTATAGGAGTTTTTTGGTTATGTGCAGGAAATGATCGACTGGATGTCATATCTATCGGTGGTCGCCACGCTGGGCTTTGTCGTCTTCTTTGCCGTGGGACCCGGCTCCATACCATGGATGATTACGGCGGAGCTATTCTCCCAAGGTCCACGGCCCAGTGCAATGGCCATTGCCGTGCTGGTCAATTGGATGGCCAACTTTGTGGTCGGCATCGGATTCCCCAGAATGAAGGTGAGTTTCATGCCGCTCTAAGGTACAAATGTTTACCATTTCTCACTTTCAGAACTCACTGGAGAACTACACATTCTTGCCATTTAGCGTGTTCTTAGCCATATTTTGGATATTCACCTATAAGAAGGTTCCTGAGACCAAAAACAAAACCTTTGAGGAAATCTTGGCCCTCTTCCGTCACAATAACGGCAGGTACGTAGTAGATTCCACTCATAGACTTTGCACACAGCTCACTACGATTTGATAACGAGTTCTGAATGTAAATAACAGAAAAACAAACAAAAAAAAAAGGGAACATATGCCCAACATTTCTCAGAGCAGATCAACCACATTTTCACATATCTAACCAAAGAAAACTTTTCCTAAACGAGGGCTGTAATTATCCTTCAATCATGTACTTGGAAGTTTATTATGCGGTGTGCATATAACTTGCATCTCATTATGAGATTTTCATGGATTGCATAGCCCGGCAGCTATGCGATGCAAGAGTCAGCGCCTAAGTTGTTCAATTTTCAAATTTTTATATATTGTTTATTTTGTTGCACATTGTGTTTTATCGACTGTTTTGAAAATAATACCAAACATGTCCATTCTATGTATGCCCAAATCTGAAGGACATTTCGAGATAGTAGACTGTACGGGTAAGTTGCATGAAGTAAGAGAAAATGAAACAAAAAAAAAAAAAAACCAAAAACATTTAAACCAAAACAACTCGATAAACTCCAGATATTGATCTAAAACAAAACTACAATCTGAAGCGTTTCGCTCTATTTAAACGTAGCTCGTTTGCTGTACTTTATTAGTTCACTCTAAAGCAACTTTATTGTACATTTTAACTAATTAAAACAAAAAAAAAAAAAAAAAAATACAAACTAAATTAAATTCTATGAAAACTTGCGCTCAAAGTTTCATACTTTTTCGGCATGTCTGCTTAACTTTGCCTGTTCTACTCGTTACTTTGTTACAAATTACAATACAAAAAAACAAAATACAACAAAAAAAAAACAAAAACAAATACAACAATCAATTAATAGCTGGCTACAGCTGACAAATAATTAATTACAAGTTCATATTTAGCAAATTTAAATATAAACTACTCAAATATTTAATATGAATTTAAATTAAATACTCTGTATACTCTTCTATTTAAATGCCATGTTTCATTATCAAACGTTTTGTAACTCTCTATCTATTTCTCTCATGTCACCACCACCAACCCCTATAAAAAAACAAAAACAAAAACAAAAATCAAAACCAATTATAAATATAAATCAATTCAATTTCTAATTCATGCAGCGCCCTTACATCTAAACAATCCCACTCCGAGTCTTTGTCCTGTTTGTTCATTGTTCATTCTTAATAAATTGGTTAGTTTAAAGCACCACAAATTTTCAGTGTTAAAAACCTCAAAGCACAACAACAACTACAACAAACACACAACAACAACAAAACACACATATACACTCACTCACACACATACAGATACACACACACCCACACACTCACGCACACTCCAATAAATTAACAACACATTTTGATTATGTTGCTTGTCCATTTAGTGTGGACAGTGTCAACGACAACGGCTACAGTACCTCCACAACGGACATTGAGATATCGCAACGTGACTCCAACGCAACGCGACCCAAAGTGCACTAATGTAGGGCAGCTGCTGTCCTCCCACCCATCCCCCCGGCACCCTACCCAGTTGCGATGTCCTTGCAAATTTAATTGCCATTTCAATGTGTGCACAAGGAAACAGTCGCAATCTCCACAGTCGGAAATCAGCTTTTTTTTTGTGTCTCACTTTCGCTCGAGTTTCGAAGTGGATTTGAACGGAAAAAGTTTGTTTTCGACAGCACTTGCGATTAGTCTTGTTTACTTTTACTTTTAATTTATGTTATACGTTTTAGTATTAAGTTTTTATATTGTTTTTGTACTCACTTCTTTTCATTGCTTATCTTAATAAATTTAGTTTAATTATTTTAAGACATTTTATTTGTTTGTTTTTATTTCGAATATCGTAAAGTAGCCGCGCTTAATAACTTCCAAGCCGATCAATCTTACGCTCCAAGTTCTTTCAGCTGAGGTAAACTCACACAGACACACACACATATATATATAGATATATATACCTTGTGGCATGCCAGTCAGGCCCCCTCTTGAGTGCCCCATCCCCACAATCTGTAGGCGTACGCGTATTATGTCCAATGTCTCGTAACTGCTGTCATTAGTTTGCAAAAATTAAATTTAAAATACGTTTACACTTAAAACATAATCGTAGAGTGTGCGAATTTCAGGAGTATGCTAAACTGCACAAATAGCTTGGAGCCACAAAGTATGAATTCTGGCATCGAGCATGCCGCATTGATGGTATCTGAGGAGAAGACCCAACATGACTCACGTAAGAATTTTAAAAACGAATTACAAACTGCAAGCAAAATTCCAACTTACGTTCTTAATTTCAAACTATTATTTGTTGTGCAAATTGCTCGTTCAATCAAAAACAAAACAAAACAAAATACAAAATACAAAATACAAAAAAAAAAAAAAAAGAAAAACAAAACAAAAACAAAAATTAAAACAATACCCTTAAAAAACCACCAAAGAAAACAATACAAATAACAAACTCAATATTTACGTATCCATGTTGTACAACAAACACAAATAAACACACACATCCAACATATTGACCTCTAGGTAAACAGAATAGACGTTTAGCTTGGCCAAAAACTAAAAACCAAACTAACATAAACTAGTAAAACACTCACACAGACACACATGTACATATAAACAATACATGTAAATACATATACACATGTTCAACATGTCGCATTTTTATTTTTTCCATTGCGTGTAAGAGTTACACATGTATACAATAACACACAGACAAACACACATACACACACTCCCACAGGCAGCAACATGGTGAAACTCTCAAAAAAATAATACACTAAATTGCGCATAATCACATTTTTTTTATGATTAATTAGCAAAACATTTATCTTTAAATTTCATTTTAATTTGCTCTCAATTATTTTTTTTATTAAGATCCAACCATGTCAAGCCATTTATATGTGTCCCCGTCTTACGAATGCAACATGGCATGCCTCTCCATACACATATCCTGTAATATTTATTCGTCTATACCAAATAATTATGTTCTATATGTATTGTAGAGCGTAGCTTTGTTAAAATATATTTTTTTAAATTTATATTAGTCTACCTTAAATTTTAAATTTGACATTCGTTGTTTTTTTTTTGTTATCAAATTGAATCGGACTAAGAAGTTAATATTTTTTATTTGCTGTGATTATTTATTAAATTAACTTTCAAAAATAACGTAATCAAGAACTTAAATTCCAATTAGGGAAGTCGGAATGTTGATGCCACTTGCATTATCAGAAGTTTTCAGTTTTAAAATATGATATTTTAAGTTAATGACTGTCGAATATTTTGGACTTACAGATAAGTTATTTATTCATATAAATACATATTAATTTGTTTTTAAATTACGTTATCATGCTTGTTTTAATATCTTATAGCAATTAGTTGTTAGCTTTTAAATGTTTAGCTATTAGAATTTATATATATATTTTTAAAATTGACATAAATTTAACTATACCATATTCTTTGTTTTCAACACATTAATAATTATCTGGGCAAATTTGAATTGTGCTGCATTAATTATACAACCAAAACATTAAAATCAACGAATCAATTACATTGGCCAATAACCATATTGGAAACTAATCAAATTACGAACTGGAATTTCACACAACTGAAACAACTACAACTATAACAACAACAACAACAACAATAACAATAACAACTACAACACAAATAATATTACAATAACAACCTACTGTATGTAACGTATCTGATATATTGGCGACAATCTGAATAATGCATGAAACAAAAACAATTCAAAAATCAATTTTTGCAAAATATATACTAAAGTCTTTGGTACGACTTCGTTCTCGTTAACGGTTGAAGGCATGGGTCCATATCCGTTAAGCGATAGCACCAATCTCTTGGGTCCAACGTCGACGAGTTATGCAGGCGGCGGGGTCGGCGGGGCCGGCTCCACGGCCTGCTATACAAACTATGGTACAAATATACAAACGCCAGTTCCTAATCGCAAATGCTACTACAATGAGTCTGACTATGGGCGTGACGATAGCTTTCGCAGGCACTCGGCGCATGGAAGAATGTCATGTAGGTTAACAGCAACTACTCCTTAGAGTCTCTAAGCCACATTCACTGTCCCCTCTAACCCATAAGCCAACCAGCTGTGGGGCCCACCAGCCGCAAAGCATTTATATGAAAATGCCGCCCGTGCCGCTTGGACAAGACCATTAACACAATCGCACCCAGCTCGTCAGTTATCCAAATAATATCTTTAATAATATCGTATCTAAGTCACAAATGTTCTAGGCTAAGCTGCAAGGAACTGCAGACGGTTCCACTGAATGTTGAGAAAAGTCTTGTTGATCAACTGCTTTAAATATATTTCATTTTTATTCGTTTGTTTTTATTATAGTACGCAAGTGAACGCGAACTTGGGACCTATCTAAACTATCAGCAATCAGATTGAATTGGCTAAGTAAACAATATCAGAAAGAACGCACAATCAAGACTCCCCACACTACACTACACAAAAAGTGCCAATAATGCGCCTGAAAGTACACTAACAAAAAAAAGAGTTATAATATTCAAGCAGGGGAAAATCAAAGATTTCATTCTCACTCGAAACATTTTCCCATTTGCTTATCTGAAGACTCAAAATTATTTGGAAAATAACTTCGTAAATGCCTCAATAAATCATCTTTCATTTCATTAACATAATTCATTCAGTTTTTTAACTAACGATTTTTTTTAACTGCATGACTTTGTAAATTAAAATATGTATGCGCATGTGTATTATTGGCATGTACTTTTTGCATGCACTGTTAGCGTAAGCCACCTTCTAAATCCAGCCAGAAAATTAATAAAATAGTCAATAAAAAGAAATAAATAAAAATTGAAAGTTGCTTCATTGATTGAGCTCTATTAATTGGTAAATTATTTCGATTTCATTTTTGTTTTTTGTTTTTTTTTTGGCACCTTTGCGCTTCTTGTAGCTGCATCCGAGCGATTTTTAGACGGCGGCCGAAGTACACACCAGGGCCGGAGCGCTGCCTCTGTGCCCCATCACCTTCGTCAGCAAGCACCTGCTTGCCAGAACAGCGGGCCTTGACTGAGGAACGCCTCACCTCCTGAAACTGCCAGTGTACATTCAACGAGTCGCGCTGAGGAGGATCAGCACGCCCAGCAGCTCTCCTCTTCCTCCGCGGTGAACTCTGCCGCTGCAGTCCCCAATCAGCCCCCGAATCAGCATCAGCATCAGCAACAGCAACAGCATCAGCATCAGCATCAGACCTGTTACACCACACACGATTATGTGCATTGTAGCTATGAGAAGGATATCGTATGTGATCAAGCGCCGCCGCCATCGAACACACAACACAAGCACGAGCCGTCCCAGCCCCAGGAGGCGGTTTCCATGATTTCGCATTGCCATCAGACACAGCAGCCATCGCAGCGCAAGCACAGCCACAGTCACAGTCCGCATCACAGTCGCCACACATCTCCGCACAGCCATCACTCCCATCTGGGTCAAGGTCAGGGTCAGGGTCTGGGTCGGGATCAGGGTCAGCAGTCGCAGTCGCAGTCGCACTCACACCATCACCATTACCGCCGTCGACGTCGGCAGCACAGCGTCGCAGCTGTTGGCGGCAGCGGCAGTGGCAGCTTGCCTGGCGCCCACACGCATCACTCCTCCTCCGGCGGCGGGCGCAGCTCCTCGCGCCATGCGTGCGGCAGTCGACGCCATCGCTCGGTCACTGACGTGTCCTGCAACTCGATCAACGGCTGTCAGGATGCGGCGTGTGCCGATCGCGAGGTGCAGGAAATAATGGTGCGCAAGTCCTGCTGCAGTGCATCCCGCACCGAGCTGGCCCAGTACTTTGCCGAGGACCTCTACGGCTCGTCGTCACGGCGTCCCAGTTCCTGCTGCACCAGCTCTGACTACTGCTACCAAACGGACTCCACCAGCCTGTACGGCTCGCGCTCCTCCCTGAGCCGCAACAACTCCATCAAGTCCGCATCCGCCGCGATGCGCAAGCAGCAGCGCTTGCAGGCCCGCCAGCCCAGCTACACATCCATATCCTTGCGGGGATTGAATGCCAGCCGGCCCAACAGTCAGCTCGGCTCGCTTACCTCCATATTCGATCGGGCCAAGCGGATTGCCGACGAGAGCAATCCGTTGGAGCAGCGGCAGGCCCCGGTAACGCCCTCCCATGGCTCCACGCTGGAGCGGCACAGCTCGAAGGGCGCGCTCAGCAATGATCTGCCGGAGTATGCCTGCTCGCCGTCGCCCATACGCTGGAGTTTCCTGGCCGACGGAAAGTCGCCCACGGAATTCGAGCTCGAGGGCGCGGTGGGTGGCACCGCTGTGGCGGCAGAGGCACCACCCGAGGACAAGCTGGAGGTTTGGCATGTACCGCAGCCGGAAATGAAGCCGTGTCGCAAGCTGACCAGCAACACGGAGAACATCGGCTGGAAGAGCAGCCTCTACGACGACGGACCCAGCACCTCGGCAGCGGCACGCAAGCGACGTGGCAGCAGCTATCACTGCGAATTCGAGGAGTCGACTACGGTACTGTTTCATCAGGATCAGGAGGGCGAGGCGTACAACAACTGCTGCAACAACTACATACAATGCAACACGTATCTCGATCAGGACCTGCAAATTACCAGCGAGGATATACATCAGTATCTGTCCAAGGGAAATCCGACGGTTGGCGATGTTCTAAACAATTCCAAGAACTATCCATTTCAGCCCAGCAATGCGCTCGAGTTCCAGTACAAGAACAACTTTCAGCAGGGGAACAACACGAACAACAACACCAACACCACCAACACTGCCTCCAGCGATGCTGGCGAATGTTTCCAGCGCTATGAGCGGAGCTATCAAAGCAGCTCCAGCAAGGAAACGAATCTGAATCAGAACACAAGCATGCCCTCAGCTCCGCCGGAGCCGTTGTCCCCCAGCAACATCAATCTGTCCAGCAGCAGCAACAACATCAACATTGTGTTTGGCAGTGGCAGTCAGGAGCGGAACGCCAACGAGGTGAAGTTCATCAACAATCGGGCGGGAGAACGAGAGCGAGAAGCGGAGGCTTCGGTTAGCTCGGAGGCGCATCACGCGGGCTATCTGCCGTACACATATCCCAGCTATGATTACACCAATATGTCTGGCAACTCGCTGGCCATCGATGAGCTGCCCAAGGAGTTTGCTGGCATCCACTTGGACGGCGGCGGCTCGACGACAAGCGAGCATTCATCCTCGCTGCACTTCGATCCCTACGACGCCGCCTCGGAGCACAACTTGCTGTCGCAGCCCATGTCGCCCGGCTCGCCGGCATCGGTTTCAGTCAATCCCGCTGGCGATGTTTGCATGCATCTGCATCTCTCCCACTTTGAGCAGCAGTCGCACTATCATGGCCAGTACACGCATGCGCATCACTCGCACCCGCATACCCACAGCCACGCCCATGCCCATCAAAGCACCAGCATCAGCACCAGCACCAACAACAGCACGCATCACTATGGCACCCACGACCTGGCCGAGGAGCATTTCCGGCTGGGCAACGCCCTAAAGAAGGTGCGCAAGCGTGCACGCAAATACACAGACTTCCTCCGCAAGAAGTGAGCTGCGATCGAGAGCCAGACTCCTGCTGATCAGCCTTACTATTCCCGTCTCTAGATTCACCATACTTTGGCCGCAAGTATGTCGTCGTCTCGAAGTCGCAGTCGCAGTCGCAGTCGAAGAGGCAGCCGCGACGCTCACAAAGCTTGGATGAGGATTAGCTGTGGATGGACCATCAACTCGCATTTGCAGCTCACAGTTTTCAAAAAGCAATAATAAAACTCACACAAATCGCGAACTTAATAAATGACATAAATTTTTACACTGCCAAATGACGAAGAGGATTTAAATTAATATTTATTTGTGGTAATCCAAATTGTAATGTGCGATGGACACACACATACACACACACAGATCCACACACACTCACGCACACATATTGAAGCATTCACATTCGGCAGCCAGCTACCAAATAACAAGAAAAACAACCACAACAACGACTATTTTAAAAATACCTAAGCTAACAGTGCGTATACATGATAAGTATGATAATTTGTATATTCAACTTAAAGATTAAGAACAGGTTTTGAATTTGCATATTTAACTTAAAGATAAAACCAAAAGAAAAGAAAATCAGAAAAGCAAATGGAAATAATAATGCACAAATACCCAAGCATAGTTTTAAAACAAGAATTAAACAACAACTTTAAATAATTATTTACTAGAGTTAAGAGATCGAGCAGCGCTACAAGATTTAGAGTTTCAGCAAATGCAGTAAGTGTAACAAAAACAAACAAACAAACAAACAAAAATATTAACAATTAAACTACAAACAAATTAATTAACATATGCAAGAAAAATGAAAAAAACAACTGTAGCAGACACATAACAAAAATGCAAAGCTATTGAGCATTCCACTAAATCAGTAAGTTAATCTTAAATATTGCATATATAGGAAAGTAATTTTTGTTGTTGTTTTTTGTAATTATTTACGATTTTATATGCGAAATTTTTATGGTTGAAGTTAAAGAAGTTTCTTCAGGGACTGCTTGCAATTTATGTATAAGCAATATGCCGTTTTGCTCAAAGGAAAAACACACCTTATTTGATTAGCATAAATATTTGAATTTTTCATTCAATTAAATTTTAAGGTTTTAAGGAGTTTCTGTTTTCCCTACATATTATCCTAGTTTGTTTGTTTAGCAAATAATTTGATAGCATGGATCCCAACAACTGTCTTCCAATTGTATTTTATAGAAATTTTCTAGTTTGAATTTCTTTAAACAAATACAATTAATTACATTCACATTATTGTTTCACTCAATTATTAAATCAAACGTACCTTGCGTGACAAACATAAATAAATAAATAATTAAACAAAAATTATGGTAAACGAAAGACGAACGACTGTAAATATTTGCTGTTAGTTAATCATTAAATTTATTTACAGATAAATTACATTAAAATAATTAATATAATTTGTAGTTATTAGCTGAAATCATTAAAAATAGGTAAACCGAAATAATAAATATAAATGCACTGCCAAAAAGGTTTTATAAAAAAGAAAAACAACAACAAAATAGATTGAATAAATCGAAGATGATGAGATGAGATAAGATGATATATAAGAAAATCAGAAGATAAAGAAGATGATAAAAACAATAACTGCTGTAAATATAAGAATGAATACATATAGAGAAAATCATAGACATTTTTTAATGGCACATTAATAAACGAGGAGCATGCGACTTGCAGATTTTTTACATTATTTTAAAGAACTAAGTAAAACAACAATAATGAGTTAAAAGATTCTTAAAATAAATAAAAAAGGCCACGCGGCAGCGATTTTGTAACAAAATCAAAAGAGAAAATGTTAACATTGCATAAAATTTTAAATAAAATATATATAAAAGAACATACAAAAAATTATAAAACAACAAAAAAAAAATTAAACAAAAAACAATAGTGGCTCTAACGACTATGAAACGATGTTAACTGGTTGTGAGTTCGATTTGATAAACAGCTGAGATACTTTCGACTGGGAGAGTATCTCGGATGCATATCACTTGAGCCGAACTAGTCTAATGTTGTGTGCATTATTCTAAATGTAAATAAATACAAATGGAAAACCAACTAAGTTAATTAAAGCCCATACAAGTAAATATACACACGCAATGAATTAACTATGCAATTTATCGAAAAATTAGTTCATAACAACAATAAAAGAAACCAATTAATGATGCATACAATTTTAACGTTCACAGAATACAAAAATTACAAAACACCGTGAAGTACGCGTAAATAAAAAAATTAATTTTAATACCAAAACAATTTATGATAATCATACACAAAGTTGAATGCAAAAAGAAAAACAAAACAAATAAACAAAAGATGAAAAAAAAAAAAAGCTAACACACACACACACAAAAAACAAAACCAAGCTAACAGAAACAATTAGACAAAAGCGTAATTCAAATGTGAGAGCCGTTAAAAGAATATAGCACAACATAAATACCCTCTAAATTGATGCATAGACGAGTTAGTTAAATTCGCAGGATTTTCCAATTAAAGTTGTTTGTTTTTTTGCCTTTTCCAATTTGTTATATGTATTTATAGTATGATTTGAAGGTGGAAACACACACAAAATAAACCGTTAATACAATATGTTCTAGCATTTGTCATAACAATATATAGTTGTGTACATAACTAGTTAAAATTATGTATTACCAGAACAGTTATCTTTAGTATATAAAAGCATAATAAACACTTATAAAGGTGAATAATTAGACACAATTACCCACAGCCATACGCCACATACAAGGACACACACACACACAAACACACACACATACACATACGCACACAAAGTATTAGACGAATATGAGTTTGCGTTAGTTACGACAAAATGGGCAATGAAAAATAATAATTAATAATATAATGATATACAATAATAAACTTGAACTAGGTATGTAATTATGAATTTACATTATTTTTAGCAAAACCAAAAATTAAAACCAAAAAAAATATATATATATAATAATAAAAACTCTAAAACCACTTAAAAGCAAGAAAACAAAACTTATTGAAATTAAATTGATGAATTAAGTAAAATAATTGCTCAATTTAGCAGAGTATAAATAAAGAATTATACGTTAAGTAATAATTTCAAATAACTGCGCGTATTTTTATTTAAAGGGTGGGATTAACAGACCATATAATATACGATATAATTCTACTCTTTCCCAGTTGAGATAAATTAACTTGCTGTAAGATTGTCGCAATCGGATGTACGCGTTTGTGCAATGCTCTACCAAAAGCTTTCATTACTTTTGTACATGTGACTCTAAGACTGTTCACACATACAATGAGACTCAAACTGTGGAGTTGCACAGAATCAACCCCTAAGGCTGAAAACGAGGTCAGAGGCTGCTCTTGAAAGAGTGATGCGGATGCATGCAAAACTGCATTTAAAAGCTTTTCATAAAAATTGTTTAAAACACGTAGAAATTCTATGAATGCGCATTTGTGAACAAAAGAAGTTGAATTGTTGCTTTAGTATAATGCAAGCCTTGAATTTCAGCATCAAAACGTAAACGAGAATTAACCGTTTATAGTCAAAAGAAATCTGTGCGCACCTATCGATAATTTTCAGAACTTATCGCCACTCCCATAAGTATGTATACTAATATTTTGGCCACCAGGGTAAAGTTGTCACTGCGCATGTTTCACAACGCCAAGATTTTCGTCACTGCCAGATTTTGTTAGCTGTTGGTATATGCACCTCAATTGGCTTGCGAGGAAAAAGTTGTGTCGAAAATGCAAATTTAATTTATAATAAAATATGTTGAGTGCCGTTCGACGGAAATTTCGGCTAGGAATGCAGCGAACAGTTTTAATTGCAGTACTGCTGGCGGTTGGCCTATTCAGCTACGCCTTCCTCAATCTATCCTTTTGCTTCAAACTGATGTCCCACAGGAGTCTCAAGCACATGGTATGAAAAAATTAATGCAATTTTCAATGAATGTTTTAATGTGTTCATTATGTGTTGCAGTGCCAGAAATATGAACAACATGAGTTCAGCGGATCCCTCTGCGAGGAGCTGTGCAACAGCCAGTCGACGCTTGAGAACTTTCAATGTCCGTTGAACGACATGAAAACCATTTTGTTTACGGCCGAAAAGAACGGCGATACGTTCGCTGTTAAGGTAGGTCAGTTTGCCATTAGCTATTCGGTTGTCATGACTACCATTCGGTTCTCTGTCGGGGTGTAGCTGGCGAAGCACAACGACGACGACTTGAGCTGGACGAACAGCAAGGGCGAGGCCATTTATCCCAGAATCGAGGAGTTTCACGAGATTGTCAAGCTGCACATCATATTGGCCTACAATGTGACACTCGACGATAATATGGTAAGCTTTTAAAACTATCCGAAAGCTTTAAAGCTCACTTTGTGGAACTTTAGATTCGCGCCTTGGTCAACCAAGAAATTGCGGATAATAACTCTGATCAGATGGTCAGCTTTTGGCGTCTGTTCAAGGACAACAACTATATGATGGGCAAGCTCTTCGACGAGGAGTCTATGTTTCCAGCAGTGTTGGGCTCTTGCGGCCCCTACTATGCCACCGAGGGATTGGAAATGGTGCAGCCCAATCCCAGCATAATTCAATATTTGTAAGTCGATAACCTAAGTAGCTATGACTAAGTGCTAATCCCAATGAATCCACCTGACAGCGACACCAATCGCCAGCAGCGTGTGAGGAACGCCCTCAACATCATGGAGTACATATTTCGGCTGGAGGATATGAAGCCCGAGCCGCTGCGAATGTGTAAGATGCAAGTGAATCGCTTTGGACTGACGCCCGACAGACGTCTCAAGTACCAAAGCGCGGAGAACGTCTATGTCGAGAGTTATCTCGACAAGCGCATATCTAATGGCGCCAAGTGCCACTCCCACCAGGACTGCAGCTTTCATGCATGCCTCGGCCTGTGCGACCCCGACCGCCAGGCCTGCACACATATCCAACAGAACAACAACTTTCAAATATTTTGCGAACATATCCTAATGGGCACTAGCACATTCCAGCCGGGTCTTCTAAGTGGCATGCGTTTGTCCCGCAACACGCAGAAGCTGATTAAGATGTGCGTGCAGCCACCCAAGGAGCACCAGGTGCCAGATCGCCGTCAGGCGCCCAATCTCCAGCTCGCCTTGAGGCTTTATAATGAGCTGAAGGTGATGCTGCAGTCCATACTTACCGCTGCCGACATTGACTCCTACATTGAGTCACAGAATCCACGATACAGGCAGAAAGAAGAAGGTGGATAGCTAGCCGAAATGCTCAAGTCGGAAAATGATTAACTCCTGCTGGTATGCATGCTCATTAAGTGGTCGTATTTTAACCGTAAATAGTTTTAATTAATTAAAAGATATACCATTAACATAAATAAACAGTTCTTAATTAATGATAAAACGACATTCACTTGTTTTGGTTTTGTGTTTATTTTTGTTTTAAATTGTCATAAATTATTGTTAAATTGTAACAATTTGTCTCACTATTGTTAAGCTTGCCGATGAATATTGTTTTTCTGTAACTTATTTCGAGTTTACATTGAAAATCAATTGCCTTTACAGGCGTTTAAAACTTTAGTTAAAATTTCGTCTTTGAAAGTGCTCAAAAGTGTATTCCAAAAAGAGCTACATAAAAGTGTTGATTAGCTTTTATCACATTGACATTTTAAGTTTTTACTTTTTATATTTATTTATATTTTTTTTTATTTTGCCTTATATTTTTGAAAAGTACAGCGTGCATATGCCTTATTGTTAATGTATAGTTTAATTAGTTATCCTTCTCTCTACTACTGTAGATTTTTGCAGGATGCACTAATATTCTTTTATTTTACAATAAGTTAACGTTTTATTCGGCATAACTTGATTTATATTTTTGTTTGGGTGTATTTAATCGTTTCGCATAGGCAACTTTAGTCAATTATTTTAGTTCTCTAAGGACTCTATCTGCAACAGAAGTTTATACAACGGTTGTTCAATTGTTAAACTGTGGCAGATTTTCAACGAAATAGTTTCGTTTCTTTTAACTTTTTCATTTTTGTTTGTATTATATTTTAATTTTGTTATGATTTAGGGCGCTTAGCATAATTCATAAATTTTAGCGCTTCGTTAAAGCCATTTCCAATTGTTTATTACAATAATCAAGATGTTTTTGCGTAAATTATAAAAAAGAGTAGAAAAATCTAATAGATATCGTAATTTTTGTTTGTTTTTTTGTTAGTTCACGTATTTCGATTTGCAAAAAGTGCCCTATGCGCTCAAAAAGTATTATATTTATGTTGTAGATTTTATTCTCATTTGTTAATTTAGTTTTTGTATGTTTGTTTTGTTTTTTTTTATGCATTCTCTTATTTAAAGTACATTCATTTGTTTCTCAATACAATTTCTAAAAACATAAATGTAGCGTTCGACTTAAATTAAACTCGAAAAGGATGCGGACTGATAAGTCATTGTAATGGGGAGCGGTGTAGGGTAAATAATTTAAACGTTCCGAAAATATGAATTAACTGCCTGTCTAATTGTAATTTTCCAAAATGTCAAAATGTGGTTGTGCATATGTGTGAGTGTGTTTATGTTGTGTGTCTGTTTGTGTTGGCGTATGTGTGTATGTGGATGCATATTACTTTTGCATTTCTCTTTATGCTGTTGTGGGCGACGCAGCCGCTGATGAGGAATTGGCCAAAATGGGTGGATGCGTAGCGTTCACTACGCGACCAGGCGTGTGGGCATTCTCCAGTGTCTTCGAATGTTGCAGCTGCATCAAATAATGCTGCTGGGTGGGCTTGTGCAGCGCCAGCTGGGACAATGCATCATCAATGGTGAACCACTGACGTTTACGACCAATGCTACGGGAATCCTCCCATTCATCGAGCTCCTGGGTCACATTCATGACGAACACCTCGGTGCGATGCATGTGATCGTTGTTCTACAAAATATGAAAGTTATCTTTACTGTGTTTATAAATGATTCCATTTTTGATACCTCAAAGACACCCAAACAACGACCCAAGCTCCCAACAACTCCAGCCTCCTCCAGCACCTCACGCACCGCAGTAACTGAAGGCTCCTCTTCTGGCTCGACCCCGCCACCGGGCACAATCCACAATTCTGGACGGCGTGAGGATGTTACCAGCAGCACCTGCAATACATAAATATAAATTATTATGCTCTAACAATATATAACTTGTTTCATGGTTGCATCGATATTTTCTTTATGATCCAAAGCTCGACCTTATAAACTATCGAAGAAAATTGAACCTTACCTCCCCTTCGGTCTCGGATCGCACACAAATGCAGGCGGCACGACGCCTGAAGCCATCTTTATCATAGATGCGCGTCGAGTTGGGCTTCTCCTTGACCATCTGAAAGCATATAGATACGGTTAGTAGGACGATAGATAGTTCGGCGCAACCAAACAAAAAAAAATTGGCAAAATTTTGATAACGATTTGGGTTATAATTCCTTAGACATTATCATTTTATTGCTGTCGCATTTAATTTGAATGTGCGCGCACATGCGAATCGTGATTCCATCTTATCAGGCATTCGATTGAGAGTCGCCGGTAACTGCAGCACCGGCTTATCAACGATTTATTTATGTACGCACACACTTGCATCCGAGTGCGTGTTTGTGTGTGCCGGGTACCGTTTGCCGTTGCCGTTTGTCGTTAGTCGTTTGTGAATTAGAGGTGTCATGAATGATGATAGAAACACTTTCGCAAACATCTGGGCGCTTACCTTTGCGTTTTGTATGTGCGGTGGCAAATTGAACGCTGATAGTTGATTTCTTAGGCACTTAATGAAGAGACAGCCGCCTCGACGTCCCTTTCTCACACTCACTCACTCACTCACTCACTCTCTCTCCCTTGCTCGCACGTTCGCTAGCTCGTTCGCTCAGCGACTCTCTCACTCTCCGTCTGTCTTCCTTTTGCTGCGTTTGCAACAAGTGTGTGTGTGTTTGTGTATGCGTGTGTTGATGTTGATGTTGTTGTTGTGTTTTTTTTTTCGCTATGACAGCTGCACTGGGAGCCGGTCGCTGGTCTCGTGCCGCCTTTGCAGGTGCTTTTTGGTGGCTGCTGCGTCACAGAAAAGAAACTGTTGTTGTATGCGTCGCGTGTGAGAGCCGTACGTCAGTGTGTGTAGGTTGTGTGTTTTGTATGTTGCTGTAGTTGTTTCTGTTGTTGTTGTTGTTGTGTAGTAACGAAAAAAGAACTGCGCGTCGGATGGTTTGAAAGAGATGTGGGGAAAGCGAGAACAGAAAACTTGTTGAAATAAAAACGAGTATAAGAATGAAGAGGAAATAAAGCGCAGACAGGGCAGAATTATTTAACTATTTTGCAGTGGGTGCATGTTGTTGTTTTGTTTTTTGCTTTTTTTTTTTTTTGTTTTCTTAGTGTGTTTTTTTTTTTTTGGTTGCTGTTGGTGTTGGTATCAAATTGGGAGTGGGATTGTAATTGTGTTCGTGTTCGGCTGTTGTTGTTGTTTTAGTTGTTGTTATTGTTGCTGCTGTCACTTTGTCACCGCCTTTGTCCTGCTTTCAGCTGCTGTTTGGAGAGTCGCTGTCGCTGTCGCAATTTTGTTCGAATATGAGCCTAGCAGAAAGCTATTCGTAATTTGTTGCAATTTGAGCGAGACCGACGCACAGCTGGGCCTTATCTGAGCACGAAACATGCGTTTTCCATTTTCTCGCTCCAAACACGCCCCGAAATGGTGATGAATAACCGCGTTGGGCAGACAAACACACGTGTCACGCCTTGAGCACCGTTTTTAGTTGCGCGGTTACGATTTGTAGCTGGGAGTCTACGTTAAAAGTAACAATTTTAACAATTTCACGAATGTTGCATCGGCGAATAGCTCAGCAAAGAGGACGACGCAAGAAACAGTGTTACCACCAACAGCAAAACGAAACTGCCGCAAGTTGCGTAAGTTGGCAGCCCCATCCGAAAGTTGGCAACGCTAATCCCAATGGTTGGCAGCACTGGCAGCAAATTGATCGATTGGCAATAGATGGCGCTAAATACGACGCTAGATGGCGCTTTAATATTTGTTTCCTACAATTTTGTAACGTTTCCTAGTTTCAATTCGGAACTGTATCGAACTATTTAAAAGAATTTCTTTTAAAAGGAATATTCAAATAAAGTGCAAACAAGCAGTAATTCAAAATGGAAATTCCATAATAATAAAATTTTTTCATTAATATGGCATACAAACGAAAAGTAATAACTTTTTAACAATAAAATTATAAAAAATTAAGCATTTTTTATTAGATAGAAAAAATATTGATTGCAAGTCAAATGTATATGCAGAACACTTTGTTAAATAACATTAGTTTAATTATTTAAGAAATATGATATTAAGAAATCGATAATTATCGATTAACGTGGAGCTATTATTTGCATTGAATCGGGTTCAGCTTTAAGGTCGTCAACTGGCTGGAAAAAGCCAAGAAATGATTTACTGCCACAGTCCAGGACGTAACTTGAGCGTCTGCCAAAAACGCAAAAGGCAGAAGGAATATGGCCAAAGAGGCGGGTGGTGGAGGGGCTGAAGATATTCCGGCCAGAAAATTTGCTTTGCATTTGTTGCAGTTGCCGCTCGGATTGCTGCCTCTGCGTTTTGTGCTGTAAGCTTTTAATGCAACTACTTAGCGCAGGATAACGAAAGCCCCACTCTAAGAGGAAGGGAATGAGGATGGGGATGGGAAGGGGCAATGTGGATAAGGGGATACGACTGCGTGTCCTTGGCTGGCCTTAAACAGTTACTGCCAGCCTCTAGCCTCTAGCCTCTGCCTTAGCGTTCCAGTCGCGACACATTGGCTGCGTGGCCCGTGTCCTGGTCCTGCGTCCTGCGTCCTGATCTTGTGCCGCTTTTTTGCTGCCGCTGCCGCTGCTGTTGCTGTTGCAAAGCAAATTGCTTATTTCTTAATGCATTGCCATTTCCTTTTGGCTTTCTTAGACATTTCTCTTTATGTATTTGTGTGTGAGTGTTTGTGTGTGTGTGTGTGTGTGTGTGTGTGTGTGTGCGGGGTTGCCATGAATTATGAGCTTCATTTCTTTTCTGGGTGTTGCTCGACGTGGTCATGCAGAAGTGTTAAACTGTTTAACACGCGTTTTTCTCGCTCTGTGACTTTTGTATTCCATTTAAATTTATTTCGATTCGAATTTCGAATTCGAATTTGTATTAATGACATTTATGTTTTTCATTCAGTCGATCGATTGATTTCTGATAGCCATTTTCTTTTTTTTCCTGTCAGCCTCTTTTTGAGTCGCCTTTGCAGTCGAGCCGCCTCAGTGTGCTTGCCACGCTTTGTTGCACATAAATTCAAAGTCATAAATTTGCAATAGGCGTCCCTTTGGCTGGCAAACTTTGTCTATTTGATGCGTCCGGCGACCGCATGAAATCAAGTGCAAAAATTTACAATTCACCAGGGCTGCATTCACTTGGCCATGGGCAGCAGGGCTCCACAAAATGGCAAAGTTTTCAACATTCAAATAAGATTGACTGATTGAATGACTGATTTGCTGGCTGTTTGACTAACTTATTGGTTGACTGATTTACAGGCGGATTGACAAACTTCCTCACTGGCTGACTGATTGATTGATTGACTGAAGTATTGACTGACTAATTGATTAACTGACTGATTGACTGAAAGATTGACAGACCAACAGATTGACTGATGGATTGTCTGACTGACAGACGTATTGTCTGGCTGATTGGCTGATTGATTAACTGACCGGGTGACTGACTGATTTGCTGGCTGATTGACTAACTTATTGGGTGACTTATTGTCATTGACTGACTGATTGATTCTCTGCTTCACTGACTAATTGCCTGACTGATTGATTGACTGACGTATAAACTGATTGATGGGCTGATTGATTAACTGACGTATTGACCGACTGACTCACTGATTGAGTCACTGACTAATTGACTGACTGATCGCTTAACAGATTAATTGATTGATTGACTGAAGTATTGTCTGACTGATAGGCTGATTGAATTACTAGCTGATTCACTCACTGCTTCACTGAGTGATTGTCTGACTGATTGCCTGACCGATTGACTGACTAACTGATTGACTGACTGATTGATTAGCTGCTTTACTGACTAATTGCCTGACTGACTGATTACTCACTGCTTGCCTGAGTGATTGACCAACTTATTGCTCGACGGATTAAATAATTAATTGACTGACTCACTGCCTGACTGATTGACTGTTAAAGACACACAATGCTTGAAATCTATTTTAATTACGAAGCTAAAGACAAAACCAGAAAATATGTAATTGAATATTAATATACATTTATTAATCGCTTTAAATTCTAATATAAGCAATAAATTTTAATTTTATATTCGTTGTTTTTTCATTTATCTTGCTTTCATTTTAGGGAGTATTGCCATAATACTGGCTTATTAAAGAAGGGATCCCTTCTCATAGGGACTATTCTTCTTAATTCTTATCTGAAATTCGATCCCCCTAACTCAACAGTTTTGATCATTTAACCAGCTTTATACTATATGGTCTGAATAACATGCTTTTAAACATATTATAATAATAACCAAAGAATATTTTTTTGTGTAATTATTTTATTTTGACAAATATTGATTATACCCTTATATTATCTTGCTAATCTCGAAACTCAATTCTAAATGTATCTCAATCTTTATTGTTGAGTTTCTATTGTATCTTCCGGCGCGTTGCGCATACGCCCCCTTGTGCAGTGGAACTCAACCGGGAGCAATGCGGCACTTGCTGCTAATTGACTGGCAGCAGAATTCAATCAGCTGGACTCATTCAAAACCAATTCAAAGCTGCTGACTGCAGTCCTGTCGCAGGTGTTGATCCTGTTATTAATTTGCTATCGCTGTCATCAGCAGCTGCCGCAGCCGCAGCAGCAGCAGCCGCAGCAGCAGTTGTCGCGCACGTGTCCAAAATGCTCAATGGGACCCGCACCGGAGAGATGGCGGTTCAAGGATGCCAACGCTGGTCTGGGCGACATATTGTTTCATTTTGGCCGTGTCCTCCTGCTGGCCATAACAAAGGCTCTCACCTACGAACGCAATTTGGCAACAAATTCACAAAACAGACAACAAGAACAAGCAACAGCAACAATGAACAGAATTATACAATTTATGCGATTTACGAGCTCCGGCAGCTCCTTCAGTCCAGCTCCAACTCCAACTCCAACTCCAACTCCAGCTCCAGCTCTAGCTCCTGCTCGCGCCTTTTGCCCTTTTTGCCTCGACAGCCGCAAAACTATTTCTATTGCTGCGGCGCCGTCGTCGTTGCCTTTGGCTATCGCCACTGAGCAAGGATATGCCGTATTTCCGTTTACATAATAAATTTGCTAACCACGTTCTGTCGCCGTCGTCGTCGGGTCCTGGACCCGGACTTGGGTTTGGGCTTGGGTTTGGCTACTGCCACCAGCGCCGCCAGCGATGCCGTCGTTTGGCATCAAGTGCCTGCGGTTGCCGTTTTTGTTGTTTCTTTTTTTTTTCTTTCTTTTGTTGTTGTTGTTGTTGTTGTTTTTGTGTGTCGGGGCACCTTGCAGTGCCAGTTGACAAAAGGCGGCACAAAAAAATTGGACAGCAGCCGCAGCCGGAGTCGCAGCAGGCGTTTGAATTGAGTTTTGCGTTTGCTTTTGGCCGGTTTATAAACTTTAACTTGGCCAGCACATATTGTCGCTGGCAAGTGTCGCCTCCACCTGCACCACCTGCCACCACCTGCCGCCAGTGTTGAACATTTCCTTGCCAGTTGATTGACGGAAGTCAGCGGCGGCAACAACTTTTGCTTAATCATTGGGCGGCGCTCGCGTTGTCTCTAATTAATCTATTAAATGCAAACCAGAGACAGCGCCTACAAAAAAATGCGTTGTCGAGGAAGTCATCTTGCAGTCCAGCTCCAGTCCGCCAGTCCGCCAGTCCGCAAGTCCCACAGCCAGCCAATCCGACAGCCAGCCAGTCAAACTAGCCGCTTCCGTTTTCCGCTGGAAGTGAAACCTCTCGAGCGGACGTTATAAAAATGCCAAAAGGCGAGCGCCAGAGCCAAGCTCTAGGGCTGGGCGCTGATTTAGAATATTTTCATTTATATAAAACTCTTAAATTCTCTTTTATTTATTGTACCACATTTTAAAATAAATCTTTGTCTTTATCAAAGTAATGAAACTTAAGCCTTGAGTTTTGGTCCATGCCTTAAATTTTATTTGCAGGCAGAAACGGGTTCGATTCCAAACCGGTTTACAAATCCGATCAGGCAAGGCCTAGAGGAGAAGTGTCAAGGCTCTCTCCCCCAACCGCCAATCGTTCATTTAGTCAGTCAATCAATCAGTCAACTAATCAAACAATTTCATATAATTTAATAAAAAGGGTATTTAAAACTTCTATTAAGTTGTCACAGGCTAAAAACAAGTCTAATTAATACGGAGTTAAGCACTTATCTCCTCCAGATCGGCAACAACTCATCGTGGCTAAGTCAGGCTGGCAGCTGGAGCACATCTTGCCGGGTGAGAGCGAGTGAGACGCCCTTCGATTTATGGCGGTGCGCGTGCAGCCTTGCTCTTGGATGTGGGCACAGGCAGCGCCCACTTGGAGGTGCCACAGGCTCCTCGTCAGCTGTCGCCGTGGGGTAGGTTCAATAACCGGCGGCTGCTGACTCCGCGGCACGCTGCGTGCCACCGCTGCCACTTCGGTCCGTCGCTAATGGCTTGCCACACTTTACATTAGCGTCACAATTTATTGGCCGGCTGCCGAAGCTGCAGCTTCTACTGCTGGCTGTGCTGGTGGATCGTGGGCTGCCCGCCGGCCCACTTGGCCGTATGCTTTACGCATGCTTGGTAGCTAAAATGGTCATAATAATAATAAAAATTTTCTGCCCGGGCCGAGCCGGGCCGAACCGAGCGAGGGGCGCGGCAAGGCGTTTGAGCGCATGTTTGACGCATCAAATGATGGCAACAGGTCCGCAGATCTCGTTGCAAGTGCGTAAGCGGCAGCGAGTGCGACTGCGACTGCGACTGCGACCGGTTTATGGTTTATGTCAATGCATTGACAGGTGTATGTGGCGGGCGATGGCTGCTCCATTTATGCCCCAACCGCAGCTCCAGCTCCAGATCCAGCTGCAGCACCAGCTCCAGCTGCAGCTCCAGTTGCAGCTCCAGTCGCAGCCCCGAAACTGGCTTCGTTGCATGCATTTGAATTGATTTTGGGAGGCAAACGCAATGTCAATATGGCCATGAATTTATGTTTAATAAATGCAGTCAACTGGCCAACTCTTTAGGCTTTCCGCATTCCTCGCCCAGTAGTGACTGTTAACACCCACAAGCAGACGCTTGCCAGGTCGACGGCGGCAGCAACGGCCAACGGCCAACGGCCATTGTGCAGCCAAAGCCGAACCTGAAGCCAACAAATTCTCCAAGTGGCGGCGGTGGCGGCTCCTTTGTGCCTTTGGTCAGCGCGCTGCAGTTTTAGATTATTTGTTGCTGACAGCTTCATGAAATATTTATTATTATGGTATGGGTATGGGTATGTGTATGGGTATGGGTTTGGGTTTGGGTATGGGTTTGGGTTTGGGGCCTGAGTCTAAGTCATGGCTCCAGCTCAAGCTCCAGCTCCAGCTTCAGCTTCAACTCTTTGTGCGCAGGTGTTGGGGGTGCAGCAGCTGCCGCTGTCGCTGCCACTGCCACTGCCGCTGCCGGCCAGACAATTGCCCCGGCATAGGCAAAGCAGTTCGCGCTGGCTACCAAAATTGAGAATTGAGGTGTTTGCCTCTGCGCACCAAACTTGAAAGCCGAAACGCCGAACAGCGAACGCCGAACGTCGAACGTCGAACGTCGAACGTCGAACGTCGAGGATCAAAGAGAGCTCCAGAGCCGGAACAATGCTGCGTTAAAGGTAATTGTTTGTCAATTACTTGACTCCCGGCCAAGCGCGTGGCCATGTTTGCCTCGCCCGAGAGGATGTGCCAGCGACTCAGTCTCGAGTCTCGAGTCTCGAGTCTCGAGTGTCTGCAAATGTATTTGTGTATCTGCCTCTGCATCTGTGCATGTATCTGCATCTGCATCTGTATCTGTATCTGTATCTGCGTCTGGCCTGTGCCAATTATAGCTGCCTGCTCGTTAGCATACACAAACTGTATCCGTATTGCCATCGCAATCGCTGCCGATAATCGCATGGAGTGTAAAATTATTTAATTCCCGCTTATCGCTGCTTCTGCTGCCGCTTGCCGCTTGCCGCTTGCCGCTTGCCCCCGTGCAGAGTGTGTGAAAATGTTGCAAGCTCAAGACTTTGATATCTGGTATACGTTATACGAAATACGGTATGCAAAGGGTATCTGTGTGGGTATGTGTGATGCGATATACCCCTTTCATGGCATTCCCTTTATATTTGATTTGCCATTCAACCTCAATTGAGACTAGATATTTTGAATATTAATAGTTAATATATTGTATTAAATATTATTTTAAGATAAAACTTCTTACAGCCAAGAGTTTTTACAACCAATTTAATAATCTGAGAAATATTTAATACAAATATTTAATGCATATATATAAACATATAATAAATCATACCCAGCGTTAGACAAAACATTATTTTGTAATATGGAATACACAAATATTTTCGTAAGATCTATCAATCTTCCAATCTGATCATGCATTATATATATAAGGATTATTATACATCGTGTATCTATCATTATGGGATATCTGCTTGCAATTTCATTGCGAACCTATTTAAACATGTTGCACACAAATACAAGTGCAAGGTTTTGTCATAATAATCCTCTATTAGTCAACACTGTCAAACATCTCTCATTTTTTCCAGCCCGGGATTTAAACGAGTTTTAACAGAGAAACTTCTTATCCTTCTCATATATGGAGCACAAAAAGCAGGAGTATTATATATTGAATAAAAATAAAAATAAAAATAAAAATAAAAATAAAATATTTAAATTATTATTTTACATGCATATATTTGTCATTAATAAATTGCTTACTAACAATATAAATATTAATATTAATTATTATAAAAATAAGTTATTAATAATTAATATTAAAATTAGAAAACTGCTCACTTATAATATAAATATTAATATTAATTAATAATAAAATTAATTATTAAATAATAAATTTAATATTAATAATATTCAAATTATATAAGAATATTTTAGAGGGTATTAGAAACTGCTTATAATATTAGCAAATTTCTTACTAATAATATAAATAAAAAATATTAATTATTATTAATATTATATTAATAATATTAATTTTAATAATGTTAAAACAACACTAAAATATTTTAAAGGGTATTAGAATAGCAGACGTTCACCTTCATCTAACTCCTTTGTGTTGTAGTTGTTGTTCGTTTTGTTTCGTTTTTATGCGTGTGTGTGTGAGAGAGTATGTATATATATATATATGTGTGTGTGTGTGCCACAGTTTACACAGAAAAGTAATTTCGAGCATGTTGCTGCAATCAGACGATTCTGCCGCCGTTGCCGCTGACTGAGAGATGCTTTGATATGGTTCTGGCCTGGTTCTGTTGCCTGTTCCACATAAAGTTGCAGCTGAAGTTGAAGCTGAAGTTGAAGGTGTTGTCTGTGGATTGGTCAGTGGCTGTCACTGATGTTGATGCTGCTGCTGCTGCTGCTGCTGCTGTTGCTCTTAATTGCTTGCTATTTTCAAATGCTGGGCGCTTTCAATTTATCACATGTATGTGACATCTGCAGTGACATTTTATTAGGCGATAACGATAAATTTACAAAGATTTATTAAGTGCCGGCGGGCAGTGGGAAAATTGCGCCGGCGTCGCCTGCGCTAATTTAAACAAATTAAATGAAAATCTCTACAATTATTGATCGCATGTGGCATGCGGCAAGTAGCAAGTGGCAACTGCGGCCGGGTTTAATGAACGCGCTAATGAGCCGCTCAGCAGCCTCGATCAATTTGTTGTCATTGTTTATGCAACAAAGGCATCGAAAAGGGGTTCATTTTACACAGATTGCTCTATTGCTGCAGCATGTGGGCAGTGCGGCATGCAACGCCATGCGGGTGTTGATAATTGACTTGGATGCACTCATAACGGGCGTCTGGCGACTGGCAACTGGCGACTGGCAGCTGGCAACTGGCAACTGCCAGTCACCATTGAGGCAAGTGAGGCAGGCGTGGGTGATCCTAGACGGGCGGAGAAACAATCCTTAACAGCGAATTATGCAAATTTCTTGACTCCTATGAGATCAGAGCAACTGTCTGGCCAAGTCTGTCCGGATCTGTCCGAGGCTGTCCAGGCCTCCGGTCTAGTCAGCTCTCTGTCGTCTGCTCTTGTGGGTGGACAATGTGACAAGCGTCGTCGTGAAAAACAACAGTTTACTTGCCACAGCCTCAACAGAGACCCTGACATGGAGCTTGAAGCTTGAAGCTTGATGCTGCCGCACTCGAGGCCTCCTCCAGCCCAGACAGTTTTACTGTCTTGGCTGAAAATTTATATTATTTCATGCAATTTGTCATCGTTTTGCCAGCAGAAGAAAGATGGCTTTGTATGGGTTTCAGTTTCTTTCTTTATGCCTTGCATCATTTACTTTGTTGCACGATATGCGGTTTGTTAGTTAAACACGGAATATAGCTCTATGGATTAAGTGGGAATCGTAGCAGCTTATGACAATGCTGAATTGTGATCACGTTTTAGAATGTTTGTTAAATGACAAAACAATTAAAATGATATCAGGCTTTAATCATTAACGAGTCTCTGACTCACAATGGAACAAACAAACTCCAACTTGTTTACTTTATTGACTCGGGACACATTGAAGTTGCAATGAATTGCAATGCCACAGGCAACCTTCTAAATATTGTAACATGATTCAAAATAACAATATTTTATGTGACATTATTTTGTTAAATATACTGAATGTGAATGGGAAATGAATTCCAACTGAATTCTTTTTCTTCTCTCTATGATTGGCATTTCATTCATTACGCACATGATGCATGATTTTTGTCAGCTGGCTCGCCGAAAGCTGCTTTCAGCAATTTCTACCAATTTTCCAGTTAATTTTGTGTGGAGGAGCTCGCTGCGATATGCGATGTGCGACATTCGCAAAATATGTGGCACATTATTGTGTTTGCATATTTACATGCATTTAAGAGTTATTAAATTGGAAAATTTATGTTGCACGCGTGGGCGTTGCGACGACACGCGCCGTTAGTTCGTTTTGTGGGCGTGGGCGTGCATGTGGGTGTGGCACGCGTTCGGGTTGGTTCGAAGATTGCAGCTCGTTGATGAACTCCCATTTGGATTGACCTTTCGAGCTGAGCTTCTTAAATCATGTTTAAAGAGCGCACGCAACTCCCTCGAAGTGTATCTCTCCCACTCCCACTCTCCCTCTCCTATCTCTCTCTCTCCCTCTCTCTCTCTCTCTCTCCGGTTCTGCATCATTTTCCGGCCTTATAAAGTTCGGTTCTTTGCAGTCAAATTGATATTACACTAATTAAAATGCAATAAAATATCGCTGGAATTGCCACTCATAAATCATTACGACTGCAACAGTTGAGGCAGAGGCAGCTTTTGGACTCCAGTTGCTGTTCAGAGAACGGGCTAGAGCTGAAGCTGGAGCTGGATTCGGAGTCGGAGTTGGAGTCGGAGTCGGAGCTGTATACAATTGAAGATTGAGGTGTGAGCCGACAAAGGAAATAACGCTCCTGCAATTTGCTTGCAAAAAGCGATGCGCTCATCATCATTAGAGCTTGGGCTTAAGCTTTGACTGGGACTGGGACTGGGACTGGGACTTAGACTGGGACTGGGACTGGGTGTATGGCATGGTATGGCTTGATATGGCAAGGTATACGATCATACTATTTGCTTTATGATTTTGTTAATTTAGCATAGATGGGCGGCGAGCTGTGGGAAAGTCGGCCTTCGAGAGAGCTTATTAAAATTGCGAATCTTGCTCAAATATTTAACAAAGCTGCCACATCCACAAATTATATCCGCAATTTGCGAACAATGGCGTCGTCGCCGTGTATTCGGCTACCTGGTACGTTAATCGGCAATCAATATGGGACGCAGCTCCAACTGCTGCTAGAATCGGAGCCACGGGCAGCTGCCAGAGGCGCGCCCATTAAACATAAACAAAATTAAGTGACCATTAAAATGCCATAAACTGGCGGCGGCGTTCATGGCCATGTCGCTGGATGTGCCTGGATTAACTCTGGATGGTATCGAATGGGCTGCATTTGAAAATCTGTTGCACCCAGTCAGTGCTCCCCGCTTGCCACTTGCCAGTTGCCAGTTGCCAGTTGCCACTTGCCACTTGCCACTTGCCACTTGTTACCTCCCACCACCAAGTGGAGGTGCATCAAGGGGCACTTTCGTTTAATGCTGTTGCACGTCGGCCCACATAAATCGTGTACTTGCCGCATGTAGCTTTCAATTTGTGACAAGCCGTACTCCAAATGGAGCCCCAGCCGACGAAGAAGATGCGGCCCTGGGCTGGACGGGATCCAATGCCAATGTTGAGTGAGTCCAGCAAAATGCCGCGTGGGTGGATCGCGCCACTTGAGTCAGGCAAACTGAAGCCTCCTCCCACCTCGTCTGACCGCTTACGCAAAATGTTTCAATTAAGCCAAACAGGGCGAGTCGCTGCATCCCAGACAGAACTCCAGCTCCAGCTCAAGCTGCAGCTGCAGGAGGAGCTGCGGCCGGAAGTTGCCTGCGTTGGTCGATGCTCTGAGAAATGGCTGCGCGGCACGCAAATTATCAACCGTAGGTGCTCCTCAGTTCAGGGACCGAGGTCCGAGCCGAAGTCGTGCTCTCTCTCACCCAGCCAGGTGCCAAGCCGCGGGTCGCCTGATGGCTTTCCAGTGTTGTTGCTCTGATTATGGGCGCTGTTCTGGTGATTGATTTATCGGCTCCGGCGCTCCGCTAATTGAGTTATATTAACTCGGTGCTCTCTTTTTGAAGCCGCTCTCACACTGTCAGGCGGTCCCCGTTTGACGTTGAGCCGCCGAGCCGCTGAGCTGGCGATGACGAGCCACGACGAGGCCCGACTTATATGGCTAAAACGCGCCATTAATTGCAGCCCCACTTTAATATTTATTGTCAATTATTGTTAGTTTAATTGTCAATTATTAAAAATTGTTTCGTATCGCGTTGCAGCAGTTGTTGACGTCGATGTCTGTCGACTATGTCTATGTCTATGGAAAATTGATGCACGCGGCGTATGCGCAATGCACGCCACTGCACGCTTGCAACAGAAGGCTGCAACCCAGCCGGGTCTCAATCAATGCGTAGCTCAGGTGCCACATTGGATTCCCAGGCATCGGTCAGCTGTCAAGGCTTCGTCCCGGCTTCACACGCTTTTTGGACCCCGCTTGGTATTACGTCTGGGAATC
Source organism: Drosophila pseudotalamancana (assembly GCA_037075185.1). NCBI lineage: Eukaryota > Metazoa > Arthropoda > Insecta > Diptera > Drosophilidae > Drosophila > Drosophila pseudotalamancana. The sequence goes on along the minus strand of JBAMCK010001076.1, from coordinate 139,195 downwards.
ATCAGCCTCGGAGCAGGGGCCAACTGCGAGTCTCTGTTATCCGGTTCCTGGGCTACCCTTTCGGTAGCTGAGCGGCCGCGTAATCAATTACCCCCTCAGCCCAGACACCTGTGTGAGGCATCATTAAATGTGATCTTTCTTATTCCTTTATTGTTACTTTTATCATTCAATGCAATCCAATAAATCGATTTAAATTACTCGAATGCATTATTAACAATGTTGATTTGTTGTGTGGCACGTGATTTTAATCAGGCTAAAAGCAGATTGTTAAGAGTATTTTTTTTTAAATTTGTAGCACAGTTATTCACTGTTTTAAATATTCTATAAAACTAAAAAAATAATCATAAAATAATTAGAAGAATTTATTTGCAAATGGAGCTTTACAGGGTATCTGTAGTTCGATGTGACTTACATTTACTTCGTTACGCATTTTACGGCTTAATAAAGCAGAAGATGAGAAGACGCCTTTCCGATTGCAGGTGCTAACAGCTGAAGTATCTGAAGTAGCTGATGGCTCGATTTTTACAACCTGGCACCGTTTCATATTGATGGATATCAGGTGCAATCAACGTCTGCCGATTGCAATCACTGCAGCCCGCTATCAGCTATCGCTCTCTCTCTCTCTCTCTCTCTCTCTCTCTCTCTCTTTTATCTCCCTCTCTCAATCTCTCTTTCTTGCTCTCTCTCTCTCTCTCTTTGGACATTGACAAAAGCTGAGCGGCACGATCAAGGCCGGACTTGGCCGCAGCTGCATCTGATGGCCGCTGATGAATCGGGACGAGATCTCCTCGCCCCACCCCCTTCTTCGATTGTTACGTGGCGCTGATTCGCCTCATTATTTATTGTTTAGCTGCCCCTCCCCGCTGCCACCTCGTTCAGCAAGCGGGCATTGATTTTGCGGGCAGCTGGCGGGTAGCTTGCGTAATTGCCCATGTGGCAAACAAATTGGAATCCGCCAGCCAGCGATACAGCATGCAGCGTCTTGCTGCAAGTGCGCCGGCGTTGCCAATTGTTGATTTAGTGGTTGCTGGCAGCATCTAATGCAGCGATTAATCGCACAATTAACGGGTTAAACATTTTGACAAACTACAAAATACCCAACGATTTGTCTCAGCCAGGTGGTCGCCTTGTGGGTGTTGGCCGTCCACATCGCAAGCATAGCAGGAATGCAATAAGCACGCACGTAAATCAACAGGACATGCCACAGAAAGATGGCCGAAGCAGGTTAACTTGCCACCTGCTCGTTGCTTCTAATCAAGTCGAGACGAACGACCACGTGGACGACAACTGCGCTGCTCTCGTCCTGGCTTGCCGCCTCATAAAAACCAAATGAATGCCTCTCGTTGCCGTTGCTGTTGCCGTTGCTGTTGCCATTGCCGTTGCAGGAGCTGCTGCTGCTGCCTCACAAAAACTTTACGACAAGCCACACAAATTGGATGCTCTTGTTTTGGGTCAGAAACTCTAGACTTGTTATGACCTGCAGCGGGTATGACGACTTGGTCTTCAGGTTTGAACCTGCAACCTAGATTTGTCTAATTCAAGATAGTTTGAGTGGTAGTTGAATAATTTTTATTTATTAATGTGATATTCAATTTGTATAACAGCATGTATAAGTAGTATGTGTAACAGTTTACTGGTTAGAACGCTTGCAAACATATATTAAACACTTTATATATGAACATATAACAGTTTGTATAACAGAATTCATGTACTTCAATTAGGTACCTTTTTTTTAGTTTCTGTTAAATAACATAAGAATATAAGTTAAATATCTAGTACATACGTATAACAGTTTGTATAACAGAATGTATTTACATGATTTCAATAGCTTTACTGGATTTATTTAGTTTCTGTAAAATAATATAATAATATAAGTTTAATACCTATTACATATGTACATATAACAGTTTGTATAACAGAATGCATGTATGTTCATGAATTAAATAATTTCTATTTAGTTTTTGTAAATGAATATAAGAATATAAGTTAAATATCTAGTACATACGTATAACAGTTTGTATAACATAAATATGAATTAAATACCTTCTATATAGTTTCTGTAAAGTTATATATTAATATAAGTTGAATAAATAATAAATATATATAAAAGTTTGTATAACAGAATGTCTGTGCATTTATTCTACAGTCTATACTCCAGAGGGAGATCCCATTCAAAAGGATTTTATTAGGAGCTTCCATTTAAGGAAAGCGTATTAGAATTTCGTTGTTCCTTTCGGTGTTGGTCTCTTGTTTTATGTGCCACACGGCAGCCACTTGGACTTGCATCATGTTGACGGTGATCACGAGAGCAGGTGGCAAAGCGCTTGCCGTGTATCCACGCCTCGAGGCTGGCCGTTGGCCATTTACATACCCTACTCTAGTAGCCGATATAAATTTTCGGGCGCAAATGAAATGCAATTTTAGCGAAGCACAGGGCTCTTATCATTTGCGAAGCATCAGTACAGAAATTAAATAAAACTGCTGTCAAAGAGCCAAAAGGCGAAACGGCGAAACGGCAAAACTTGTAGGAGGAAGCCACCAACGCTGTCATTCGCCGATTCCAATCGTCTGCGCGGCTGCTGCGCTCCGTTTGGCAGCGCCAGGCGGGCGCTTGCGATTGGTATCGCACATGCACCACCCGCTGCACCACCCGTTGCACCACCCAAACACCCGCTTGCTGCAGGGCACAAGCTCTGCGTTTCCCACACTCACGCACCCAATGCGACATTTTCTAAATCGAATAGATGCCAAAAAAAAAAACCAAAAAAAATTGAAATAAAGAATAAGAAAAAGAAAAACACTCAAAGACAAACCGCAAAGACTATAAAGATTTTTAATATGCGAGCGTCCGATAAGTGAGGTGCGCAGAGAGACGTCCGACGGCTGCGGCGGAGTCGAGCAAAGCGCAGCTGCTGCCGCATTAATTACACTGCACTGCGCCTTGGGGCAGGTCGGCGACGGAGACATCAGACGGAAACCAGCTTGGCCGGCTCTTGGCTGTTGGCTCTTAGCTGTTGGCTGTGGCCTGTTGCCTGTTGGCTTTTAGCTGTTAACTGGCCTAGCGAAAAGCACCCGCATAATGCCATTCATGCTGCGATAGACTGCGCATAAAATTCATTGCTTTTTGAATGTCGTTTGTCGTTAACGGGCCGCAAGTTTGTTTCACATTGATTTGGGTATCGAAAACTACAAAAAACAAATCAGTTAAATTGTAGCCAGAAACTAAGTAAATTGTGGCATTAGTTTTCCTAGTTTTCCTTCCAATAGATCAATCGTAGTTGTGTGTGTCGACTGCACATCTCTAACAATTTAATCGATTCAATTAATTATATTTTTCTATTTCGCCATATGTGTAAACATTTAAAATCAACTCTGAAAATGATTTCTTTTTTTAGATCATAAGCAAGGAATCGCAAATTGTTGTTTACTCCATTTCCATTTACGATCTGCATTAAAAACCACATTGTGAGCTAAGAGCCAGCTTACACCGTAAAGGCCGTAAAGGCCGTAAAGGCTTACAGAAGTTACAGACCATGTCGACGGCAACAATTCTAAGGAAATCTGTCACATTTATGAGAAGTTTAAGGGAATCGCGCAGCGTATAAATTCTGTTTTATACTATAGATTGCCTCATCAGCAGGCCGTGGCCAACACTCCGGTGTCCTTGTCCGTCCTGCCGTCCCTGGAATGGAATCGCAGTCCAGTCCATTTTCATTGCCCTCGGTGCTTGCAATTGGCGATTACGCCGCCACGATAAGCATATTGGTAGCATAGACCTGGCCAAAGATTCCGTCGCTGGCGCACAAAAGTGGCAACAGCAATTTGTAGTTGGGTGAACGTGTAGTGACCAAAACGGCAGTTAACTTTTTGCTGCTGCTGCTACTGCTGCTTAATTAATAGAGAGTTGCTCCATGGACTCTCGAGTCCGGTGACTGCTGAACACTTGCATATGATCAATACGTGTTGATTAGTGCTTGGTATCAGGCTCGTATCTCGGCGCTCGGCTTTTATGGTCCGCTTCTGTTGACAATTTCTTGCCATATGAGCTACGGCCTTCACTGCAGCTTTTGTCGCATAAATCAAGCTGCTGCGCACTGCAGCTGCAACTCGCAGCAGAACCACCCAAACCAAATTTACAAAATTATAAAAAAAATAAATAAAAAAAAACTCAATTGCGGGTGTTGCTCGTTCCCAGGCACAACAAGTTTCTCCCTCTTCCTCCCCATCCCTCTCTCTTTCGCGCCAGCTCTTCAAAGCGACCTTAGAAAATATGCAATTGTCTGGCTTTAATTTATAGCCAGGTATGCATTTAAATTGCAGGCATAAGGCCATTGAAATCAATGAGCTGCTAAGGTCGTGTCTCGTGTGTGGGTGTAGCTAGAATTCTCGATGCCCAGACAAACTGCACAACAACAGCAACAACAACAACAACAACAGCAACGACTGCACCTGTTGCAGCTGCAACTCCAACTACAACTCCAACTGCATTTCCGTCCGTCTGTCCAGTCGAGGCCCCAATGCGCATGCAAATTTGTGATTAAGGTCAGCAGGCATCATCAACTATGGTCACAGCGTCCGCCCCGGGTTCATCTGCAGCTCCTCTGCCTCCATTGCCGTCCAGTGGGTGCTACGGGCAACGGTTGTTGCCAGCCAGACGCAAATCTTGCTGCAATGCGTGCCCGCCCCAACAGTTAATCTGAAGATGCAAATGGTGACGGGTCTAAGCATTCAAGCCTTAGAGCTCCTCAGCTATACGTGTTTGCATAGAGTGCACAAATTTGGGACTAAGAAGCACAACCGTTAACAGGAAAATTCCGGAAGTCTGTTATATAAGCAGATTTCTAAATAAATAAATATTGTTTATTCATAAGCCATCCATCAAAGCATTTATTGTTTTCGTAGAATCAAGAGTATATTGTTCTATACTAAATCAGGTACTGTTTAATTCCTAAACGCGATCTTTATCTTTCTTTCCATATTGTATCAAAATTATTTTTCAATGCCAACAACATTGGTTTACATTTTTTTCAGATTTAAGTAATTCTTACGTCCCTTAGCAAAGCGATCCATTCTTTTTTAAATGAAAACATAAAAGAATTGTTCCTAACTTTTTTGTACTAAACGCAAAAAACAAATCCACAAATATATGGACACTTCTTACTGCATAACAAACGTATTTAAAAGCCGTTTCGAATTAAAAGATTTAACTTTCGGCCCATGGAAAATCAATCCGATTTCCATCTTCAAAAAAAATCCATAAAAACGAACAGGAAACCGTTATTGAAGACTAATAATCAGCAATAGGTTGTCAACAGCATGTCGAAAATTTTGATAAGCTCGGTAAGTTGTATTAAGAGTAAACATTTCTGGAAACTGAAGGAATCATTTTCTAATAATTTTGAAGCTGGTTCTGGTTCTTATTGCCAACCTGGCAATGACGGAACTTGCGCCCCATATTGCCTATAAGGGCGTGGAAGTTAGTCCTGTTGGTGACAACAAATACACTCTGAGGTCAGTGTCAAGTGTTTCACTTCCTTATCTGTAGACCTATAATTGAAGCGATTCTTTCACAGAATCTTACACTCTGATGGAACTTCACTGGTAGAAACTGTGCAGAAAAACGAATTAGGTCAATATGAAGTGAGGGGCAAACTAGTCCAACCCGAACTCAGCGCACTTGGCAAACTGTTTGTTACATATAAGAAATCTAGAAATAGCCCCGTGACCAGATACCTCTATTTACCGCCTGACGTCAATACGGAAGCTGATGAAGCTTAACAAACATGAAGGGCTTGTAAGTTTGTATACTAAATGATTTCAATAAATGTGTGCATGATAAACTTTTTTTTAATAAACAACGCCGATAACAACGCCGATAATATTTATTATACATACTTAGAAAAAAGAAGGGATAATAATTATAATTTCCGATATCTGCTTTAGTTTCCTTAAGGTATTATTTATTTCAAGTATATTTATGACGAAACTCGAACTGTTACTGCAGGGAATTGTCCAGTCGGATATTTATTATTCTTGTTTTGAATAAATAGAAGAATCATTAATTAATTATTAATAGTTATTATGTTACTTTCCCACACCTTCTTAATATTTCAAAAACGAGATATTATGCAACGTGGCTGATAAACTTTTGTTATTGTTTCTCAACGACCTTGATATTCATTATTCATGGCATATGTAAGGTCTAGGGGACTTAATAATTCTATTTCGAATTGATGCGTTCCATTCAAATTCGTTGGCTATAACTATAAAACGGCTTTTATTAAACACTTTTTAGTTCTCAATCTGGATTCGACTACTACAATATGTCTGGCAATTTGTTAAACTCCGTAGGTGATATATAAAATTTTAAATACTTTAATTTATTTCATATTTCTGTAGGCCGCTTTTGTCATAATTGCCAACTTGTTTCTATTATCGCCATTACCAGCAATTGGACATTGGCAGCATAATAATAATAAAGAAGTCTCTGAAAATCAAAAGGCTCGACTCGAATACCTCAGGGATAACGTTTTCAGAATTATGTTAGTTCTTCGACCAAATTGATTATATATCTTATATTAATTAAGTGATTTGCATGCAGACTTCCCGATAAAAATGGTAATATGATTGAGCAGGTCGTGGAGAAAACCAAGCAGGGCTTTTTTGAATCGAGAAAGGAGCCCAAGCCTTTGAATCTTGGATCGGAGGCAATACTAATCGAAACCTCCAAATTGGGTACCAACGCCTACCTGACCAAGTACAGTGTAACCCCGACATCTGACTAAATCGAATTGAATTACTTTAATTATGGTGCATCAATAAATAGCAACATTTTTCAGTTTATATATAATGTAAATTGCATCAGGTATTAGTCATATCCACTTTGAAAAGCTGCCTATCGAAGGACGCCGGCCAGCGCATTCGTCTTTATTGCCAAAAGTGAGTTGTTAATAAGCCATATTGCGAGCTTTGAGGCACAGTTGGCACTTGCATACTGTGGCCGAAGGCAAAGAAAAAGTCAGTTTCCGTTCCCAGACCGGAGCACAATCATCCAGTTGGTACTCAAGTAGCGCTGCGGGGCACACTTCCGGGCTAAAAATGTGTGTCATAAAAGCGTCCGCTCTAACTGAGGTGCTTAAACGAAGCCTGTTTATTAAATATGCCTTGAATTGGCAAAAATAGTCGCTTTGCCCGTTGCCAACAGGTAAATACACACATGCATATGCCACATTAAGCAACTCACACTATCTTTAAATACTCTATATCTCATTTTGCATAATAAAGTGCCTCAATATTCGGTTTGACCATTCCAAAACCTGTTCATATTGATTCCATTAACTTCTGGATTATTTAAGCTTCCTGATAACGTCATTTAAAAATCAATAGGATGAATATAAACTTACCCTAAGTTTTCTCTTTTTCTGAAAGTTCGATTTAAAACTAAGGAAAAACTTGCTAAATACTTTGTTTCAATTGATAGAAAAATATCCCCTATATTGTGAGTGAGACAGAATAATGGAAGGTTCGAAGAATTTTCTTTAATTTGTTTATTCTGCACAATCTACATATAACATATATTAATTTATTTCTAAAATTCAGAAAAATTAATATTTTTAAAACACATTTATCTAAATTACTGTTATGATAACAATTAATTAAACTGGGTTTTATTATCAAAATATAGCAAAGTTTTATTGTGGGTGGTATTAGAATTATCTCACTAATTCATGCTAAAGATCGTTAAATATTAGTGCTGAATATTAATAACCGCTTAAACAAGTTTTCGGCTGAAAAACTGATTAGTGAATCTGATTAGTTTGTTGACAGATACTAACAGAGAAAGATCGAAAACATGTTAGAGAATTTGCTTGCTGTGGTGCTCTATTTGTATTTGTAATCTAGAGTTAAATTTCGGTAAATCATAATTATTCTCTTTGCATTGGCATTCGGAGTGATAGTTCCTCCTATTGAAGACGACAACGTGACAGAATATTTTTTAGCTAAGGCCACGCCATGAGACAGTGGAATTGATACCACCTGGTGGATTGCTGGTTAAGGGCAAGTTCTCTGAGAACTACATCAAAAATTACGGAATTCTAACCTGTGAAGTAATTCGCATTGGATATGTAACCAAGCACAGCTTGGAGAAGAAAACATTTACGGCTCTCCCTGTCACAGCCATCTGCTTGAAATCATGGCTAGAACAATATGCTAATTACATAGTCACAGTTGTAAGTGAGTACAGTAATCGAAATAAAAATAATTAAATGATAAATAAAAATTTATTTTACAAATATTTATTTGTATATATCATCTTGGCTAAATGATTGTAATTAGACTAGTTTAATATGCCCAAGTTAATCCCTTCGCTGGCAAGTTTTTCGTTCTAGCAAAGTCGCGCTTAGTCGCTCATTTGAGCAACATTTGCCGATGTTTGTCGGTGCTTTGGGCCTTGCACTTCACAACGCATCCATAAACACTTGATGGCTGTGCCGGTGGAGTCGAGCTGCAGGCTGCAGGCTGCAGACTGTAGGAGCACCCCAACTGTACTTTGTGCACGCAATCAAGCGGCAAATCAACAATTTTCCATAGCAGTGAAGCGAACGGTTTGGCTTTGTGCGGGTGATTGACGCTTGTTGCATGCAACGGCTGTGGCAACAACTTCAGGCCGTCGATTTTAAGTGGTCGCAACCGCAACGTGAAAATACTTAGCAAATAGCCCCTCGGGTCGAACTTTCAACAGCCGGCAGGCCAAACAGCCAAGCAGGTGAAATGTTTGCTGAAAATCAACAGCTTGGCTGGGCCTTTCTATCCCCATAGTCCGCTCCACTCGCTCTATGCTCTATGCTTTACGCTCTATGCACCTGGTCCTACACACCTGGTCGTGCTTCTGTGCGTGTGTCAATATGCGTGCAACAAGTTTGCCTTGGCAGATTTTTGTGGGTGCTCCACACTTTAAATTTATTACAACTCGATTACTTGTACTTACCACATTTTTTTGCCCAGTTGCCAGATATCGATCAGGGTGCCCCGTAGGCAAAGCCGCAAGCGTCGGAGCCGCAAGCGTCGCAGCCACAAGCCTCGGTCCCAGTGTCGGCCTCACCTGGCCATCGATCGCCCACAACAAGACTTCTCCTCGGCCCGCGCACTGCGCTGCGCTGCGCTGCATGTAAATTAGCATATCGTGCGCGTAATCTGGCCAACAGGAGGCTCCACTTCGCATCCTGCTGTTGCGGCATGTGAAGGCGTCATCGGAATCGGAATCGGAATCGCAGTCACCGTCCCAGTCACGCAATGGTCCGAAGCCGAAGCCAAAGCCAAAGCGAAACACTGACCACTGTGTGGGCAGCTGAACAGCCTCGAGCTGGACTCCAGTCGCAGCTCCACTTGGAACTCCAGTTGCTCTGGACTCTCTGTGCGTGCTGCACTCTGGCTTAATGACATTTTATCTCTTGCGATGGCTGCCAAAATTATACATACGCCGCGTTGTCGTTGCAAAGTGTTTGTTATGCAAGCATAAAAAACAGTTAAACAGCTGCAAATGTTTGTTTTGTTTTCAGTCCAGAATTTTTATGCAATTGGCAGCGGAAATTGCTTTGCACATTGCTTTTTATGACATTTTAATATGCAAAAGTTTTGGGACAAAGCAAATACCTTTCGTCCTGCCACCGACTTCAGCGGCTCACTTGTCTATGCATGTCTATGCATGTCGACTGCCAACTTTTTGGTGACAGTCGACTGGTCATCGGTGACTGGTAACTGGTAACTGGTAACGGGTGACTGGTCAAGGAACTCCGTTCTAACATTAAGTGACACCATCAAAATGCATTTAATTCAGTTTTTATTGAGTTGACAAATCCAATTAGCAGCAAGTTTTGGCCATTTTAAAGACAAACTCAGCCAAAACTGAAAACTGAAAACTGAATGCCCATCGCCCAGAGTCCGAAACACTTCAAGAGCCACTCACATACTCCGGCTATATTCCCGGAGCGCCGTCGGCTCGCTTTAGCACTTGCCCGCAATATGCCATTAGAGCGCACGAACTTTAGTCCTGGTGCGGCTGCTGTGGTTCCTCATCCTCATCCGCATCCGCATTCGCTTTGGCATCCGCACGGGCGACACGTTGAAGCCGCATTGTTAACTGTTGACTTTTCTTAAACTTTTGCCACTGTCTCCAGCAGCTGGAAGCGGGCGGGCAGCGCATAAAAAATGTATACCAAATCCCTGCACTGCAGCTGCAGCATTACGTGGTTAGCGAATTTATTATGCAGTGGCAGTGGCTGTGGCTGTGGCAGTGGTTGAGGCAGTGGTTCGGGTAGTGGCCGTGGCAACAGACGTCGCAGCCACCGCCAACGCTGCATTCGTGTGTGGGCCATCCCCAGCAGCCAAATGGAGCAGCTGACTAAGAAGCAACTGCTGCTCCTTTAGTTTCTCTTGGCTGCTCTATCAACTAATTGACTTTTAACAAACAAATCGTGCAAGAAATCATATTGAACCGGCGCTATTCATTAGCTGTAAAGCTGTGAGACGCTCAAGTGCACTTCGAACTATTTCTACAGGGACTTTCGAAGTCGAGGTCGACTAGCCAATGCTCTGCCTCTGTTCTTCGTGTATCTTCGAATTAATAGAAAAGAGTTTTGAGAAAATCATGGGCGACCTTGAAATGCTCTGCCTCTGCTTCTTGTGTTATATAAGCGAAGAAAACATCGTTACCTATTTTTTTAGATCAAACATTTTTTTTTTTGCCATAAAAAATACTTTCAAAAAAGTCCTTAAACAAGACTTATATATATATATATATATATTTTTTTTTGTTTGTTTCTTATGATATACACTTTTATTTTAGATCTGTGCTTATTTGGGAAAAATACAATTGATCTCAAAATCCTTTTTTTTTCCCAAAGAAAACACTTTAGACAAATAGCTTGAACAAGGCTAATTTTAATTTTTTTAATGATATTTTCTTTATTTTAGTTAAGCGCTTATTTGCACAATATTTAAATTAATTTCAGAATCGTTTTTTTTTCCTTAGAAAATACTTTCGACAAATAGCTTGAACATAAAGTTTTTTTTTGTTTTTTATGATATTCTCTTTTATAAGCACAGATCTTAGCTTAATAACAACAATTAAATTGATCTTTTCGATAGTTTCGAGCAATTTCTTAAACAAGGCTAATTTTAATATTTTTTTGGGTTATTTTTTAAATGTTCTTTTATTGAAGATCTGTACTTATTTCATTACTTTGTTTGCAAAGTGAACCTTAGATTTCCAGCTTTTAGCTCACTGAACCAAGCGCAAAAAACATTCTGATATGAAAAACTAGTACAGAAAATAATTTACAATCTTTCTCTTAGCCAAAGAACTGCAAAACGATGGACTTCGCCTATGTACCCGTATTAGAAAGCGTGTGCAAAGGAAACAAAGCAGAAACAAACCTTTAAGAATGCGCATACATGGAATACGGATTCGGACTTGGTCCTGGACTAACTCGAACGCACTTGCTTAAAAATTCTATTTCTTAAACGTGCTCGTCGCCTCGTTGGCAACGATTGCGGCTCCCGGCCGGCTGCGGACTACATCTATACATGTGTAGCAATATGTGTATATATGCATATATATATATATATATATGTATGTGTGTATATGTATACTGCTACGTATGCAGTTGGCCTGGCTCTGACTGTGTCTTGGCTGCCGCTGTGCAAATTTAAGTGTTTTGTACGTGCGCCAACAGCAATTGGCAAATTCAAAGGCGTGTTAGCATGCCATCAGGAGTTCAGGAGTAGCCGGAGTGAGAGAGAGGCGGAGCTGAGTCTCCGGGCGGGCTGCATACCCAGGAGGGTGTTTGCGGGCGAATTATCCTTTCAATTTGACTTGGCATATGTGTGTGGCTGCAGTTCTGTATGTGAGAGTGTGTGTGTGTGTGTGTGTGTGTGTGTGGCGAAATCGCATTTTAAATTTGAAATGTCTTGAGATTCTCTTTTGCCAATTCGCATGTCCTTTGCCATATTGCCATATTGACGTATGCCTTGCGCCCAGTTCCGTTTGCTGCTACTTTGGTATGCGCTGGGGCAAGTATCGCAATTGATTTATATTGAAAAGTCTTAGACCGTCTTGGCCACTTCCTGGGCCGTCGACTGTGGGCTGTAGCTGTGGCTTTTACTCACAGCCGAGGCCTTTGAGCTTAGACAGAGCGGAAGTCACATCAATTGGCCCGGCTGATATGGGTCGAACGCTGTGTAGGAGCTAACATGTCTGCAACATCTGCTAATGCCACAAATTGCGGCAAACGAGTTCTGCGGCTGCAACATTTAATGATGATTTCATGTAGGTGCCGCCAATAAACTCAATGCTTAAATATTGCATTCTTAATGCTACATCGGCGACAATTCTGCAGCCGCTCGCCTATTTGATTCATAATTAGTTGGCTGTGCCGCAGCCTGACAACAGAGTCTGCGACTGCCAACTGACAACAGGTTGCAAGCTGCAATCGGCGCAAAGTTGACACATTTGCCGGAGCCAGATAGACGACGCGTTGACTGGCTAAACGTTTTATGGCCGCAAAGTACCGTTGACAATGCGACTGCGATTCCGAATGAGCCCTGCAGGCTGCCGTGCAATGTTGCAACATCGCTACGCTGCAACTTGGCAACTTTATGCAAAATACTATTTGGCTTTGGCTTTGATGGATGGCAAATGGAAACGTCGCAGCCGAGGATGGTTCACTGTTAGGGTCCGGAATATGAAATGTCACTGAACTGTTTGTTTTTGTTGCTGACTTGATTCAAAATTATTCTTTATACTCAAAGAAGTTCGTCAGTCAGAGCTGACTGACTTGCTGACTTAATGAATGAATGGCAAACAATATAAAATCAAATGACAAAGAATGGTTACACCTGCAAAGTGATGGCTAAATCTCACAGCAGTTCCATTAAATTAGCCAAGGCAAAAGCATTAATTGGCAAATTTATCAAGAATAACATTTGAAGCTGTTTATTTCGTGGATTCACACTTAGATTAGTTAAATTAACAAAACACACGTCTAAGTTTTTGTGCTAATTTATAAAGCACGCAGAAGAAATCTTTGAGTAAGTAAAGATTTTGTTGATCAGTAGCATTATAATATATACGATCAAAATGAATCTGCATGTGATGCTAAGGATGTTCAAAATAATAATAATAGTAATAATAACAAAAATAATAATAATAATAATGATTCTCCCACTCGACAGGCAACTCAACAACGAGGAGTCGGGCTCGAATCCCAAACAAGACTCGATTGTCTATTTAAGAACTGCGTTTTGATAGTTTTTGAACTATGTCAACTATCGCCTCCATTTTACACATATAAAAATTCACATATTAACGATAGTTTTTACACGATCGAAAGTTGTTTACAGTCTGGATTGAAAATGATGAACCAAACATTCCCTTGGATTTGTAAACATGTCAACATGAAATACTTCCGTAAAAGTAGCGCACCATTAGAATGTGAGCAGTGTTGTACAACGAGTGCTGATCACAGTGATTATGAAATAAAATGATTGCCCAGCCCATTTGGCAGCGCCGCAAATTGATACCCGAAACAAATGCACACGCAACAGCCTTGGTCGACGGGCTGAGGCAGGGGAAGGGAATTACGGAGGAAGGCTGGAGAAATTGGAATTCATAATTCATGGCTTCTGGTGGGTCGCTGGCTGCTCGGCAAATGCATGGCTTATAGTTATAGTTAACTCCATGTTGCATGCAATTATCCAGCGAAACACCTTTACTTGCCACCGCACGCGGCCGATTGGAACCGGCCGTAAAAGGCGTGCTGTAAGTCGAGTAGGCAACAGTGCGATGGGATGCGGCATATACATATATATTTTATTTATATTTAATTGAAACATTTTTAGCTGCGCCGAGGCGACAATCGATTGAAGTGCCCGCTGTCGATGCGATCGATTTGCATGCCACTGGCTGAGATCGCTGCTCCGGCCACAAACTGTGGATGCGATTGCGGCTCCGGGCTCCGGGATCCGGCTCGATTTGCTCCGTCGTTGACTCCATGTTGCGATGCTTGTCGCCTGTCACATTGACAGACGCTGCGCCAACTGTTGTTTGTATCGCTCCTCCCCCCCTCCCCTTCTACAACTGAATGACAAACTACAACGCAGACGCGTCTGCATCTTTGTTTTTCTTTAATTTTTTACTTAATTAAATTTGAATTTGTAATTTGCGCAGCGCTCAACTATTTTGCGTCGACGTCGAAGTCGACGCCTGCAAAATAAATCTGCAAGCCATATGAGCTATGTTGATGTTGTTGTTGTTGTTGTTGGTGGTACTGTTGGCGTTGCAGGCCATTGCCATGTTGCTTAGCATTGAAAATGATGTACAAGTTGCTGTTGCTGTTGCCGTTGCCGTTGTTGATGCGTTGGTGTGGCGACCAGACCAACGCCTGGCCGAGCCTCGAGCCTCGCGGCCCGTCTTCGCCTTGCCAGGCCCGCGTCTGTCTGCCCGCCTCTCGGCTTGTCCGTCCGGCAGCCCGGCCGGCTGGCTCTAGCTGACTGTGTCTGTATGGCTATGTGGCTGTGTGTCTGTGTGTCTGTGCACTTGCAACAAACACTCCCACCCAGAGGGGGCATGCCGCAGTCGTAGTCGTAGTCAGCGCGCTATAAGATTTATCACATTGTTCCACAGATTGTCTGCAGATCTTATGTATGCACACACTATATAGTGGAGGATGCGGCTGCACTGCACCCGCGCCTACCACAACATATTGCTAAACCAAAACAGCCAGCGAGCGCTAAGTGACGAGGGTCGCTCGAGACATATGGCGAAATGCCAGTTGCAACTGAAGTCCAGAATTACAATTGAAATATCGCAAAAAAAGCAGTAATGAAAAATAATATTGGCGGTTCGGCTTTAATTCTGAATTGATTATTAATGCCTGAATTATTTAGTTTTAAAGAGAATAAAGAAATGTATTTCAGAGCTTTCCTTAATTTAAAGTAGACTCCATTTCAAATATTTTAATTCAACTAGCATTCAATGTAATTGAATAACAATCAACCTTTACTATTTTTGTCTAAAATGCATTGCAAGAACTTTTCGAGCTCGCCTCTTCTGGAGCTATGAGTGCGGATAGGATCAGTGATCTGTAAGTCTGTTGAACTTCAGTGGAAATCGCATATTCGTGAACGGGGAAAACTATTTGGTCTGTTTTTCAGCCTGTCTACCAGAATCTGAGAATCTGAATCTGCGCATCTGAATGCAGCAAACGCGCCTGCAATTGCCAATGTAATGGCAATGGGCATGATATGCACTTTCCCAAATCACACTAAACAGATGTCGCATTAAAGGAGCAGACGCTAGTTTGTCGCCCTCATCGCCGCATTGGTCCAAGTCCAAATCCGCAGATGTTGTTTGTGGGGGAGTTCTGCAGTGGCTGCCAGCGAATGTGTCTGGACGGCGAATTTCCCTGTTGGATGTCACATTTCATGATATTGGGTGGATTCCAAGTAAAAACTTTTTCTCTATGTATAAATAGATACGAATGCTCAGTCGAATCTGGCTCTGGGAGTCGTTTGCTAACCAAGCATAAACTGTAACAAATTTTTATGTTTCAATCTGACAAATTGTTTGATTTTGTTCCTGGTTGTTGGTCGACTCAGGTGGCTGATCGACTCGCCTGGTGGTCGGTCGTTGCCACATCAAATCAAATATTTTAATGTGCTGCCAATCGAATTGATTTTGTTTCGAACTCTATTCCCAGCCACACACACACACACACAACACACAAATTATAATAATAATAAAAATCATTTAATTTCAATAATTCGAAAGTTGCTTTCGAACTGTTGTCTTAATGAAAGGTTTTAGGTTAAGCTGCGTGGCTTATCGCTTGGATGCGGCTGTGGGCCTATGGTATGGTAGCAAACTACTGGCACCCACTGTGCGCTCACAGTTCTCTATGCAAGTCTCTGTCGGGCTCACCAATTCAAGTTAATTACTTTTCACTGCACTTGACTTTGGTCACACGCTCAATCTGCCACGGCGGCGACCACGACGACGACATCGCCAGCTGCCCGTGGCTTTTCTCACCAGGGAAATCTGCCAACCAGGAAACACACAAAGACACTGAGATATACACAGATCCGAGCTTGCTGAGTGGCAGCAGCAGCCGCCGCAGCCGCATGTTAATTTTCCGCATGCTAAACTTTTAGCACAGTAGCAAATGCAATGGCAGCGACGCGGGTGCCGGTCATGTGAATGTGTTAGTGGATGCAGTTGTTGGTTGCTGTATGCTGGAAGCTGGATGCTGGTTGCTGGTCAGTGGTCAGTAGTCTGTGGTTTGTAGGTTTGCTGCCTGGTTGCTGGTTAGTGGCCATCGGACGTGCCTAAATTGCCGCTAAATTGTTATCTATGAGTGCGGCGTGTGCGCTGGCATTTGGCAATGCCTCCGCTTTGGCATCTACTCAGTCTCGTAATTAAAAACACATTCAATGTGCGCAAAATCACAGGCCGCAGAGTCCAGTCTGGCCAGCAATTTCCATTAGGGCTCCGCACCAGACTATACCACTGTACCAATGTACCACCCTGCTCCCCCTCCAGTCCTCTTCCACTCCCCTACCACTCCACCAGCTGCACTCCGTACTGGACCGGTCCATTAACTCTCGTTGTTTGACACATAATTCCATAACTCGCTGCCAGATCGCGGCCAGCGGGCTGCTCGGTTTATCTGCTCTGCCCACCTCGTGCAATTATTCGCTTTTTGGCAGTGCAAACAATTTCGATTTATCGACGGAGCTCACGCGGCGCATGCGTACAGCCCGTACAGACTCGGAGCTCGAATCCCAGACCTCAACACCACGACCACGATGGTGGCCGCAGTCTGGGCATTGGCTGTGTGTGTGGGTCGTGCGGTTTTGATTGTAATTGCATTGCATTACATATTTTTATTATGCCTCAAGGTCGTGTCACTGTTGCGGCATGCCGATCTATATGGAATATTGGACAATTCTTATGCAAAAATAATCAATTACAGATTGGCTTTATTGACTTTATTGGCCAACTCAGGCCCTGGGCAGCGCTCGACAGATGCATGCCATATGATATGCACATAAAAGTGACAACTCTGAGCGATAGATAATTCTTATTATTCACTGGATCCGTTCGACAGGCATGCAAAATATTTATCAAATAATGAAGAAAAAGAGTAAGCAGCTTGTCTGAATGTAAGATCAGACCTATAGAGTGTAAAGGATGTGAATGTTTGGCTATTATTATAAAATTAGTAACTGAATCTGTTTAAGCTGTCTGTGAATTTCATGCCTCTGATTACTTTTGTTTAAGCTCTAATAGTCAACTACATCTATGTATTTAATACCTCTAGCAAATTTCTTTTGGGCTCAATTCCGTTGCATGACTGTTTCTGAAAAAATGTCAGTTTTCTAACGAAATGCAGCGCACCCATCCCAAGGCAGAGCTCGAGTCCGTAATTACCATAACATTTTTGCAAGCACTGTCACTCAGCCGAACGGAATTACAAACTGCAACTGACAGAATTCGTTTTGGCCAACAGCAGTCAGGAGTCAACAGCTTTCAGCAGAGCCCTCGGGTCGAAAACCTACAAAATGAAGTGTTTTATGACATATTTAACTACTATTATGCACATTATCCACTTTGCGCAAATTGCCGCCCTCTGCGACTAGCGCCAAATATATTAGCGCAGAAAACAAACAAAAAATAAAAAAAAAAACAAAAAGAAGAATAATAAAAGATATAAAAAATCACACAAAAAAATAAAAAACGTTGTACAAAAATTAGTCTAGTTGAGTACAAAGAACGACAGCGGCATAAAAAATGTGGCAGCACATAAATAAAAATTTAATTTTCCGCCTTTGTTTTTTTTTTTTATTTTGTCTTCTGAAACACGCGATGACGCGGCGGCTACTCCAAGCTCTCCAACTTATTGTGCTCCGCCTGTAATTATGTAGAGTAGACAGAAAAGAGGATGAAAAAATTTCCAAAATATATTTAAGAGCGTCGCATGGCATTTTATTTTATTTATATGGCCAGCTTGACTGTGCTGAGCCATAAAGATTTGCATGGGGATTAGTGCAAATATTGTGGCGCGTTGAAGGCTTGAAAATTTAGCGCGCAATTTGCTCGGGCCACACGTCGTATGTGTAATCTGCGCTGCCCTCTTGACAGCCACCAATAGCCAACTTCATTAGGCACACAAATTAAGCGATAAAACTACAAGAAATTCATTAAGCAAATTCTCACACCAAAAACAACAGCAGAAGCCCCCCAACTTGGCGAAAGGTGTTTGCTAAAAAGGCTTAAGAAAGAAAAGTGCGGCTTAGCCGACTTGCAGATGCGCTGAAGAAAGCCTAAAATGGACAAGGAATATAGATTGAGAATCGGATCTAACCTGTGTTGAATTGTCTTCAATAGTTTACCAGATTAATTATTAATCTATAATTTTTAAAATACAATGTAAGACTTTGTAAGATATTGATTGATATATAAGTACTAAACTTCTCTAGATGGTAGATCTATAACGATCTATCGGGTTAATTTCTGAAGTGTGATTGACGTAGATATACGTGAGAACATATTTCCATCAAGTTTTCAGTCCAATTCGAATTGTTTGTTTTTATAAACTAACACATGAACAGCAACACGAACTTCAGACGAACTGAAATCCAGTCCAGAGATCTTAATTTGCCACCTCTTAGTTACACTTGTTACTCGCAAATAACAAATCAATGGTTAATTGTCTGATAGATTTCTATTGTCGAAACAAACTGAAGGTAAAAGTCACGAAGCTCACAGCTGGTCAGGGTATACGAAAATGGAAAGGCATTGGTACAAGCAATTGCCAAAAAGTTGCGCATGTGCAGGCGAGATTGAGATTCGATTCGATTGGAATTGGGGATTGTTGGACCATTCAACTGGTTGCCGGACTGCCGGACTGCCTGACTGCCATACTGCCTGAGTGCTTGGTTGGCCGTGTGAACGGTCGCTTTGTATGTTAACTACACGCATGTAAAATGTACTTTCGATACCGATCTCTCAGTCGCATTTGCAGTCGCAGTCGCAGTCGCAGTCGTAATCGCACTCGCACTCGCTGCAGTTGCTGCCGGCGTCGCAGTCAGCGGCATAGGCAAAGTCATTTCGGGCTCTTTCATGGTTGCCATTAATTAATTGAGCGTGCACTCACCTGAGCCGCCGCCTTGCCACCTTGCCGCCTTGCAGCCTCCTCGCCATTCTAAGCGTGGCTTGCGTCAGGCTTTTGTTTGCTTAGGCCAATCTGCAGCGCTGATCTCTCGAGGCGTTGCGGCTGCAGTGGCAGCTTCTGAGCGCGAGGCGTTGCGGCATCAGCGTCTAATGCATCGACGATAGGCCGCTAATCCATTTAATTATTATTTATATCAAGATTGTGGCACAAAGCGGCAACAAAGAGCATCTTTGCCGCATTGCCGCCTTGCCTCGCCTCGCCTCGCAAATTTCAGTAAGTGTTGCAACGCCGCCGCTTTGTCTGTTCTAGCTGGCTGTGACGGCGACTGCGACTGCGGCTGCGACAGCGACTGCAGCGATGATGATGACGGCGACTGCGACTGCGGCTGCGACTGCGGCTGTGAGGCAAAAAGTGCGCCGAGAAATGCAATTAAAGTCATTTGCTGTTGTTGCTGGCGACATAAAATGCCGCTGCTGCGTCCCCTCCGCCCCTCTGCCTTCAGCTGTTGCTGCGGCGTCGGCGGCGTCGCCACTTTTTGCATGCCACAAAGTTTTGTGCGCCTTTTTATGCCCATGGTGGCAATGCCGCCAAGCCAACAGAATGAACGGTGCGAATGCGATTGGAACAGGATGCCAAGTTGCCAAAGACAAAAAAGCGTCGGTCTCTCAGTCTCTCAGTCTCTCGGTCGGTCGGTCGGTCGGTCTGTCGGTCGGTCGGTGGTTGGTGGTCGTTCGGTGGCTGTTAAAAACCTCCTACTTTTCCTGCATTTCCGCTCATAATGATCATGATGATTGCATGCGTGGCTGATGGGATTTGAATGTTGCCCGTTGCCCGTTGCCATTTGCCAGTTGCTGCCGCCTCTCACATCTCACATCTCACATCTTGTGTAAGCTAAGTTACATACCTACAACACATGTACGTATATATGTTTATATCGGCGCATGTGTGTAATTTGCAGCAGCATCGTGGGAGCGCACCTTTCCTTCTTTTCGTGATTTGAACTTGAGGAGTTTGCTTGACCGCAGGCAGCGGCTACCGAGCTGACCGAACCCAAACTCCCAAACTGAAGTCCAAAAGAGTCCGAGATCCAAAAGTGGTCAGAGGCTGCACCTGTTACCCAACTGGGGCCATAAGTTAGCCAGTTGATGCGGCTTGATAAGCGTGCAGCAACAGCTCGTAAACAGCAAAGTTTTGTCTAATAAATTCAACGCTTGCACTTAGTAAATTTTCGTGGCTCGCATTATTTTGAGCACTTCATCATCAAATGCAGCGCAAAGTTGGGTCTTTTTTATGCTTAATTTACTTTGGCCAAAGTCGCATAAATCGTGGCCGGCATCTGGGCAGCCAAAGGGGTAAGCCCAAGAGCAGCACCAGCTCCAGCTCCAGCTCCAGCTTCAGCTTCAGCTTCAGCTCCAGCTCCAACATCCAAAGGTAAAATGCTACCCACAATCCGCACACAAAACACTTAAGTGCCATAAAAGAGATTTTTATTATGTCTTGTGCTCGGAGCGGAGCCCCCAAAGCACAGGTAATTTTTTTTATTTTCCAACATTTTCCATTTTCTTTTTGCGTTTTTGTGTTTATTTTTATTATTCTACATATGCTTGGAGTATAATGCATTGTCCGAGCGGTTAGTCATGCATTAGCTGGTGAAGATACTTTTTAAATATTTTATTGAAGATAATTTGGAAAAGAAAAATAAAAAGAAATCAAAACAAATAGAAAGCTATAGTCGAAAATAGTTACGATTGTTTGAAACAAACTTTCGCGTTCTATATTGAAGAACTCTCCTCCTCTTAAATGTTTTAAGATCGACGCGTTCGTACAAACAGACAGAGTAACAGAGAAACAAGGAATATTCTTTTGCCATATAAATTACCTTAGTCATGAGTTAAATGACCTTAATTTTTGGGAAAGCGAAGAATTTATTGCGTCATTTGCGGGTGGGGCAGCCTTCACAC
The DNA here is from genome assembly GCA_037075185.1 of Drosophila pseudotalamancana. NCBI lineage: Eukaryota > Metazoa > Arthropoda > Insecta > Diptera > Drosophilidae > Drosophila > Drosophila pseudotalamancana. Next base: position 118,002 of record JBAMCK010001076.1, on the reverse strand, counting down.
AAATTCAAGCTAAAGGTCGCTAAATTTTAGTGCTGCATTTTAATAGCTGTTAAAAGGTAAAACTAGTTTTTGGATAAATTTAAGTATTTGCTTTATTTAAAGATGATTCGCTCGGATTTATCTAATTAGCTTGCTGCCTAATACGAACGGAGAAAGATCAAAAATAAAATAGATCGAATAGAATAGAATAGATCAGTCAATTTTTTCAGTGTTCTATTGGTATTTCTAATCTGAAGTTTACTTTCTTTAGATCACAATTGTTTTCTTTACAAACTTGACACTCAAAACGAGAATTTCGTATATTGAAGACAACGAGATTCTGGAGCCTTTTTATAATAATAAATATATTCTAAGTTGAAATAACACTGCAGAATACATTTTTATCTAAGTCAAATAACTTTAACAATTGGTATTATTTGTTTTAATTATTCAGCCTGGAGTATATCATGAGCTATCATTTAATTTCTATACAGCGCATAAGTAATATATTCAAGTATTTATATATTATCTAAACATCTGTAAGTCAATTTTGATTGTCCTTTTATTGCAAAAATAATGTTTTATAATGATCATTGAGTATGTTTATAAAGTTTTTGTATTAAAAGGGTATTTCAGCTTCGACTTGTCCAGGGAGCAGATTACTCCTTCGATCTGGCCCCGCCTCTCCGTTTGTTTTTGGCCTGTGTTACAAATGTGTGGCAGACTGAAGATGTTGCCAGACTCTGACTCCCGCACCCGCATCGAGCTGCCTCTGCCTCTGCCACGACCTGGCTTTGAGACTGGCTGCCGTTTACTTGTTGCTCGCTGTTGGCTGTTGGCTTTTGGCTGTCTGCTGTCTGCTTGAGCCGCTTATGCAAATTGTGTGCTTATTGCCCAGCCATGTGGGTGTCAGCCAGTCATCCAGCCGTCCAGCCAACCAGTCAGTCAGTCAGTCATTCAGTCAGTCAGTCAGTCAGTCAGCTAGCTGACGACGATAGACTTGTTGCCTTTGTTGACATTTCGTCAGACTGAATGCGACTGGGCTTGCTTGCCAGACAGGCCAAGTGGGCTTGGCTGTTCTGATCCACAGCTTACAGCATAATGCAGCTGCAGCTCTTGCTCATCTGCTCATTCCCAGCATCCGCTAAGTCCACCTACTACTACAAGTGTAACCAGGCAAGGATGACGGCGCCTAGTCAACCTTCCTTTAAGGAGAGTTTGGTGTCCTCTTTGTGGTCACCTATGTGCTAATTGCCTAGCTTTGAATTAGGAGTGCCAAGTGCCAAGTGAGAGCATTTGATTTTATATTACAGCAGCCAGACGAGCTGCAGATAGTCGTTGCATCCTTGTCCCTAATTGCATGGCTAAGTTTTATTATTATTTGATGGCAGACACTCAAACTAATGTCCAACAAATTTTAAGATTCGATAAACCTTGTTATAAGCCCATTCACAGATCGCATTGCTAAGCGCTGTCTAAACCATTCGACTCTTGCCTATTCATTAGAGTTCATTAGTTGCAATCAAACTGGCCAAATGGACAAGAAACAATTATCACGGCTACGCCTGCCCGGCGAAATGCTCGCCCGCTCAGTTACACGATTGTGGCCCAACAACAGCAAAACCACAACAACCACTGCAACCACTGCACCACTGCAACCACTGTGAGAGACACCAATAGACACTAGGCCGACAATCTGTTGACCTTCGACGGCTCTTGTGACGCCCGCCCATAGACAACAGGCGAGTCGAACCCCAGCTCGAAGTCGAAGTCGAAGTCGAAGTCGAAGTCTCTTGGCCAACAAAGTAACAAGTAACAAGCTGGCTTGGCCAAGCCAAGCCGAGCCTGGCCCCACACCCCACTCCGACTCCATGCTCCACCAGTGTCCCAGTGCCGTCCGCGTCTCCAAGTCCGTTGCAATCTTAGACTCAGTCTTGGACTGATCTCAGCTGCGCCTGCGTCGCTTTCAATGGCGTTATTTATGTTTATTACCTCTAAGGTCGTTCGTTTCTCGGTGCTGGCCGACTTGTTGCTGTTGTTGTTTGTGGCTTGTAGCACTTGTTGCCGTTGTTGTTATTGTTGTTGTTGTTGCTGTTGTTGCTGTTGTTGCTGTCGCCGCTGTTGATACTATTTTGTACGCAGATATCAGTAAATTTAGATTTAAAGTGAATGCGCGCGTTGAGTGTCAAATGCGCAAAGTGTCAAGAGACAAGTTGTTGTTGCAGTAATTGTTGTTGTAACTGTTGCTGTTGCTGTTATTGTTCTTGTTGTTGCAGGACACGTCGGCTGAGTGACAGCCCAAGCTGCCTGCACCTGTTGCTATTCCTGCACCAGTTACAGTTACAGTTATGATGCTGCGTCCAACCTGTTGCCCATATAAGTCCCGGACATAAATTTCCAATTGTTGCCCGCCCGCTTATGAAGACATTCAATAAGCACACATATTCGCACAGACACACGCACACGCACACGCACACGCACACGCACACGAATATAAATTATTTACGAGTCTGTCCCGAATAGCCGAAACGCCAAACACTGCGAAACGCACAGATTTTTGTGCTAATTTTATCACTTTGTGTGTCGCTCTGCCGTCACGACTTCTGACAGCACATAAATACTCATAATTTATTAATACGGTAAATGTTGCATGCAATAAGTTCATGGCGACAAAGGCAGGCAAAGGCAACAAGTGGCTGCCACAGGTCGCAATCCGCAATTCGCAGTTCGCAATTCGCAATTGAAGTTCGGCGCCCAGTTGCGACAATTTGGCAGACCCAACGAGCGGCTTAATACTCTTTATCTCCGATTACTGAGGATAACAAAGTTAATACCCTGTAGAACGTGGTATTAAATGTAAAGTTTGATATGATTAATGATATGCACAAGAATTTAATTCGAAAGGTTTTTGGAATTGTTCACCTTTTACTGTGCATTTTACAAAAATAAATAAAATTTTGAGTTTTAAAACTAATCTCATAAAAGCGTTGAGCAACATTTTCTTTCTCTTTCCCACCATAAGACTTGGCATAAAAAGCTTTGTTTACAGATTTTTATTACAGGTGCATAATACAAAAATAAATAAAGTTATGAATTTTAAAATTTACCCTTTAAAAGCTTTCAGCAAGATTTTCTTTATCAGTAGCAGCACAAAAAGATTTGCTTATATATATTTTGATTGCAGATGCATTTTACAAAAATACATAAAATGTTGAATTTTTGAAATTTGAAACTTCATCATTATTCATCATTTTATTCACAGAGGCTATTAAAACTTGTCTCAATCGAGAAGAGTGTTAAAAGTCTGTAAGCTGTAAGTCTCAGCTAATAAAATATAAAATTAAAAAATATTTTGGTTACGAATCGCCTTTGTTGTTCATCAATCCCAACTCAAGTAAGAGTATAGAAAAGTGAATTTAACTTTAACTGGAGCACACGCAGACCCAAAGACTCTGCATAAATAATAATTTCATCATTGTGCGGCTGTGATGATTTATTTGGCCGACTGTATAAGGATTGGCTTTCGGTTTTGACCAACTCCCTGCTCCCAGTTGCCGCCAGTTACGCCGTGTAGCTCCGGTTTACGCTGCTCTCTGGGCCTCTATCTGCTGGTTGTCATAAGTGTGAGCGATTTATTGGCATTGTCCCTGGAACACTATGAACTGGCAACAATTGCACTTTACTTTTTCTCAATTCTCAACTCTCAATTCCTAATTCAATTTTGGTCCTGTCTTGGCAGTCTCTGTCACTTTGGCCTGTCACTTGCCCGGAATGAATAAAAGAAAATAAGCTTATTTTTTTTTGGCTTACTTTGGTTTTGGCTGCTGGCAGCAACGCCTTCAAACTTTGGCCCAAGATTAAGGGGAGAAAAACCTTTGGCGAAATATTTATAGCAATAATTTATTGTAGTTTGGAATTTATTGTCTACGACACGTTTCAATTGCTCGTCTGCTGTTAGAGAATTGAGAATTGAGAATTGTTGCGGCACTTAGCGAGCATGTTGCTGGCGGCGACGGCGGCAACGGCAGCGACGGCAGCGACTGTTGCAGCATTTGACACTTGCGAGATTTATCGCTGCCTCTCAGATACATTTCTAAGATGCCAGAGTTGGCAGCTAATGGAATCTTAATTTAGCAGTGCCAAAATAAAGCCAGCCGCATCACCAGCAGCACCAACACCAACACCAACACCAATACCATGAGCAGCAGCAAATGCAACAGCAACAGCAACAACACATTCACAAATTCCATGGCAGTTGGCACCCTCAAAGCAATTGAAAGCTGGCTGAACATTTCAGTCGACTTGTAAATTGAATTAAAATGATTCGCAACAGACCAAAGGGTTGTCGAAAAGAACATGTGGCCCGGTCCGGCAACTTTTGGCAGCTACTGTTTGCAGGTGCGTTCGTTCGTGGCAATGAAATTAACGCCGACTGCAGCATAATTACAATATAAATGCTCACCGTTTGCCTTATATGGGCCAGCCTCAATGTCAAGTTGCGAGCACGTAATTGGCGATGGCCTCTGCAATTTGTGGCCATTAGCTGGAGGAGTGCACAACTGCAGGAGCCACCCTCGTTGTTGGCCAGTATCGGTTGCATTATACATGCTGATTGAGCAACATTTTTGCGCAACCCACTGACAAAACAACGCGCCTATCGACAGACAATCAACAACGGCACCAGCAGCAGCAACAGCAACTGCAACTGCAACCACATCCTTTCCACCTCCGCGTCCGTTATGCAGTTCACTTCCTGTCCAGCAGCCGCACAATCTTTCATTCATGAAATTTGTTGCCGTTGTCATTGTTTGTGTTGCAAATCAAATGCCCGGCGGCAGCAACAGCAGCAACAGTTACCGTCTTGATCGCATAAATTGCTGCCGCTGCCGCTGCCGCTGCGACTGTTGCTGTTGCCGTTGCTGCTGGCGGGGATTGTTGCCCCCGTTCACTGTTCCACTTTGGCTGCTGCAAATCTGCGGCTCTTGCTGCTGCGTTTTTGACTCAGTTATTTTAACGAATTTATTTGCAGCGCTTTCATGGTCAGCGCAACAATTTAATGTAATTTAAATGACGTGCCCAGCACACAAGCGCAAAGGACAGGTGCAGACTCTGAAGACTCTGAAGACTCTTCAGACTGCAGTCTTCAGTTCTCAGTTCTCAGTCTTCAGTCTTCACTGTTCAGTGTTCAGTGTTCAGTCTTGGAGCCTTCTGCCTACGGTGGGAGTATGCAGGCTGTTCGCATTTTTCTGCTCGGCGGCGGCTCCTTTGTGGCGACATTGACGACAACGTCGACGCACACAACGGAGGACGACGACAGCCAATGTCGCTATCAAGTTTTTGGGCGAGCGGACACATTTTAATGATGAGTCGGACGACTTTGGAATTGGGCCTGTTTCTGTTTGCTGTTGTTGTTGCAGTTGTTGCTGTTGCTGTCGCTGTCGGTGCCATTGCAGTTGTTGGTGCTGTCTCTGGTGGCGACTGTTGCTGCTGATACAAGGGAAATGCTAATTTGCGTATGTCGCTCTTTGGAAGTGCCGGCCAGGCTCTGGCTTTTAAAGAGCTAACAAGGGTATTACAGGTGCGTAATGGAGCACGCTTTAAAGAATTTGTAATCAGCCTTTCCTCGAATTACAAGCTTTCTCTTTATTTAAATGGAGGTAAGGGAATATTTGTACCTTTTAAGAATACAAATTGATATATTTATGAGAATATATAATTTAAATATACTTTAAATTAAATTTTAATAATTAAATTAAGTCTGTTAAGTCAACAAATTGCTAAAATAATAGAGTATTGCGACTTCGTTATGCCATTCGTTAAGATATTCTCTCGTGTCTTTCTCCTTCGTTTTAATCAGTCATTCAGTTGGCTAAATTGAGTCGCCATCCTCATCGTTGTCTCCACTATTGTCTCTCTTTCTCACTCGTCGGCTGTTCGCTCTGTTTCACTTTTCGCTTTTCGCTTTTCAAGTTTCGCTATGGCTCATTTGCGTGGGTCGATTGTCGATTGCTCGACTGTCTGATTCGATATTTAATTGCTTATTAATATGGCTTATTAGTTGGCTGGCCTAGCAGGTGCAAAGACAGTAAATTAGTTACAAACTTAACTGCCAATCAGTGGAACATCTCAAAATTTAACATAGCCAATCGCCGTGTGAGACTTTGAAAGAGGCCAAAACAGACCTTCAAAACATATTTGAATGCAGACCGAGATGGAGATGCCGCATCTGATAAAGATACACAGATACACATTAAGATAACGAATCAAAATAAGATGCCTACATATGCAGACACATATACATATACAGATGCAAATAGAGAAGCAGATTGAGTTTCATTTTCAGTTTGTGCGTTTGAAGAATGAAATCAGGCAAACGATTGTCACAAATTATGCACAATCAATGCATCAATTAAAGCCACCAACTTAAAGCAAAAGGCAATTTCAAAGGGTATCGAGAGAGAATAACAATTGATTTCAATTTGCAATCAAATTGAAATGAAATCAATGACAAAACATAAACGATAAAGGCGACAACTTACACCCGCATAGAATGTGAGTCGGATTGCTGCCGTTCGTTTAATTGATGTTGCTGTCGTTATCGTTGCCGTTGCCGTTGTCGATGTCGTTGTCGTTGTCATTGTTGTCGTTGTCGGTGTCGGTGGAGGGGAAGCGGCAGCTTTTGCCTATTGCGTGACGCGGGATGTTAGAATTGTGGCTGCCAGTTGGCGATTTATTTTACTTGCGAGCTGCTGTTGTCTCTGCTGTTTCTGCATTGCCTTTGGGGAAACAATAAAATAAAGTGGCAAGCAACAACATTGAGAGTCACAGTCACAGTCACAGTCAGAGCGACAGCAACGTCATCATCAACAAAAACACGATGATGGTGTGAAACTTTTTCAATTGACTCATGCGGCAATTGTGTCAATTTGTCAGGCATTGATTTCGATATCGGCTTTGATTTCTGCGATTCACATTGGACAATGTGTGGGCAGCGATCATTAGAGTTTATGATGATATGCGGGCGGCCACCCCTCGCTCCAATCACTCAACAACAACACCAACAACACCAACAACAACAACAATAAGATGAGGTACAACTGCAACAAGAGCAACCCCTTGTCATGTCTTGACCACGCTCAATTTCCATTTTATGCGCTCGCTGTGCAATTAAGTGATTTATCATTTGGAGTTGGTGGAGGAGCTGAAGCTGGAGCTGGAGCTGGAGTTGGAGTTGGAGCTGGAGTTGGAGTTGAACTGCGGCCAATAGCCAACTTAATTTTAGCGGCAATCAAGCAATAACAAGCTGCAACATGCCGTGTTGCACGATTGCCTTTAACTCGACTCCGGCCGTGCCTCGTTGCAAGAGCAACGGCTACAGCAACAGCAACAGCAACAGTAACTGCAACAACAACAGCAACATCAAACTGATATCGATAGCTTTGCCTTTGACTCAACTCCTGATTGCATCTGTTGCAGCAACAAAATTACAAGCAACAACAACACCAGCTAAATTGAATTTGAGAAAAGCCTCGCAATGGAGCCTCTGCTGCAGCTTCAGCTGCCACAACTTCAGTTTCAAGTGCGGACATTGATGCAGCGGCGGGTGCTGGCGGTGGCAGCGGCAGCGGCAGCAGCAGCAGCTACGTGCAGCAATCAGCAACACCTACAAAAATGCCAAATGATATCGCTGCGTGCGCATCAATTGCCAGCCCGGCAGCAGCAGCAGCAGCGGCAGCAGCAACCCACCTACTCCACCTGCCCGCTTCCTTATGTGGCATCCCCTCCTGCTGCCATCGACGAGCTTTAGCACATGCATTAAATAATTTTACACTTTGTTTGCCATCTCCGCGAATGCAAATGCGATAATCGCCAAACGCTTGGCAGCTAACGAGACGCGACCGACGTGGCCAAAGTTAAGGATGAGGGGATGGAATGGCGGGGGAATGGGGAGGGGGGCAGGATTCCAGTGCCAGTGCCAGTGATAAGGCTCCTTTTAGGGCATTGAGCGGGTAGCCTCGACATCGGCCTTTGTCACCAGCCAGCACCGCCACAAATCTTAGATCTAAGCCTGGCACAACGGCTGCTGTTGCACTCGCGGCACGAGCAACAAATTGCCCATTTTGCTGGCCGCGTACGTGCCGCAATTTCAAATGACATTTTCATTAGCAATTCGTTTTGAAAATTGCATCAAGTCCACAAGTCATCGCGATTCATGTGCATTGCCAGCAGCTCCGCGTGGAATCAATCGTTTTCAAAATTTGTTCATAATTTATGTGGGCATGCGAGCAGAGAAAATTCAGCTACAAATCATTACGGTCTCGGATTGAGCAATGCAGCAATTTGTTGCAACACGACACATATTTCACAAAATACAGAATCCAGGAGAAATGAATGCTACATTTCGAAATTATCCGCTGCGTATATTTAATTTATTTAAGTATATGGCTTATTTATTTACTATTAATATATTTTATTATGATATTGATTCAGATGCAATTCTCACACAAACCCACAAACGAATTCTAATCGCTTTTATGTAGACTTGCAGCATTTGTATCGCACATGGCGATAAAAAATTGGCAGTCTGGGCATCCCAAATACGCCTCGACATCGGACAGCGGACAGCGGACAGTGGACAGTGGACATGCAACAACTGGTGGGGGCCGCCGCTGACGCCGACGCCGCCTGTCGCTGCTGTCTGGGGGCAACTGCAAGTGCAACTGCAACTGCAAGAGCTGCTTGTGAACAGAGATTAATATGTCCAATTACTGTGACAAAATCGCAAAATGCCGTCTGCTTACGGCTTGCCAAAAACATAGGCCACAAAAATGATATAATAAGTGGCGAAAAATCCGACGGGTGGCGATTCTCGGCGGCGGCGACGGTGGCGACGGTGGCGCGTGCTAATTAGCGTCAGTTGGTGGCACAAAAAGTAAACTAATTTGTGGAAAACTCGACGATACACGTTGCAACCCCAAAGCCTGTGGAGCAACCCCCACCAAAAAAAATGAAATAAAAACAAACCAAATAAAGTCAGTTCTTTGGCCAAGAGTCTTGACTAAGTTATATACTCTGTAAGAACAAGCAGCCATTGAGCTTGAAATCTGTTAAAGATTCTTAACATTCAAATATGGAAATATATAATATAAATATTACGATATACATATATATTCGTATTCGACAAGTTTTCATATATTTAACCTGCCTTTAGCTAATCTTAGATCGAGTCAATTTCCTAAAATATACTCAATCAGGTTTATAGTCTGATATATGCAAATAAGTAAAGTTCTTGAGCTGGCGATATTTTGTTCAAAGCATTACAAATGGTATGACAAAATCGTAATACCCTCAGCGAAGAAATACAAATTTATAGAAATGCGCAAAATATTTTCCATGTCACGTTGAATTGTGAATTTTTTGTTGTCGCTTTCGTTTTTGTTTTTGTTTTTGTGCATGAAATTAATTTCTTGTCGTCTTTTGTTGCTCATGTGGGGCAACACGGCGACAACAACAGCATCAGAAGCAGCAGCAGCAACAACATCTCACCTAAATGGCAATAGAAAATGGCTGCCACCAGCGGCAAAGATTTTGTAACAGCTGCACGGCCCAAAAGCCAAAAAGCGTGCTCTCATTTTTATTTCTTGTCATTTGTTGCTGCTGCCGCTGCTGCCGCTGCTGCTGCTGCTGCTGCTGTCGCGCAAAATGTTTTGTTTGGCTTTTCCCATTTGTGAGTTTTTATTAGTTGTTGTTGCTAATTTGAGCAAATTTCCCGACCAACGAATTCGTCGCAAATGGCGAAAGTAAACAAGCAACGGCAGACAACAGGCAATAGACAACATACAAGAGACAAGGCACAAGGCACACGAGTCACATGTTTCCTAGTGTTTTTCATTTTGAATAAATATTTTTAATTAAAATTTGCTCAAAGCCAGAGGAAAAACGTGACTTAAGTTAAATGATGAGCCGCAAATAACCCTGACGAAGAATCTTTGCAAGTCTTTGAATTCTATAAAAAGATTCAGCATTATTTTAAAGACTATTAAAGAAACGAGAAACTGAGAAACTGAGAAACTTAAAGCTAGAGCTATTAATGTTTAATCAATATTTAAGGAAAAGCAAACTACTGCTTATAAAGATGATTATTTTATAGCCTTAACCTGCAATTTCCTTGATTGTTTTAAAATATAGTTTCTCAGATACTATTTTGAGTTACTAACAACCATTAGAATTACTATTTGAGAGAGGGAGACAGCTCTCCCTATCTATGTTGCCGTCCTACTCGTGCTTTGTGACAGAAGTGGTCATTTGCATTGCAATTTTCCCCATTTTCCCACGCCTCAAACGGACGTCGGAGAGTTCTGGGTCCAGTAATTAGCGAATACAGACAGCGCCAAGCTAACGATGTCGCTTTATCAGCGGGTTTGTTTTTTGTGCAAGTTGTACCGCTAATATGGCCTACGCCTACTCCCAGATCCAGACGCAGTCGAAGTCGCAGTCGCAGTCGCAGTCGGAGTTGGAGTCGGAGTCGGAGTCCAAGACGACGACTTCAACACGGCAAATGCCAACCAATAAGCGAGATAAAAGCCAAACGCACTGCGTCTGGATCGTCTTCCTCATCCTCTCCCTCATCCTCTTCCCCTTCCCCTACTCCTTACCAGTGACTGCTGCCTGGCAGCCTGGCTGCCTGCCTGCATAAAGCGGAGCACTTTGCATTAGCGACATAATTTATCTCGCCAACGAGCAGGCGGCGGCGGCGGCGGCGGCGGTGGAGGAGCGGCTGACGTAGCAGCCACAGAGGCGTTCACTGGGCTTAAGACAGGTGGAGAGTGGAGTGGGGCATGGGGAAGGGGTGCGGAGGAGCTTGTGGCATGACCACGCAGACGCAACGGCTGCCCATCTCAGTTGCCGTTGCTCGATGCTCGACGCTCGTTGCTAGTTGCAGTTGCCTCATTCGTTCGTTGCACCTGCAGCCTTGCCGCGTCATCTTCGCTGTGTCGACGTTGTCGTTGTCGTCTTCATCGTCGCCTTGCTGGACTTGCACTTGGATTGGTGCGGGCACCAAGCAGAGTCCCCTTCTTGGATCTTGGACTGCAGCCGGCTCCCACTGTTCGTTTGGTGTTGTTTGCTTGCGACTTTTTTTGTTTTGTATTTATTTTTTTGGCGCAACAAGTGCAATTATTAAAAATTCCGGAATTCGCAGCAGAGAGCAGATACCAGCAGCAGTGGAAAGACGAAAAGGTGTAGCGGTGTAGTGGTGTAGAGGGGTATCGGGGTAGAGGGGAAGACAGTTGCGTGGGGAGTTGTTTCCAGTTGCTGCTCCTGGCTGATGTTCCTGCTGCACCTCCTCGTTTGCCTTACGCATGCGCCGCTGCCGCTCAAGTGCGTTGGCTTTCGCATTAATTATGCGTTTCGACCCGATCCAACAGATCCAACCGATCCGTGAGTCGATGCTAACCAGAAATTGATGTGGCTGCTACTTCTGGTTGGCGATGTTCCTCTGCGCAAAAGCATTTAATAACAGCGCACAAATCGATATATCATTCGGCTCTGGGTTACTTTCTTTCCGTATCCCGTATACCGTATCCCGTATCTCGTACTCTCTGCCCATCGCCTCATCCGAGTGCCGCTGTCTTCCCACACTTTTGCTGAAAAATCAATTAAAATATCTTTCTCGTCTTTTTCGCTCTCTGTGTGTGCCGCGCAAATAAATTTGCCATAAAAATTCCACTAAATCATTCAACTTGGCAGTAGTGACTTTGTCGCATGGACATTAACATTAACATAGCTGACCGAAAACATCCAGAGCTAAGAGCCGTAGATAGATTATAAGACCGTTAGCCAAGCTTTAACTTTTTATTTTCTTATATTTCACTGTTTCACTTTGCTATTAGGGAATATCAAACTAAGATTTTAGAATTTGCTTTAATTTAACTTAAATGATGTTTTTTCTAAATATAAAACTAATCGATTTATCAACCAAATGTGATAAATGCCAGCCTCATAAATTAATAGTCCACAATAACAAGTACATAAGTATAGTTACAACAACAACAATAACAAGGCGACTGCTACTGCTGCTGTTGCTGCAACTGCTGCTGCTGACTATCGGCAACGCCCCAGACAGCCCAGACAAGCGTAACAACAACTGCCCACAGCAACTCAAGTCAAGTTCAAGTGCAGTCCGGGGGACAGCCAATAATGCAGCTTGATAAGCTGGCAAAGAACGTAAAATCATAACAGGCGAGTGTGCTGCAATCGGGAGTGTAGGACTAGATGATAGCCTATACAAGCGAGGCAAATGCACATGTGTAAGTAGCGCTCTATTAATAATGAGGAAGCAGAGATAATCACCAGCAGGAGAGAAACTTAAGCTTAATAGCCTGCAAATAAAAAAAAAAACACTTTTATTATACTATATTCTTAAATTATAATTATATTAATATACTTCATTTTCTATATGATTTTATTGATTATATGCTGCACAATCTTTCACATGAATTATCTTTGCACAACTGCAATATACCCTGCTTCTTCAGCCTCAATTGCTACAGGGTATGCTAAAGAGTCGCGAGCAGTAGGAGCAGCTGTAGGAGCAACAGCAACAGCAACAGATAGAGCGTAGGCAATGTCGCCTACTGTCCAGTTGCTGTCCCATTCTGACATGTTGTTGACACAAGCACCGAGCCAGACGAGCGCCTTGGGCTGCCAGCAGCCAAGCAGTGGCCAACATGTGCATCCCGCTGCCCACATCTTTGGGCCAGCCATGGTCTATGTTGGCTGCCACAGAGGCACAATCAAAATGCAATCACCCACAACATTAAAGCAAATTTAAGGCGCATCAATTCTTTCAGCTGGCTTGTGGGGCAGACAGCAGTCAGGGATTTGCACAAATGAAATGAAATCCTTGCCGCACACACATTAACAGCTCATTGGCACTACTGTAGGGGGTCCCTGGATGTGGCACAGTCAGACCTCCAGTCACATTCTCATTCGTTGGAATGATCCCAAAGTGGCGCCGCCGACGCTTCACTTGGTCTTAACTCTGCCTCCCTCTCTCTCTCTCTTATCTTATGTCTCTCTCCCACTGTCGCTGTCTCTCTGCCTCGCTGCTTATTTCACTGGCCGGGGCCACGAAATAAGTTATAAATTTTGCAACCGTTGATGGCGCATATTATGATATCATTTTACAACTTGGGCAGAGCCCAAAGCCAAGCGACGTCCGACCTGAGCCGCACTTTTAGGGATGGGCTCGTGAGTGATATATAAGCTAGACAATACGATGAATAACATTCTAACGGTGTCATGAATAAACCTTAAGCTGTGAACTTTTAAATAGTTTAGTTAAGATGAGGAACAAAGTTATTGTCATTCAATTTAATGCAAATGCAATTTAATATTTTAATTAATATTTTTATTGATTTTAGATGATTAGACATGGAGAAAACTTGTGAAAAAAAGAAACAATTGAAATATAGCTCCATTACAATTGCGTGATTGTCGTGACTCACGATGCCATCGCTGGACTCTTATGCAAATCGTGCTGCTTCTGCCGTAGCTGCAAATTAATGTTGCTGTTGAGTTTAAGCGCTCGATTCCTTGCCGCAGTCTCCCCCTTCGGGCAACGCTGGAGGCTCAGCCAGTGACCGGGTCTCTGCCTCCCTGGGGTCTCAGCTGCTGTTCTTGTGTTCTTTGCATGTTGTCATTGTGCTCTGACCTTCCCCCACTTTAAGAATTATTGTTATTATATGCGCTGCAGCGATAAAAATCACAGATGCCACACAATCGTCGTCGACATCGTTGGAGGACAGGCCATAAAATACGACGCACGCACCCAGAGACTTTGCTATGGCACTGAACAGCAGCAGCAGCACCAGCAACAGTAACAACAGCAGCAGCAGGAGCAGCAGCAGCAGCAGCCGTAGAAGGATCAGCAGCAGGTCATGCCATATGCCATATGCGTCTCAGTGTTTATATACGAGTATGTGTATTAAAAATAATTATAATTGCTCCCACGATTTTGTGTTCCAAGAATGTTGTTGCCAAGGCTGCTGGTGCTGTTGCTGCTGCTGCTGCTGCTCCTGTGGTCAGCAATTGCTGCTGCAGCTCCTCATGTTGCTGCCGTGTCGACTCCGACTGCTGTTGTTGCTGTTGAGGCCATTTCATTTTAACGCATATTAATTTCAGGATTTTATACTCTGTTATTTTTATTGTGACATTTGATTAATTGACGACATTTAATTACAACGCGCAGGCAGCTTTCAGCCGCAGACTGCGACTCCCCTTCCTCCATCCCCATCCCCCCCGTTTCCCATTCTCCACTCTCCAGTCCGACTGCTCATTTCTCTCTCTCTTTCTACTCGTCGCTTATCGCAACTCATTTATCGCTGGAAAAATTATGACGCTGCTGATTGCCGACGCGTTTATCTGATCAGCAATGCACTCGCCTGTCCAGTTGGTTCGAACTTCGAACCCCTCGTCTCGACTCATCACTGTCTGCTCTCCCACTCGTGGGTGAGTTGCAAGCAAAGACTTAATGCTCTGTCAGTCGAAATTGTCTGCCAAAAATTGATGACTCATTTGTGCAACAAGTGCACAATTTGCTATCGATTCGAGTTCGGATTCGGGGATAACCTCAATGATTAAATACTACAAGACAATAAACGCTTTATCTTTATTGCGGGTGCTAAGCAAATTGCCAGCTGCCAAAATGCAGATTATGGCCTGCCAGCGACAGCCAGAGACTAATTTGCATGTGCACACACGGCGTATGCGCTATGTAGCTCTCTATGTGTGTGCTGGGAAAGTGCAGCAGCTGCAATTATTGCTGCAACAAGGCGCATTCATTTGCAGTCACATTAAGATAATGTGCTGCATGTAAGCTCATTTTGAGAGCCGTCATCAAATGGAGCGCGAGCGCGATCAGCAGCAGTTGATAAACGACAACAGCGAATGTTGTTGCCAGTCATCGCAGCAACAGCAACAGCAACAGCAACAGCCACAGCAACAGCAACAGCAGCAACAAGCTGCAACTTGACAGCCAAAATATTGGGCTTGTAAGTGGTTGAATGTCCACAACGCGTTTTAGAACATATCATATGATAATCTTCATGCATCACTTTAACGTCAGCAACCAGCAGCAAACTGGAGTTGTTGCTGCTGTTGCTGCTGTTGTTGTTGTGATTGTTGCTGCTGGTGCACCGGAAGCATTTTATTGCCTCAGTTGTTGGCCTGTCCGCGATTCGCCTGCGCTGATTATTCCAGGCATCGTAAATCCCCACTTTTGTGGGGGGCACGCGCGTGCCTTCGGCTGATAGCAACTGCTGCTGCAAAAGCAACAGCAGCAACAGCAGCAGCAGCAGCAGCAGCAACAGCATCAACAACAGCCACAGCAAAACCTGCAACCAGGGCAACAACAACGAAAATAACAACAACAGGTGTTTGGCTTATAGGTAGCTGCAAGTCAAAGAGGTGCGAAATGGCAAAGCGCCCGCTGGCATTGAATTTCAGACAAAGTGTTTTCGTCCGGCATTAGATGATGTTGCCGTCGCGTGGGTCAATGTTGCTGCTGCAACAGCAGCAGCCTAAACGTGTTGCTGATACAATTTGCTTGATAGCCGCACATTTTACGCTTCAGCGGTCTGCACTATCTGTGCGAAATCTAATACATTTTGTTAGCGCGCACACTTTAGCCAATTTCAGAGCAATTGTTGCTGTTGCAACAGCAACTGCAGCTGCTTGCTGCTTGCTGCTTGATTACCGAGCCGAGCGGCAACGACTACGACGACGTCGACCAAACAAAGAGAAACCCCCGAACTTTCGACAGAAGCAACAAAAGCACCGCATTGCAGCGTTAGTCGTGTACGTGGTTAGCAAATTTATGTTGCCAAAAATTAGGCAGGCCAGCAACAGCAACAGCAGCAACAGCAGCAGCAGCAATAGCAGAAGGAACAGCAATTCATGGGCGGAATAACTGGCGCCAAGTGTGTTTTTTGGTTAACCCTGTGTCCTTCTGCTTGCCAAGAAGAGATGCTGCCTCACCACGTAAATCGCATAAATTGCATAATTTTGACTGACTTTTGTTGCCGCCATTGCTGGCACTGCATTTTCTTGGCAGCCAGACATTCAGACCCTTGTAGGTGCCGTTCAGCGCCGACTGCCGACTTCCATTTAACCCTACCGCATACTTTGCTCGACTTCCGTTTGCATTAAGTTAAAGTGAAATAGAGTGAAAGCCCGATATAACAAACGTCGTTATAACGAACGAACTCCGTACAACCAATATTTTGATAAAAATCGTTTTTCATTCAAAAATGCACTTAAGATATAATGAAGAATTTCTGAGCCTGTAAACATATATATGTTCAAACACTTGATTACAATAAAATCCAAATAAAGCAAAAAAAAAAAAAAAAAAATTGATGCAAGCCGTTAAAGTTGAGCTATAAAATCAAAGTCTTGTACAAAGTTTCTTTTGCCAAAATTACTTCATTAACACATAAATAAATTTTTATTCCTGATTAAATTTCTATAATTAACGCCATTGATCGGGCTAATCGAAGCAAGAAATTGCTAACAACAATTCTACAATTTTCTATATTGCTTCAGTACAATATTATTATTATTTTGATGTAAACAACAAAGAAAATATTTGACATTGTTTTTCTTTAGATTTTTTGTAAATTTCGTCATACCAAGTTTTTCCTTACAAGTACCTAAAGCGAATCAATATGTATGTAGTTATGAAATGTGTTGAATATATATTATTTATTTATAAAAATGGGCTAATACAAAAAATTAACCTAATTTGTTTAGCACATGCGTGCTAAGTAATTAATTCAAATAGCTGTAAAAATATTGAAGTTTGTTCTACTAATAGTTTATGGCATCGTAAAATATCAATGCTCCCCGGTTCCAAATCTTAACATGGCTTGCAACATTTCCGTTCATCTTACGATTGGCTTTTTCCCCCAGCCAGTTATTGGGCCCGTTGCACTTCCTGCATAGAAATTCTAAGCACGAGCAAACTGACTTTGACAGTTTTATGTGCTTTCAAACTGTTTTATGACACGCCACAACAGCAACAGCAACAGCAATAGCAACAGCAACAACAACAACAACAACAACAGCAATAACCGGAGCAACAGCAACAACAGCAACTCGAGCGAGCGAGTCGAGGCGCGAAACATGCCTATAATGAGAATGAGATGCCGTCGACTCCGGCTGAGACTGACAAGAGGTCTCGCGCGTTGCTCATACGCCATGTGGCCCTGCGCCAATCAGACAGTTGTCCGCCCACACCTTTTCAGTTTTCTGTGGCGATATTTAGTTGCAAGAATAATGCGCCAAAATTGAAATGAAAATGATAAATGTGCCGCAGATACAGCGCACACCAACGAGAGCAACATGAAGCAAGTCCGACACGCACAGCCGCTGACGCTCTCGCTCTCTCTCTCACTCCCTTTCTCTCTGTCTCTGTCGCTGTCTCGGACTGCGACTCAGTCTCTGTCTCAGCTTGCATCTCGGCGCCGTCGCGCAGGCGTTTTTGACAGTTTTTTAATAATATCAGCCAGGCGAATGAGCCTTTTGCCTTTGCTGTTCTTGTTGTTGTTGATGTTGCTGTTGTTGTTGTTGATGTTGCTGTTGCTGGGTAGGCAGACCAGCCTACCTCAAATCACATACTCCCATTCTGCTGGGCTGCATATGTCTCTTTTATTTTTGTGATAAACTTTATTTCGTTTTATTTTCAATTTTTTTTATTACATATCTCATTGGCTTTTTTTCGCATAAACGATGCAGACACGGGCGTAACAGCTCCCTCTCTGTCGCCTCGAAGAGCTCCGTCTCTTTCACTGCCTCTGCATTGCATGCCGCACGACATTTTTCGCGCTGTTTCTGTGCATTATGTATGTGAGTGTGTGTATGTGTGTGTGCGATAATGAAAATTTCTGACACTTTAACCAACACTTTTGGCTCGCCAGCAGGCGTTACTGTCAGGTAGGCAGCAGCCCCGCTCCTGCTCCCGCTCCCGCTCCAGTTCCAGCTCCAGCTCCAACTCCAGCTCCTAGCAGCTAGCATTCAGTGCCGAGCGCCAGTTGATAAGTCAAAAAGTTGTTTCCTCATTATGTTTGATAAACGCCCAAAGCCCGCCCGTAAATTGATTCATAGTTTATGCGCTAAGTGTGACATAACAAGTGGGAGGGGCAGGAGTGGGAACCAGGGTTTGGGGCCTGAGGCCTGGGGCAGCGAAAAGCCGGAGTTGTGAAAAGTCGGAATCGGATGCCAATTCCGGTCTGCGGTTGCATGCCGTGCTTTATTACTTATGAGGCAGTTGTTGTTGCTGCCACGTTGCCGTTGCATTGTTCTCTGTAATGACATGTAATTAAGCCCATATTTACAGACAGCTGGCGATGGGCGTGGCATTTAAGCAGCCATTTAACAGATGCAGAGAGCCCGAAAATTGACAGCTTAAAAGTGTTGCTGGCAAAAGCGCAAATGGCCACAAATTGCAGCTGCAGGTAAATTATTCCACTCAATTGCCATTCAGACTTATTGAGGTTCATCTGGTTTAAGAATTTACGACTTTTAAAGGTGTTGCTTTTATTAAAAAATAAACTTTTAAAAGTGTTGCTTTTATTAAACAATCAACAATATTATTGATACCTTAAACCGAACTATTTTTGAAATATATGTAAATTAATTGTTGTTTTTTTCGGTTCCAAATGCTGCCCATTATTATTTTTGATATTCGTTTTCTCCATTAAAAAAGTGCTGCCTATGCGTAGGCGCCACGACTTGAAATTGAAACCAAGCACAAGCACAAGCACAAGCACAAGCCACAAGCAACCACTCGACGACTTATTTGTTATTAGGTTTTAATTTATTTTGGAGTGTGTCTGCCGTGGCCGCAATGAATTATTTGCGGCGGCATTGGGCGGACAGGCAGCGCGACCTATGGGCCGCCCGGGCGGACAGAGGGACGGACGAAGCGACGCTCGCCTAGGATCCACGCGCCGTCTACTCCGACTGGTGTCGGGTGTCGGGTGTCGGGTGTCGGAGTTGGAGCGTTAGTATCGGTGTCGGCGTCGGCGTCGACTTTGGCGTCGGCGTCAGCATCAGCGACGGCTTGCTTGGGTTGGTAGTAGACAGCTGGCAGTTGGGCGACAGGCGGCAATAAATCAAACAGCAAACGGCTTCAAGTGTAAACTAATTTCCATGTCGATTTATAATAACAACTTGTTAGCATTTTGTAACATTTCGAGAACTGTGAGTTGCACTTCATTAGCAAGCGCCAGAGTCAGAGCCAGGCCAGAAGTCGAACTCAATATGTTGCCTGGGCTGACAACATTTTGATAATGTTTGCTAAGTTGGGCACAACTTGTGTTATTTCTGACGTGGAACTAGTGCAACGTGCAACGTGCAACGTGCATCGTACAGCGTACAGCGTGCAACGTGCAACGTGGCTAAGATAAATACCCTTCAATCTAAATGTAAATGGCTCCGCATGTAATTGCCACAAATTGCCACTGCAGTGACCAGTTTTTGCCACAGCCATTGGCCATAGTCATGTCTATGGCTTCGTAGTTGATCTTGCTGCTGTTGCTGTTGCTGTTGAAGCGTTGCTGTTGCTGCGTTGCTGTTGCTGTTGCTGTTCTTGCGCCTTTTTTAATTACCCGCAGGATGCGCGACAACAGCAAACAAATTGCCTCAATTTCAATGTTGTTGGCTGCCAGGCGAGTGCGTCGTGATTCATGTGATGGAGCACAGCGACAACATGCAACTGCGGCAGCAACAGCAGTAGGCATCTAACGGCTGCAACTCCCTCGCACACCCGACCAACTGTAAATAACGCGTGAAGTGGCCAACATGCGTGGCGGCGGTGGCAAGACTAACGGTTTACAGTCTAACAAAGTGGGCGGCGGCTCTGGCTACCACCAACAGCAATAGCAACAGCAACAGCAACAGCAACAGCAACAGTATCAGCAGCGTCAGCAGCAGCGCCTGGCAACAACATTTCGTGCTGGTGCGATAAACAAACGCTAAGTGTTGCTGCCAGACACCAGAGACTGCGGCGGCAGCAACATGTTGCCAGCTGACTGACAGCGTGATGTTGTATGGACCATCCAGGAGAATAGTAGGCCATAATGATGATGATGATGATGATGATGATGATGATGGGCTTGCCACACGCCAGTGGGCTGCTCTAAATAATATGTGTATTTGTGCGATTCGTTGATAATTAATCGATTTCTTATGCAATTCCTAAATCCAACAACAACTCACATGCTTGCCCCGAAAAGTGGTTTGGGCGTTGGGCAAATGGCGGACAAGTGACATTGTAGCCGGCACCTTTGAGCCGCAATTGCAATTGGCCAGCTAAGCACCTTGCTGGCAGGCCAGCAAGAGCAGCCACAAGGCAATTTGATTTATAGCGCGAATAGATTAAGTTAGCGTATCTGCTGCATGCTGCATGCTGCTTAATTAATTCGTATCTTTGGTCAAATCGAATGCTTCGATATGCCAAAACCCCCTTCCCACCAGCATCCTACTCTCTCGTTATCTCTCTCTCTCTCTCTCCCTCTTCCTCCCCCTCTGTCACACCCGCTCTGTCGCTTGGCTGCAGTCGTTTAACATGTCAGCAATGCTTTTTTCCGCATCCTCCGGCTGGCCGGCTGACTGGCTAACTGGCTAACTGGCTGGCTGGCTGGCTCTCCGGCTGTCTGTCTGTCTGTCTGGCTGGCTGGCTGGTTCTTCGCTGTGCGACGTCTGTGTCCTTGTGCCGCCATAAATTTAGTGCCCCGCCTGTCAGGCGCTACACATTTTGCGTATTTATTTATTTATTTATGTGTGTGCGGCGGCAATGCAAAACTGTCAAACGAATTTGCTGCTTCTGCTGCTGCTGCTGCTGCTGCTGCTGCCGCTGCTGCTAGCAGGAAATTGTTGCATTTAGCGGTGCAAATCTGTCCAGCATTGATTAGCCCAAAACATATGGCTTTGCTTTTCATTTTATATATATGTATGTATGTATGTTTTTTCTCTTACATTTTATCAATGGACTTGACCATGTCTCAGAGACATGCGAAGCTTTTGTTAGACAGCGCAGCGTACATCACGCAAGGCACAAATATTCAATTGGCAATCAATCAAACAGCTGCGCAGCGGCAACAGCAACAGCACCAGCAACAAGAACAGCAACAGCAACAGCAACTGCAACAATAGCAACAACACTACAAGTTTGACATGCAGCAACTTCCAGGCGGCAGCAGCAACAGTTGCTGCCACCGCAAGCTGTGGCGTCTCGAACTGACAACAACACAATGCCGCCAACAACACATGCAGCCATTGTTGTTGTTGCCGCAGTTGTTATTGTTGTTTTTGTGCACTGCCGTTGCATTTTTCATTGCCAGGCGGGAGACTCGGCCGTCTCAGTGGCTCGGTGGCTCAGTGGCTCGGTGGATCAGTGGCTCTGGGCCACTCCAGAGCCTTTGCCTGCAAGGTGTTTTGTCCAGCGCGGTCAATCAATCAAGCCGCCTGTAATTAATCAAATATTTCGAACATAATTAGATATGGAAAATCTAATGAGTCTGCTCTACACGCTCGATACTCTTTAGTTTTAACCCTTTGTTGCCCCATCTTTGCGGGGGCAGCGTGTTAAATTATGAAAAATGAATGCGTCGAACGCGCTTTTAATTGTGCTAATGCTGCGAGCTGTGGGTTCCAAGATCCCCAACGGGGCCTCATACCATCTCATGTACCATCCGCAACGCAGTCGGCATCGGCATCGGCATCGGCATCGAGATCGACATCAGCGTCGGTGTCGGCGTCGACGTCGACGTCTGAGTGGGAATCGGATTCGTCTGCTGCTACCTCGGTGTCCCGCTAATCCCAATTTGTAAGTTAATCGGAGTCGCTGCTTGACTCAGACGAAACAAAAAGCGAGGCATTTGCTTTATGCCCTGCAATCTGCAGAGTGTGTAATTAGGGAAGGCAGACGCACAGCCTAGAAAATATTTATGATTTGAAAACTGAGCAATGGAAGCACTTTAAAATAAACTGATTGAAATTTGGGAATGTTTCAAAATGATAAACAACATGAAGTAATTGCAACAGGGCATTGCGTAGCCTGGCATGCCCGGCTTGCACTTACTTTTATTGTCGCTGGCAAAAAATGAAAAGTCGATTGTGCGTCGCTTGATTGGGTTCGATCTATCCCAGGCTCAGGCTTCTCTCACGAGCGAATGGTGTTTATAGTGGGCGCAACTTGTAATTAACTTGGCTGGAACACATGGCCGCCAACCTGGCCACCTTACGTACATAATTTTTCATAATTAATGTGGCAGGCCGATTTAGTGGGGCGTCCACGTGAGACAGAGAAATCGGCTGCGAAAGCTGTTGTACCTTTTGCTTGCATATCTTAATGGGAGAGTCTCTCTCTCTCTACCTCTCTTTTTCCACCTCTCTCTCTCTCTCTCTCTCTCTCTCTCTCTCTCTCTCTCTCTCTCTCTCTCTCTCTCTCTCTCTCTCTGCCAAACAATGAGAGAGCGAACAATGCCAGAGCCTGACGTACGAACAACGAATTTGGCCGATTCGGCATCTGAGTAGGCTTATTATTTTAATTAGGCGTCGATATCAAGGCCATCAGATTGGCATATTGCGATTGCGATTGGGCTTGGGATTGGGATTGCTGGATTGAGAGATCGTCACACACACACACACAGACACACACCTATTTGGGTATTTGCATGCCGAAGCGACGTCGCGTTGTCGATGAAATCGTCGCATTGTTGCTGACACCTGACAACGTCGGACTGGTCCGGTGTCGCCTATAGAATTGCGTGGCAAGTGCAACGCTGCTTGCCACCGCAACTCCTGCAGCAGCAGCAGCAGCAGCAGCGGAGACTGAATTGATAGACTGACAGTGAATTTCCGCCGGCTTTGCCTTTGGCCAAGTTTAAACGCTCCCCTCATAGCGAGAGCGGTGCTAAAAATATCTATGAAATTGGATACGGAACGCTTGAGTTGGTTAGTGGTTCCCCCAACTTGTTGCCAAAATGTCTGGCCAAAATGTCTGGCAAGCTGCGCCATTTGGGACTGTTAGACAGCTTATATAAACCTTAAGTATTTTATTGTGGCGCGTTTTATTAAAAGCTCATAAACATTTATTTTATTTAATAAATTACAATTTCTAAAGACGAAACAGCCACAAAGCCATACACACACTCAAACAATATTGAGGAATTTGCATAAAAGCATATAAATTGTTCATCACGGTTTGATTGGTTTTTGGCCAGTCGCCGTGTCTTTGTTAGCGATGTGTCTGAAAATTCATTTAGCCCTAACGGTAGTCACAAGGCTGTGCACGACAAAAACAACATATTTTAATTTAATTTAATATTATTAACAAAAGCCCCTAAAAACAAGCCTGGGAACAGATCCATAAACTTGCGACTTGCGACTTACGGCTGCCGTATCTACAAAACGAAAAGAAACACTCGATTTAAATATGTGTATATAGCTTTGAATTTATAAGCCTATCCGAGATGTAGCCATATTTGTGGCTCATTATGCGGGAGGAGTGTCAGCATCTCTCTGATCATTAATTAATTTCGATTTAAATAGTCGCGACTCGCGACTCGCGACTTCCCAGGCGCGCATTTCTCGATCGTTATACATAAGCAGCCAGATATTTGGGTAACGGATTGAAATGAATGAAATTTGATATGCACAACGAGATAGCCCCAAAAGAGCGTAACACACTATACTATATAAGTATACATATATATCTATAATCGTCGCAGAGGCGTGACTAGAAGGGCTCTTCTAAACAGAAAAAAAATAAATAAAAAAAATAAAAAACAAAATAGAAAGTAATTTTTAATCTCTGAGACGTAGCACAGGTGAAAGGTTCGCTCTGAGTGTCTGTCAGTGAACGTTCAATAGAACAGAAGACAGGCAAAGTTCAAGAATACTAAAAGCACCTGCAATACAAAATACCATTAGAAAAATATGGAATATATGTTTTTGAAAGGGGTCTCAACCCCCCCTTCTAATTCGATGCCGCTGTCAGCTAACGACGCTAATTTATTTACTGACAGCCATAGAAACTGCCAATGAGTTCGGCTTTTGAGCAGTATTTTAAATCTTCTTTTAAGTAAAGTTAGTTTTTGGATATTTTTTTATTTTGTCACTTGCTTATCAGCAGCCGTCGTCCATTGAGCCGTAGACCGCCAGCCGCCTAATTGATTTTCAAATGTTTTTGCGCTATAAATCTGAGAAAGATCCAAAACACAGCCCATCAAAGGCAAAACAATACGAAATAAAACAAAACGAACAACACACGAGCCAAAGTGCCAAGCATTTTTCAGCTTATTTAACATAAATAGATGCGAACTGCAGATATCTATACAAAACAGGCAGCCCCCATCCAGCTCCATTGTCTCCGTCTATAACCAGATCGGACTCGCACCAGATCTAGCTTCGGCTTGTTGTGGGTGCATCTGCGTGCACCAGGTCGAGTCCCGGTTGGGTGCTGGGGCTAAACATAATTATGGGCATGTGTGCATAAAATTTGTGGCATCATTAGGCTGCACCCCCGGCCAAATACATGAATACGCGTACCTATGTGAGTGTGTGTGTGTGCATACCATAAAAGAACAGACCCCAAGAACAGACAAAACGGAATATGTTTTGGCTTAAAGGCTTTTCAAATGAATCCCTCGACTGGAGCTCAGATTCAGACTGAGACTGAGACTGAGACAGACTGAGACTGACCCAACTAATGACCGGCTAATCATTATGGCCTGGCCTTAACAAACCTAAGCTAAGCTAGATAACGACTGCCTTGTGGAGGGTGCAGGGAAATATTTTGACAGTTTCTTGCGGAGCCCGCGAGTGCTATATGATACTTTAATTATAGGCTAAGCGTTGATTTTTTAACAGAACAACCAAAGCTGCCTCTGACAGCAAAAAAAAAACAACAGCAAAATATATAATAAATAAGCTAAACAACGAACCGCCGCAACATTAACAAAAAAAAAACGCTGAAAATTCTTTGTACAAGTTTAAGACGTCGACAGCGGCAGCGACGTTAGCGTCGGCGGCAACGGCAACAAAAATCTTTCAATTAAAATTAGCATAATTGTGGCAGAGAGTTTTGCATGAATTATGTGACTACTTGGGCATTATTTAAACAAAAAAGTTGCTGCTCATAAAATAAATTTCAAAAATGACAAAATTATAGTTTGGCTTTTACAACAAGTTTTCAAGCCGTCATCATGGATGAAATTCAATGGAAAAAGAACTGGTTGTATATGGTACTCTCTGTGTATTTACCCCCATAGCACAGCATATATATGCATAACGTGAAACCGATTTAAAACATAAATATATGACTATGTCTTTATTATTAAAACCAAGCCACGACACGAGACTTGAGACACCTTACCAGTTAGTGAGAGGTTGTGGCGTGTGTCTCAAATAAATATACTGCTCAAAAATATACAAATAAGAATTTAGTTTAGGTGTATAAGTCAATATATATATATATATATTTGTTGTATGGGCCTACTTAAGTGGAGCTTATCTATCTAATTAGCAGCTGAATGGGCGCGTTTTAAGCCAAAACATTGCGCATATCTATTGATCGGTAAAAGACATAAAATATGATATCTTTTGTGTTTTGTGTTATGCTTTCTAAAACTAAAAACTAATTTTGAAATAAATGTCAAAATTGTAGAGCTCTGCCTTCATCGATGGGGGTACATTTAACGATACAAAGACCAACAAAATGGAAATTTATGCTCACAATCTTATATATCATTCGTAAGTTAGAGTGTCTAGCATATCATGTTACCCAAACATAGTTATAAACATGAAACAATGCTAAAGATACAACAGTAAACAATAAAATTAAAAAAATAAAAAAAGGGGCTATTAAATTATGATTTCCCTCGCTAATTTCAATGCTTGTTAATAAAAAAAATATATATTGGAATTCTCACTAACATCGATACTGTAAACCAAGACGAAAACGACAACAACTGAAAGTTAATTTGTCTGTGGTTCGGTGGTGCCGCCGACGTCGCCGATCCGCTGCTGCTGCTGCTGCTGCTGCTGCCGCTGCTGCTGTTGGTGGTCCACTTTATGGCTGGCTGCCAGATGCTGGTTGGTTGGTTGGTTGGTTGCCTGCTTGTTTAGCTGGTTGTCATTTAGGCAACCACACCCCGCAGTATGCTAATTGCGAGGGAGAGAGCGGCAGGTGTATGCGAGAGCGAGAGAGATAGAGAGAGAGAGGGAGAGACTGCTTGAGAGGGTTAGAGAATGTCGACGAGGGAGCGGGCGACGATGCATAAACAGCACATCAACAGCTTTTGGCTCGTTGTTGCTGTTGATAAAGTAATTTGTTTGATGTTCGCACAAATGAGTGGACCATACTGCATCTATAGAGCACACACACTCACACACACACACACACACACACACACACACACATGCACACACTCTTTGCCAAAGCCACTGGCCAACTGACCACTAAAATATTGTATGAAATTGACCAAAAATGACAGACAAATTGGCTTTTTATCGTTAGCTGTTGTTGTAGTTGTTGTTATTGTCGGTAGTGGTGTTGGTGGTGTTTGTGTGTTATTTTTGCAGCATATTAGTGTTTGAATAATTTAACAATTTAAAGTGGAGCTAATGGTGTTAGTTGTCGTGTTTCATATGTCTATTTATTAAAACTGCTTTTGTTTAAATAAACGAACTGCGTCTATAGCTCTGTGTGCTTGTATGTATGTGTGTGTGTGTGTGTGTGCGTGTGTGTGTGTGTGTGTGTGTGTGTGTGTGTGTGTGTGTGTGTGTGTGTGTGTGTGTGTTCGTTCGTGATTATTATGATGTGGCACCGCCATACAACATAATGCGCCGAATCTCTGAATAGCCAAATGAGTTCAATCAGCATCCATTTCAGCGCCCAGCGTTGATAAATTTCATATTTATGCTAATGCATTCGTATCAAATGGCCAAAGCGAAACCCACCCAAAGCTCTCCGGTGTGACCTATGCCGAAAATTCAAATTCAAATAAACCTAGACGTTTAGCAATACGATTTTTGGTCACCTGCGGTGCTCGTCCGTTTGGGGTCCAATAAAGAGTTTAACTTATATATCCGGCGGTTTTTTGGGTAATGCCACACCGCATGACCTGCAATCCGTGGAAAATTAGAGAAGTTTAATGCGATAATGGCAGGTGGACAGGTGTTATGTGTTACATCTATAACAGATTGCTTCGATAAGGTTACACAAACAAGAGACACAGATTAGGCCAGAGAAGTGTCTATATTATAATTTAAATAAACTTATCGTGTTGATCTCATCCAATCCTTAGACAACTTTGTCAAAACTTTCCACACAAAAGTAAACAATATTAATAGATTTGTAAGAAAAACCTGAGATCTAATATGACACTCCTTATTTTTACAAATGTAACGATTACAAGCATTTCACAGATACTCGATCTTAATATTAAATGTTGATATCTCTATCATAAGTAGATCGGCAGCATTCGCCGTTATCGTTATCTGAAGATTACCATATTTAATGGTTTACAACCTTGGAGAGGTTCGAAGTTTTGGTAACGCAACCCCAATTCTATCTAAATGTCTTTAACATATGTTTTAGCCCGGTGCTTCGGAGCAAGTTTTTTGCAGATGGTTTTCGGTTTCTGTATTTCTGTATTTAGATTCGGTTCATAAAATCTCATTAATAAAATGTTTATCACGTAGTAAGCCGAGCTCCTTTGCCATATGCAACTTTATTATCTCAGATCAAAATCAGGGCTACAAACATTTAATTAACGTATCTATGCAAATGCTGGCCCCCTTACAGAAACGAAACACCCCACAATAAACGGATTCGGGCTTGGTTTTTTATTATCATTATTTTTTTTTTTTTTCATAAATTGTCATTTTTGTTATATATTGTTTATTGGTTTTTGTGGCTGTTGGTGTTCGGGGCTCGTACTACCAAATTGAGCAATAAAAACGGAAACTAAGACGCTTAATTAATCGTATTAGTATTCTATTTTGGATCCACAGACAACCAACACCCAATTAGCTACAGTTTATTTATAATAAAAAGAAATCTCTTAAGTTTTCTAGTTTTTAATGACAGTTATCAAATGGGAACTGTTACCACAGGAAACCGTTTCCACAAAGCTTACTCAAAATATACATATATATCCATCGTTATATTTGTATTAAACAAAAATAAATTAATGTTTATAATGCTTCTTTTATGACATGTTGGGACAACCAAGTGTGGGAAATTGTGGCGCCCGGTGAACAGTTAATAAATATTCATTATCATCGATCATCAAAAGGTTAATCAAATCAATTTCAAAAGGATATTAGAGTCAAAATGTGAAGTGGCCCAAACACCACGCTCAGTCGCACACGAAGAGACGCAGAGAGTGGGAAAGAAAGAAAGGGAGAGAGAGAGAGAGAGCTAAGGGCGGGAGGACTGAGGGGCAGATACTTGGAGCGACAGCGAGCCAACTTCAAAAACAGTTCCCACAATGAAGCGCGCTTGGCACTTGTGATTTCTACGAATGTTACAACAACAACAACAAGAACAACAACAACAACGAGTCAGGCCATATTGTTGTTGCTGTTGTTGTTGTGACATTGAGGGCGAATGCGTTTGGTAACTTTGTGTTCCGTCGCCGTCGACGACGTCGAAATCAGGTAAAAACAAAAGGTTAACATAAAAGAACAAACAACGAAAACAACAACTGACAACAACAACTACAACTAAAACAACTGAGAGGCGATTTCGCTGGCCTGGCCACAACTACCGAAATGCCAACAGCTCCGACTTGGCAGCAGACCAGGCCCAGGCGTAGGCTCAAACAGAGACTCCTCCACCGCCACCGCCACCGCCACTTCCATCGCCGCCGCCGCCAACAGCAGCAGCAGCAGCAGCGGCACCACCACCACCACCACCAGCGCCGCTAACTCAAGTGTGTGGAGGAGCCATCGCCGTCGTCATCGCCATCGCCATCGCATTTGTAGCTCATGTGCGACATTAAGTGCTTTGGTTTGACGACGACTGAAAAACAAAAGGAAAACTGACCCGTAAGTCATCATAAATGCAAGTTTATGGCAACAATGAAATGATGACGGGCTCGGTTCGAGACTCAACTCCAACTTCGACTTGGACTTGGCTTGACTGTAGGTCGTTTAGACCGCCACCGTAGCGTGTTGGCCAATGGTATTGTCGTTGCTGTTGCTGCTGTTGTTACTGTTGCTGTTGTTGCTGTTGTTGCTGTTGCTGTTGCTGTTGCTGTTGCTGTTGCTGTTGTACCTACCGCGCAACAGCAATACGCAATACGCAATAGTCCATCAGCGGTCACTTCTACGAAATCACATCAAGAGCCGCAGCGTCGGCGTCAGCGTCAGCGTCGAAGTCAGAGTTGGAGACGGCGGAGGTTTCTTCTTCCTCCGACCAAAGCAGGCCAAGCTGGCGGGCGTAGCTCTTTATAGACGCGCTTCATAGATGTATCTATTCCGCGGAAATCACAAAATGCTACAAATTTTCGTATAATAAAAACGAATCCCAGTTTAGAACTGCGTTTTCAAGTGCCTACGCAACAACGCCAACATATGTACTTATAGACATGCACACACACACACACACACGCACACATAAACACGTGCACACATGCACATACGCATTTTTCTATCTATATTGATGCTGCATAGATTACCTTCCGATACCCATTCTGATTGCTTGTCAATCACTTTGCACATTTGCCATAAAAAGGCGCCTTAGTTTCAACTGCAAACGCAGAGTTTTGAACGCTCGTTAAGCAATTATAGCGCTTAAGTAAGTAGATACATCAGTCAGAGTTCCTGCACAGTGGTTCCAGTACTGCACATAATGGGGTCACAATTAATAATTATAAAGCTGTTAATCAGAGAATGCGCTCAAAATATTAAATGAAAATTGTCTTGAGAAATTTGTTTAATTATATTATTATATTTAGTGGAATGCTATAGTCTTTAAAATTAATATGGTATTATATGATATAAGATCTCTTGTAACAATTGAATTATATTTCAATGAAAATGTATTATTTTCTGTTTTGTGTAAATAAATAATACAAAAAAACAATAAACAAAATTTATTTTTAAATATGTTTTTTCTTTATTAATTATTTCAATATCCAATATTAAGAAATCATTATTACATAAATATGTATTTCCTTATTATTATTAAAGAAAACTATTTAAAATATGGTTTTTTCCTTATTATTTATTTTAATATCCAATCTTAAGAATTTATTCTTACATATCTTCATTAGTAAACATAAACATGTATTTCCTTATTGTTATTATTTTTATTATTGTTATTATTATTTTGGTTATTTTTATTATTATTGTTATTAGTATTATTTTTTGTTATTTTTATTATTATTGTTATTATTATTAAAATTATTTTAATGATAACTTTTACTCTCAACCACTGTAACCACTAGCGGTAAAATGATTTGGGCTTGTTAGTGTCCAGGCTGTAGCAAGATGATGAATTGTGTGAATTTTGCGCATTAGTCGCGTCATGCAGCAGGAGCGACCACGAGATGAAAACGACAACGAGGCTAGTCAGGCTGCCTGCCACTGCCACCGCCTCTGCCACTGCCTCTGCCACTGCCTGGGCAGCAAAATGTTGCAGCAAATCATATCAAACAGAGCGTCCGTCCAGTCGTCTGGTCCATGTCTGGCCGCGTGTCCCTGCTCACTTCCTGCGAGCATTGCAAAAGTGGGCAGCTCCGTCTCCGTCTCCGTCTCCGTCTATCCGTCTGCCTGGCAGATCGATAGGCAGCCCCCGTCCAAGACCATATCCAATTGGAAGTCATAGCCAGTGAGTCAAGTTGAAGGCAATGCATTCATTGTGCTTGTAATTGCAATTGATCTTGATTATTATTGTCTTGTAGCCTTGTGGCTTGTACCAGTGATAATGTTCTTATTCAATTTGCAATGGGATTGGTCAGTTGTTATAGGGTATTATGGAGGCCAGCGATATTGCTGGTACGACTACCGGACACACGATCGTTCAATTGTGGTAATTGTTGCACTTGACATGGACAAGTCGCTCGCATATTTCTACGTGCCTCAATGTGACCGACCAGCTTCAGCTACAGCTTCAGCTCTAACTGCAGCTCATTGATCATCGTGTTGCCCACAAGTGGGCGTCACAAAAAGCCAGTGCCGCAGCCACGATCCACGATCAGGTAGCTACAACAAATGTCTGCCAGTTTAATTGATATACAGCGCTTGGCTTATTGACTTCAGCTAAATTCACACAAGAGTTCATTAGAGTTGACGCTTGCCTTAAAACTGACACACGTTACATTTTGTACGACTTTGACTCCGACTCCAACTTCGACTCCAACTTCGACTTCGACTACGACTACGAGTTCGATTCCGATTCCGACTCTAACTCTGACTCTGACTCTGACGTTGTCGTGGCTTTTGCAAAATTGGGTCCCTAGTGCAATTTAGCGCGGCTAATAAGCGGCCAAGACGTCGCCAACTTCAACGACTGCGACATTTAAAAGTCAGGCTCAATCTGCCGATCGCTTGCGAATCAAACTAATCATTCAAAATTCAATACAGGCCAGCAACTGCCGTTGCCTTCGACTCCGGCTACAGTGTTCAGCACCGACTCCGTCTCCATCTGCTTCCCCCCTGCCCGACTCGGGCTTCAGCAGCAGCTCAAATTGTCATCATTAGGAATAGGCAATCGCTACCGCTCGCTGGCCCTGCACACCTTGCCTCTCTCTCTCTCTCTCTCTCTCTATCACTCTCTTTGCCTGTCTCTCTCCCTGTCTCTCTCGCCTGGCTCCTGGTACCGCTCACCTAAATTTGATTTCTTCCTGCTCGCTGGCCGCCTTTGTGCGGTTTGTGCGCCGTCAAACGCCGGCGACAGTTTGTCAGATTATTATCAGATTGCACTGGCTCACTTTTGACTTTTTGAACGGCCGAGCAACATTAGCAGCGCGCATCTAGGAGCTGCTACTGTCTCCGGCAGTGGCGTGGCCGCCAAGGGATGTGCCTAACCAGCGCCTGGCGACCCAATTTCAGCTGCGACGCCACTGCGATGTCCACAACGTCGACTGCGACGGCGACGGCGACGGCGACAGCGACGTTAACTCTGTCAAGCGATTGTTTTGCTCCCGCGCATGCGCGCGGCGCTTCAAACGAAATCACATTGAATGTCGTCGCATGCGCGTGATCAACGTTGTTGATCTGTGCCTCTGTGGCTCTGCTTCGTCTCTTCTTCTTGCTCTTCTTCAGCGGCAACTGGGCTCATGTCGTTTTGGGTGCTCAGCGAACAGTCGGATCGGAGACCGCTTTCGTTTTAGGGCTTTTCAATACCGTTTTATGTGTTTCAGTGCAGCTTTTCAGTCAATACCCTGCAGCCGAGGCATGTGGCCTATGCCATAGAACAGTTAAGGTCAAAATTTAATTCACATGCTAATCGATTGTGCAATTTGATTGAGGCAAACTTTAAGTCTAAGCTCTAAGTATCTATTAATTTGTCACACTTTGCACTGGCAACTAATTTAATATTTTATTCGTTTGTATATGAATATTTTGAAGAAAGAGTATTAGGAAATCGGTTACGCGACTGCATCGCATTCTTATTTGTTCTGCCTGTTTTTGTTTTGGGGTCTTATGAGATTTTTTCAAGTGAATTTCAGCGCCTGAGACAATGGCGCAGCATTTGTTGTTTTATGTGGGTGGCTTCCTCCGACTGCCTTCCATGGCAATGGTCATGGCCATGGCTCACTGGCTCACTGGCAGTTCCAGTTAACTCATCCGAAACTCGACCAAAAACATGCTAGCCATGTTTTTTGTACTTGTTGTTGTTGTTGTTCTACCCTTTCGCTTTAAGTATGAGTATGACAATCGTTAAATTAAATCGCCATCGTTTATGAGGCTGCTTTTCCTTTTGGGCGCCTACCGAGCGACCCGACCGACCTCTTTCGGGCCTCCAAATTTGTCAACGTGCAGCGTTTTTCGTATATTTCGTATATTTCGTATTTTCGTATTTTCTTGCTGCTGTCCGCTGTTGCTGCTCATAAAATATGTTTTAAGAATTTTACGATGCCGCCACTCTCCGTCCGTCCGTCCGACTGACCGTCTGTCAGTTTGTCTGTTTGTCCGTTTGTCCGTACTTTGCCTTTTAACAGCATTAAAATTATTGCCACCGGTTTTTCTTGTCCGTCTCACTTTTATGCCTACTTGTAACCGATGTGATTGTTGTTGTTGTTGCTGTTGCTGCTGTGATTGTGGGTCAACTTCCGCTCGATTTTCCCTTTTAATTAAAATTTAATATGATGCCGCATTTAGCACTTGTCTAACAATAACCAACAGCTACTTTCCAAGTGTTCGACCAGACTCCTTTACAAACGTATTTATTTGCTCACCCGATCGCCGGCTTCGGTCGGCTTCTTAAACTCCGGCCCGCAAACAATGGCGGCAATTGGACTTTGATCTTGGCCGATCGGTAGCCGGGCCAACGCCACCGCCATCAAGACCAAAATCCACAAAAGGTTTATTATTTATTGTTGCCAGGAGAGTAGTGTTCGGCATGGAGCTCGGGACAAGTGCAGCTGCAGTCGTTGCACGCGACATGCCAATGGGCCAATGGCTACTGCAAATCTCGGCGTGCACTCGAACGTAACTGCAACTGGGGGAACAGCAACAGCAGCAACTGCAGCAGCAGCCGCATGCACGGGAGCAGACAAAACGTTTTACAAAACGTTCGGCTTAGGACGTTAAAATAAATGCACTCAAAAATGCCAAAATGCCCGCAAACAAAATAAATAAAAATGTTATTGATATTTAGCGAGTGGCTGGCCGGCCCGGCACAGTCCCCCTTCCTTTGTGGCATGCCCCACCCCAGTGGCAATCGTCCAGCGCAGCGCGTGCTGCATCCTGTCCACGACACTTGCGGCCACTCAAGCGGCAAGCGGCAAGCAGCAAGCAGCAAGCAGCAAGCGGCAAGCAGCATGCGGCATGCGGCACAGAGATCGTAGCATCTCTTTTATGGCGCCCGTTAAGCTAGTTGGCTTTTGTCTATGATTTGCTTTATAAACACGACTCACTTACATTTTGGTAGCCGCCTTGTTGGCCTCTTCTATGTCGCTAACTTTGTTTTATGCGCTTGCGGAATTCAGGTAGTAATTTCCGTTTTAATGCGCATGTGTTAGGGCATATTTTGCTTATAATCAATTCCTGGCGCCCTAAAGGGCCGTTGGCCAGGCCAAAGCCGAAAAGAGCACCGCGACTCTATAAAAGATTTATGCCCGGCATTTAATTGTAATTTGGCAGCAATCAGTGAAAAATTTACAGCTTCATTAAAATCTGTATGATAAATGGCCATAGAACCACATATTCAAATGGCAATGAAAATGCAATTCTGCTGCTCACAAGACTTTCTTCTCGATGCTAAATTGCTGCTTTAAATTCCAGTTCATTAGTTTGCGATACACACAACTCAGCACAAAGTGGCTTAAAAGCATGTTAATTTTGGTGCTCGTTTAGTTGACATGAGTATTCGAAAAATGTCTTACGATTTGGTTATTTAACTGGAACTGAGTGTTAGGAGAGATCGATAATTTGAAATGCATTATGTTAAATTTTATTGATTAATCTGATAGTTCCATATAATATAATATAATATAAGAAAACTTTAGTCGAGTACTAGCTCTAAAACTGTACTGAAGAGCGCATATCTCGAGGCTATAAATTTGTTGTTTATGATCCCATTTTAATGACATTTTTGGTATATGTTAATTACAGTAAACTACGTATATGTTTCTATGTCGAAAAATGATTTTTTCCCATAAAAGTGGGAAGGGGCAAATTGTGTGTCTCTTTCTCCTATATACAGTAAGTTTAATATCTCAAGATGTTAAGATGTCAGCGATATGCTCGAAAATCTAAAACGTATTATCGATAACAAGAAAACTTTAAGAATTACTGAAAATCGAAAACAAAATCGATATGCGTGTGCTTAAGGAGAACCTACATTCCAAATTTTAAGACACTAGCATGTGTAGTTGCTGAGATCGAGGCGTTCATACATACGGACAGATGGACTGACGGACGGACAGACGGACAAGCAGGCAGATAGGCAGACAGACGGACATGGCTTTATCGACTCGGCTGTTGAGCCTGATTAAGAATATATATACTTTATGGGGTGGGCCACGCCGCCTTCTGCCTGTTACATACATTGTCACAAAAATATTATACCCTGTTCACACATTTTTAATTGGTTCAGGGTATGAACATCTAATTGAAAATGAGTTCGTTTAGTAATTTCAACAGAACTCAGCTAGTTTTTCTTTAAAAAATTATTCTCAAATCAAATGAAAAGTAAGACTTTCTTAATACATGAGATAAAGAATTACGGACAATTATGGACTGCTACAAGCGATAAAAATAGCTTTTATGCTGAGAGCAAATACAGACAGACAGACGCTGGTGACCTCATCAGCTAGACTATTTCTTCAGATATATGTATATATTATAATATTTTGTGCTCGGCTTAATTGTATTCGATGCAGTAATCTACTTTTGTCAACAACTCGTAGACGACTGCATTTGCAGCTGATTGCCACGAAGAGCTGCCACCATAGAGAGAACTTTTTATAAATGCACAACATGCGCCATCAACAAATTTGCACCGAGCACATCAGCGCCATCTGCGAGTTCCATCTACGGTGGGAGTTGCCGCCTCGTAAACATCTATCATCGCACAAAAGAGCTCACCGATCTTCAACAGCAGCAGCAGCAGCAGCAGCGGCAGCAGCAGCAGCAGCAGCAATGTTGCTTATGTTATTGCTGGATGTGTTGCTGGTGTTGCTGTTGCTGATGGTGATGCTGATGCTGATGCTGATGCTCATAGATGACGATGCTGTGGCTGCTGATGCGCCTTTTGTGTTCTTTAGCGCCCGCCTTAACTGTCAACGACGATTAAATATACATTTGCATAAATTAGTTAAAGCCTTCAGCGGCCAGCGCGGGCAAAAGGTGAAAATTAAAGAGCAGCAGCTTCTCTTTGAGGCCCCCAAAGGCAACTAAAGAAAAGAAATCAAATCGAATGGGCTGGAAAGAAATGAGTTGAAATGAAATGCCGTAAGAAACGTTTGAAACCGGAGACAAGTAACTGAGACTGGGACTGAGACTGAGATCGAGGGATGGTGACAGAGACGCAGGCGGAGGAGGTGGGGAGATGATGTTGGAGACGAGTTCTGAGACTCTTAGCTTGACTATCGACTAACGCATTGTTATTGTTATTGTTGAACACCCGCTAGCCGACAGCAACAGCAACAGCAACAACAACAACAATAACAACAATAATAATAACAATGACAGCGACGGCAACGACGACGGCAGCAGCTGTCACATAATTCCGCTATAAATTCTTATAGAGTTTGGACTAGCTGTTGATTTCAACACCTTCATGGGGCCCGCAGCTCCGCTTGATAAAGCCAATCGAGAGGGAGTGGGGGATGGAGAGGGAGGGAGAAGGGTCGGGGTCGCGGTCGGGGGACTCCGCCTCCTACGCCTGCGCATATAAACTGCTTGTAATACGCGGCTATTAATTTAAAATTACAGTTTTACAAGATTTTCTTGCTGTTGCTGGCGGAGTGAAAAAGTCGAAAAAGCCGAAGAAAAAAAATTAATGGCATACGCACAGATTTACAAGACTCGGCATCGATATGCATAAATGCACACAGTCGGTGCAGTCGGAGACCATAAAAGAGCCTCAACCCACACTCCCCGCCATCCTCTCTCCCACGGACTTCATACAAACGAACTACAAAGCCACTTAGATATTTTGGCTTTGATAAGAAGCGGCGGCGGCGGCGGTGGCGGCGGCTGCGTCGACGTCGTCGTTGTCGTCGTATCTCGAACAAAACACAGCAAAACATACGCTTAAAAATGCATTTACAGTTAAACTCAATCAGCTTCAATCGATTTCATTCACGACCTGCCTTCAAAGCCAGAGCTCGACTAATTTATGAGACGACATAAAATGGGCATTCGGTGTCGGAATGAAGCATTCGCACAGCGCAGTCCCTTGTCCGCCGTCCTTGGCCTTATCACATGCATTAAGAATCCTTTGCTTAGGGCCGCGTTTTATGAGTCTTCATGGTGGCAACCACCACATGCACCACCAACTGGCTACCTGTCACCGCCAGTGCGTGGGAATCTCGATAACGAGTGCCTGCCCAATTTTTACAACTAGCCGACAGCAATTCCGGACTCCGGACTACGGACTTCGGGTACTCGAAATTCGAACTTGACTTTCATTCAGGCAATTAAAGACCGTTTGTCAATGCGGATGCCGAAAAGAGCCGCTATCCGTTTCCAAAGATGCAGTCAATTGGCCAATTGGTTGTATCGATTAGCCAATTACTCATAAAATTACACTCTGCAACATAATTCAGATTGCCTTAAATGTTAATATATATACATATTAAATAAGACTTATGGGATGTCATTTTGATTGTTTAAATAGTTTCAGTTTAGTTTATTATAGATAAATCAAATCAAGGCCAGTCAGAATTCTCTTAGCTGTTGCGTTTGAAAAGCCGACGTAACAATGTTTATTAAAAATTATAGATAATGCGGTTTAAAGAATCAGATCCTAATCAGCTTTAAAATGTGTTCTCCAGTTGTTTAGTGTAATTTAAAGTGAGTTTTAGCCACGCACTTGTCGATGGCATTGTCGGCGGCTTGTGATGCTCTTGGCCAGGCATTTCAATTGGCCGTTCTATGAAATTAGCACCTGTCCTACGGTCCATTTGAAATTCCGCAAAATCATTATGCCACATCATACGATCCGTTGCCCAAACACTAATAGAGCAATAGCTGCCACGGACTCCAATGGTCAATGATTCTCCTCCGCCTCCTGCTGCTGCTGCTGCTGCTGCTGCTGCTGCTGTTGTTGCTGCTGCTGCTGCTGCTGCTTTGTTCGTGTGTAATAACTCCTTCAATCGATCCGCAGATTCGCAGATCAATTGCTGCCGCTATCGACGCCGCAGCGTGGCATGAAAATTGCATGCTTTCTATTTCAGATGAAATCAACTGACAATGGCCACGAGAACATCCAATAACAACAACAATAACAACAGCAACAGCAGCAACTGCAAAACTCTTGAATTGAGTTTGAGCCATTGTTCTGCTGCTGACGAACTTTCGCAAAGTTTCCTTTGTGCAATATTATTAACAGCAGCACAAGCAGCAGCAGCAGCAGCAGCAGCAACAGCAACAGTAACAACAACAACAACAACAGCTGCAACATTGAGCTCTCAATCGAGCGTTACAATTTTCACAATCTTACAGCGATTGGTCATGCAGCAGCAGCAGCAGCAGCAGCAACAGAAACTGCAGCAACTGCAGCTTATGCAACATCAGGCCCACAGCTACAGATGCAGATACACAGATGCAGGCAGAGGGTAGACAGAGGCAGATACACAACACGCGCCTCACTGTATGCATGATCGTATATGAAGATCTGAATGCCAAACCGGG
Organism: Drosophila pseudotalamancana; assembly: GCA_037075185.1. Taxonomy (NCBI): domain Eukaryota; kingdom Metazoa; phylum Arthropoda; class Insecta; order Diptera; family Drosophilidae; genus Drosophila; species Drosophila pseudotalamancana. The sequence goes on along the minus strand of JBAMCK010001076.1, from coordinate 79,419 downwards.
GTTCGAACTGCTGCCACAGTTTGCAAAATCACACGACGATGCGCTCTGAGTTGCAGTCTCAGCCTCTGGGTCTGATCTTTGCCGCCGTTCAAGGTGTCTGCTTGCTCTCCAACTGTGTGTGTGTGTGTGCGAGTGTGTTTGTGAGTGTGTGCATTAAGACAATTTATAGCCGCTAATGTGCAAGCAAAACCCACCGCACAATTGGCCAACTGCTTGGCAGCTTCCGTTCCGTATCATTTGTCTATTTAGTTGCGGGGCCTTGCTTTTCCGATTAACTTTTTGCTGAACTTCATTACCTGGCTAAAATGCAATAATACCAGACTGGATCGCTGCTCCTCTGGCCCACTGCAACAACTACCTTTGCTACTGCTAAGCAATTTGTTTTCAGTTGGGGGAAGAGCCAGCCGCACATGTGAGTCTCTCTCTCTCTCTCTCTCTCCGTCTCTCCCTCCCTCTACGACTGTTCCTGTTCCTGCATGGGATCCGATCCGAACTCCCGAACTCCTGCGCGCGGCTTAATGATTAAAAATCGTGTGATGAGAAATCGAAAACAATATGAACTGCAAATTGGAACAGTGGCCAAAAACACCTGTGTATCGAGCAGCTGAAGCTGTTAGCTGGTAGCTGGTAGTTGGTAGCTGGTAGCCAGCTACAGCTACCGTTGATAACATCCCCAGAGGGTTTATTGGCCAGAGGGCAACATCGAGTAATCAACGTTCAAGCCGAAAGACATTATAATGATTGTGAAATTAATATTGTGATTGCAAGTTAATAATGTTAAGAGTGAGATAGTCGGAAATTGCGCAATTCCGCTTTTTAAATATATGCCTCCAATAAATGCAAGATAATTGTTAATTGCCTGCTATAAAATATTTTCTTTTACAATTTATACGTAATGACGAACAGGCTTTGTTTGTAAACCATTTAGTATTAAATTTAATTTAATTCTTTAAAGGAGATTCTTCTAACACATAAGAAGCGTAAAGCTTGTATATTTCAAAATATATATAACAAAAATTTATAATTAATTTTAATAAAATTATTGCAAAGTTAAGATGTATTATAATTAATTTAAATGTACTAAATAAAATAAATCCATTTAATTATTATCAATTTTCTTATTCATAAAATTTTTTCTAATTTTTTATATATTTTGCAGTTTATGAAAATATAAATTGAATACAAATATAATATTATAATTATTTTTAAAAATATATATATTTTTTTATACCAAGTTTAAATTAATATAAATATTTAATATATTATTAGATAGCTCACAATTTAAATACAAAAATTTCGCAATCGAAAACAATCTGAAGATCATTAAAATTGTAAGTTTTATTTTGAAAACTTACTCATTTGACACTTTTCCATGGCATTTGGCAATTTGCATCCATTTGGCTATACAGCCATGAGCTATTAAATGCAGCACACCCATTTATTCAAAAGTATAATAAGTTATACTTACAATATTAATTACCATCAAATATCTCATGCCGTTGATTTGTGGTCGGCAAAATATGTGATGCAAAATTATTTCAGCCGCGTATTCAGAGCTGCCCACAACGGACACCGCTGCAGCGCACAAGAGCCGCGGGCATAAAATATGCACAGAGTGCTTTACCCCACCCCTATCCCCACCCTACCACAACCCCCTCGTACACCTACCCCCATAATTTGGATCATCCTCGTTGCAACGTGCTGGCGGCAGGCGTTGCCGTTGACATGTTGCCGTCTCTGTTGTTGCTGCTGCTGATGCCGCTGCTGGTTGCTGGTTGCTGTTGCCGCTGGCATTAAATTAGTTGTTGGCAGCGTCGCTAATACAGCTCACTCCCACCTTCTGCCCGGTGATGTTGCCCCGCAAACGATGCACTCAATTACAGGCATGCACCACCGCGACCACCACCCGCGCCGCCAACAGCTTTGCCGTCATTTTTGTGCAAATAAATTATAGATTTTCTCTTTTTTTTTTATTTTTTACATAGTTTTATTTTATCTATATATATATATATATATATTTTTTTTTTTTGACATGCAGCTTTTTGTCTGTGTGGCTGTCTCCTTCTGCTGCTGCAGCTGGCCGGCGCTGCTTTATGTAAATGTTTTTTCTGTGCTAGTCTAACAATAATTTGCATATTGAAATAAGTCGCCGTCAACGTTGTTGGTGCCGTTGTTGTCGTTGTTGTCGTTGTTGGCGTTGTTGGCGTTGTTGGCGTTGTTGCTGCCCCGTCTAATTACAAATGCTGCACTGCCCGCCCCTTAAAATGTGAGCTGCAAACTGCGATCGCGGCCCGCTGCATGCGACGAGATACTTTTGCGGCTAATTGGCTGTTGGGGCAGGTGTAACAGACACGGGCCGACCGACTGGCTAAAAGACAGGAACTGGCAATTCCAAAACACCAAAGAGACCAAAAGGCAGCGCCAAGAATTGTCAAATTCGTAGGCAAAATTCATTGGAAATGTTCAAGTATTTGTCAGGCGTACAAATTGCGTTTGCGCTTCTATCGAAACCAAAACAAATTCGCACTCAAATCTTTGGACAGGTCGACAGTCGATACAACGCGTCGACGACAACGCGTCGCGTGGGCACCTGGCGGGCATTTTAAGTCGATCGCCGCTTTTTAAGTTCCACTTTGGGCCACATTGCACATGTACTGCACGTACGTCTCTAGTTTTCGGGGTGTTGACGCCGCCGCCCAAAACGATAGTTGCGATAGTTAATCCCTCCCCCTTCCAACCCGCTTCTTAGTAGGCTGACCGTCTTGCATACAACGGGGCTCATTAGCAACGTGATTAAATTGACCAAATTATTATGTAATTAGCCGTGGGCTGACCCACTTTAGAGCCAACTTATCTTGGCCCGGCTTTGCCGCTCTGCAGCTCTGCTTGGTAACTGCTCTTAGTTTTTCATAATTTTTAATTTATAATTTTAATTTTTTTATAATGCATGGAACGTGTTGACGGAACGCCGTCTAGACAGGAAATCCAATTGCCTTGATGAATGTGCAAGTGCTCAGTTATCGATTCAAACTTGACCAATCATCGAGCTTTGTTAACTTAAGTTATTCATTTTCTTAAAATTATTAAAAATTATTAGCTATTTTTCAGCTTGTTATTTAAAAGCGATCATTGGCTTTATTAGTTACCCAAAATGTAATCGATATATCGAACAATAAGCAAACTATTGAAATCTCATGGTATGTAAATACATATTTTAATATTTAATTAAATTGGAGATTTATTTACTGCATAGGCTATTTATTTATTGAAACACATAATACATAATAATAAGGCTAGCAAACATTTAAGAATATTTCTTCAGTTTGTTCTTACAAACGATCATTACAGTTATAGGTTAAACAAAATATAACCGGTATATCGAATTATGTTATTATATTAAGTTATCATTAAATAGAAATATATAAATATTTATTTAAATTTTGGATTTCATTATTACATACATAGGTTATTTATTTATTAAAACACATAATACAGCTAGCAAACATTTGAGAATAATTCTTTAATTTATTCTTAAAAAAGCGATCATTAGCCTTATCAATTATTGAATTATATGCAAATTATTGAGATACCATTTAATACAAATACTTAAATATTTAATTAAGTTTTAGATTTAATTGCTACATAGGCTATTTATTTATTACAAAACATAATACAAAATAAAACAAATAGCAAACATTTGACAATAATTTTAACTTTTCTGCGTAATTCTTTTTTATGGTATTATAAATGAAAATTATGTTCAAATCCCAGCTAATCTTGAGAAAATTAATTTACCTGTTATGATAAACACGATATGGTGAACTTTAATTTCACTTAGTGCCTGAATATTTATATCAAAAAAGGCATTAAAAATATCATATATTATAGAATTAATATGAGAATTTGTTGAAAATTGAAAACTGAAAACTTTTCAATCGAGAGCTGCGTTACGAATTCCATTGTAAGCCTTATCCACTATCCACTATATAACCAGGTATATTACAAAATAAAGCTTCTATTGGAAAGTCCGTTGCTTAGAAGGGTATTCGGCATTCGGCGTGCAAAGAGATTCGTACTTTTGTGCTATAAGTAAACACTGCTTTGTTTCCTTTGTTGACAAACATTCAATTCACAGCTGGCAGGGCGCGAATACTTGGGAAGTCACGATTGATAACACCCACAATTTGTTGGCATTATTTTTAGCACTATTGGGCCAAAATAAATAGAGAGATGTTGGCAAGCGGCAAGCGGCAAGCGGCAAGTGGCGAACACGTTGGCGAATACCGCACGTAGACGCTATGAATTTTGTATGCCCCATGCAAATTGTGTGAATTGATTATTTTTGGCCATTATGAAAATGTTTTGCTCGTATGTTGGTCAACTGCTAACGCTTTCACTGGCCGCAGATTGCCAAATTGGTTGCAAAATGCATTGCAAGTGCAGGTGGAAGTGGAAGTGGAAGTGGAAGCCAATTTGTTTGGAGGCGATGGCCTTGCCAGTGGTTGCCCAGAATGGTGCAACCACTCCGAGCGGGCCAGGCGAGGCAGGCCATTAAATTATGACATGACCGGACGACTGTGAGCCACCTGGAAATGGTTTATTGACTACATTGGGCTCTTTACATAATGAACGATTCCATGCTGTTGGCTGTTGGCTGTTGGCTGTTGGCTGTTGGCTCATTGCGCATTCGAGGCACGTTATCCAGCTTGGCTGGCCCGGCACACATCACTTTCATTGCTTGGCCATTTTGATAACGTTGTGACCGGGCCAGCTGTTCCAGCTGCCAGGCTGCACGTGATATTGGCCAACAATTGCAACTGCCATGCGGAGCTAGGCGCTATAAAATGCGTGGGCCACAGCCGATTAGAGCACAGTTCACCGACAACAGCTGAGGAACACAAGTCTCTTAGGCGCACCGTCAACCTTTTCTTTTGGATAAACTCAAATTAAGTGTGAAATCTCCACAATGAAGGTGCGTCCAAGCCGGAAGACTTCGATGGGAAAGTTCCTTCTAACTGTTGAAGTTTTCTCCTTTCTGTAGTTCTTCATCTGCACTTTGGCCTTGCTGGGCGTCGCTCAGGCTGGTTTGCTGCCCCATCTGGAGCACGATCATCATCACGAGGGTCTGCCCCATCTACTGGACGCCGATATCCACCACTCGGATGGTGTTCACCTGGGCCACAGCTCCGCCATAGTGATCGATGGCGCCGATCACCATTTGGACGCAGTGCCGCATCCCGTTTACCATCACGACGGCTACTCTGCCCATTTGGATCACGATATTCACGCTCATGAGCATGTGCATCACGCTCACGTTCATGCTCCGGCCAAGATCGTCAGCCACGAGCCCATCCACGAGGTGGAGCCAGTTCACCACGTGCACAAGGTGGTGCACGATGAGCCACACCACTTCCTGCACTACAGGAATCCTGTGGTCGATCATCACATCATCAACAACCATGCCCACATCGATACGCACGCCCATGCCCACATCGATACGCATGCCCACAGCCACGGTGACTTGCACCACTTTGCCCACCACTCGGCACCACTGGTCCATGTTCACCACGCCGCTCCGCTGGTGCACCACCATCACAGCCACGGCGCTGTGGTGCACAAGACCGTCTATCCATCCCACTTGGACGTGCACAGCCATGCCAATCTGCTGTCCTTTGCCAAACACCATTTGCACGGCAAATACGGCAAAGTGAAGATCACCGAGACGCATTACTGAGAGATTTCCCCAATACACCGACACATCGCACACGCACACACACACACCCCCACCCACATATATGTACACTTATCCAACTGCATGACGACGCTTTCATAGCTAATTTATTACGGACAACGTTTAGTTTGTAGTGCTCGAATAAACGGGTTGTTTTTAAAAAAAAAAGCACTCTCTCTCTCTGTCAGTCTCTCGCCCTCTTTCTCGGTCACCCCTCTGGAAGTCAGCTCATCAAATCACTCAGTGGCCACTCAACAAGGCAGCACAATACATCAAGCTGCGCGAGCCAACGTAATTTACTTGCAATTTAAAGATAAACAGGCGCGATAATGTCTACAAAGCATAAACGTGAGTTGACGCCTACAATAGGAGGCAGCAGTCGAGCTTGGGGCGGTGGCAGGGGCACCTAAGAGGGGGGAGGCTGAGGCTGAGGCAGTGGCAGGAATGGAGGCCCAGCCACTGGAGGTTCAAGCCATACATCATCAACCGCAGAGAGTGAAGGTGTTGGAGCTGCTGCTGTTGTTGCTTCTGCTTCTGCTGCTGCTGCTGCTGCCGCACGCCAGAGCGTTGCTTCGTGCAACGTGCCACTTGCAAAATGCACAACTGAACCAACTACTGAACAATTGCAAAGTGGCGAGCACGAAGCCAACGCGATGCAGTCGACCCTGACAAACGCAAACGCTGACTCTCAGGCTGTGGCCCAGGCTCAAGCTTTGGCTCAGACTTGGGCTCTGGCTCTAGCTCTGGCTCTGGCTCAGGGCGTCGCGTCGTGTCCAACTGCATGTCGAGGGGCCAAAAGCGCATGCGCAACACGTGGCTGCAACACTCACACTCCTTTCCCATGCCCATTCCCGTTGCCATTCCCATTCCCATTTCCATTTTCCCCCCGCTTCGAGTTCAGCCAAGCGAGCGCCGCTTCACTCGCTGCAATTTTCTAGTCGTGCGGCGGCGAAGCGCGTGCCGCGCTCATTTTCATTTTCATTGGCCAACTGCAACGGGAAGGGAAATTGGGATTAGCCCAGGAGGGCTTCAACATTGTCCCAGCATCATGTTCAAAGAAAAGCTATCCAAGCTTTGCTTGGCAGAGGCGGAAGCTCTCTATGAGAGGAAATAAAAATAAATAAGAAAAAAAACCATCAATTGTGACAGGGTATTGTATAAGCACACTTATATAAAAACTAGAGAATATTACCTGACAGGAATTTTGTCATTTATTTCTACACACAACTTCTTCCTATGCTTTAACTTTAGGCAAAATAAAAATTGGATTAAATAGCTTGTTTTTGAGAAGCAGATCTATGAATTTAACTAGATCTAAGAAAAAAAAATTTTAAAAAACTTTTTATTAATTTTTTTATTCTTTTAATATATTATATTTTTAATAAAAAGACTTTTTATTAATTTATTTATTCTGTTTTATTTCAATATATAATATTTGTATTTCAAACAATTTTCTACTTATAGGTTAGTTCTCATAAATAAAACACCTACCAGACAAACTTTTTACAGCAATATTTTCCACCATAGTTTTCCCTTAGTTTACTCCAAGCCACCTTCATAGCTCAGAATTGTTAACTGAGCACAATAGATCAACTTCCTAGCTCGTTCAATTGTATTCCATTTAACTGCCAGCCGGCAAAGCGAAGCATAAAGTCGCAGCACCCGATGCAAGTGTATAAATATTATTAGCAAATGGGCAACAAATTCTGAAATCGCGAACTCTGCTCTTTGTCAACAGTTCGCATTGAGAGTTGGCAACAAGCAGTTCGTTGTCGTTGTTTGTGGCAACATTGTTAATGTGGCTAACGCCAGCAAAATCGTGCCGCTCGAATCTAAACCAAACGCATCACGACTTTTGGTTTTGCTATTGCTGTTGCTGTTGTTGTTGTTGTTGTTGTTGTTGTTGTTGTTGTTGTTGCTGTTGCTGTTGCTGTTGGTGCGTTATAAGTTTTTGTTGCCTGGTCGTGCGTTGTGGTTGTGCCTCGAATGGGGCAGGCAATGAGCGTCAAATGCGCCGCCGTTGCAATGAGTTTGCAGCCAAGAGGCAACTACTGATGATGATCAGCTATGCTCAACACCTGCCAAAAATCGCATATACAATAAATCACAACGAAATGTTAACTCTGCTTTTTTTTATAACTCCGCGCCGAGAAGAAGCTGTCAAAAAACAGTGATGCGTAAAACACCCGCAACCTGCCGCCCGCCTCTTGCCGCTGCGCTACGATTAAAGCCAGCCTAGTGTGGAAACGCTAATGGCCAAGGTATACAAAAGTTCGGGTGTCCGCGTGATGCTGATGCTGATGCCGATGGCACTTGCTCCAAGCTGCTGGCTGTGGTTGTGTCTGTGGCTGTGGCTGTGGCTGCGAGCTGGGGTTGGAGTCGGATAGTCAGACAATGCCACAGTTTATATTGCAAGTGGCTCGGCCTGGTCATTAGCAGCAATGCAGCTGCAACTGACGCCGAGCCAGTGTAACTACAGTAGCTATTCAAGGGGGCAGGCAGCAACAGCAACAGCAGCAACAGCAACAGCAGCAGCAACAATTGCAGGCCCGGGACTGCCGACTGCCGACTTCTGACTACTGACTACTGACTGCTGACTGCTGACTGCCGTCGTCTGCTTGGCAGCGTAATTGTGTTAAAAATTACTCAGGCATCTTAATCACTTTAGTAAATATTTTGCTTGTGAGGCAGCAGCAACAGCAACAGCAGCAGCAGGAGCAGCAGCAGGAGAGGCAACAGCGAACGAGGTTAATGCGCTACAGCTGCAACAAGCGTCGCCAAGACTCATAATGTTACCAGCAACAGCAACTGCAGCAACTGCAACAACAGCAAAAGCAACAACAGCAACAGCAACAACAGCAATAGCAACTACAAAAGCAACAGCAACAGCTCGCTCCTTCGCCACTTGAATCGTCTGTGTGGGTGTGCGTGTTGTTTCTCTTCTTCGGGTTCTACATGCAAAAGTCCAAGATGGTCTGGGCCAAGTTTTCATTCATGAAATTGGCCATATTGATGGCGGCTGCGGGGAGGTGCGGCAATCGGGGGCAAGTTGATTGCATGTTCGAGCTCAGTTCATTTTCAACAGCATCAAGGATCAAATGCATTAAATACGCGCCGTTGCCAGCATCGGATGTTGCTGCTACAGCACAACAACAGCAACAAAAACAAAAAAAAAAGCCACCTTGTTGTTGTTGTTGCTGCTGCTTTATCGGGCGTGCTCATCTCTGTGAGGCAGCCGGTTAAGTTGCAGGTACGGGTCCTCGACAAAGGCGGGTGGCGCACCTGCGGCAAGCTGCTTTGCAATTATTACGTTTTGCTAATCTTGTTGTTGTTGCTGTTGCTGTTGCTGTTGTTGTTATTGAAGTTGTTGTTGCTGTTGTTGCTGTTGTTGCTGTTGTTGTCGGCCCCAATGGCGATGCGAGTTATGCTAAATAAAGCCGCTAAGTCCCTTCGATGGCCATGGCTTGATGATGTTGCAGCCAGCTTCTGTTCACCTGTGTAGTTGTGTACGTGTGTGTGTGTGTGTGTGTGTGTGTGTGCTACACTTTCTCTGCCGTGCTCTGCACTCGCATCGGGGCATCATAATTTAGCTGCAATCATCATTATCGTTGTCCGGCTCCGGTCTCCGGTCCGAGATTCTTGTGCAAAACGCCCGCACGTAGCAATTTTGGCATATTTTTTCTTACAGCCAACAGGGCAGCAGCAAATTGCAATTGGAGCGAAACTGCAGCAGCAGCAGCAGCATCAGCAGCAGCAGCATCAGCAGCAACAGCAGCAGCAACTGTCAGGCAGTCAGTCATTCAGTCAACCTGAATGTCTGAAACTCTGAAAGTCAAGCAGTCAGTGAGTCTATCATTCAGTCAGTCACAGTCCGCAAAGTTGCCAGCAATTTGCTCAAATAAAAACGTAAAAACAAAATGCAGCCAGGAAGTTGCTGCTGTTGCTGTTGTTGCTGTTGCTGTTGTTGCTGATGCTGCTGCGCATGCGTCTTTGGCAGCATATAATTGTCTTGGGCGAGCGAGGATGCTCCCAGATCTGTTGCGTTGATGCAACACGGGCACAGCTGTGCTGCTGCCACTTCCACTGCCATTGCCATTGCTGCTACTGCTGTTGCTGCTGTCCATGTCCGGCGGCAATTGTAATTACCGCAGTTGCGCCTCCCGTCGTCCGTCTTGGCCAACGCCTTCGCCATCGCCCATCGCCCATCGGCTGGACAAATGCGCAGTAGCCTGGCATTTCAGTTACGCCTGCAGTTTGTTATTACGCGCATTATTTCTGCAACCCTTTTCCCCCCCGGCCACCCCCTGGCAGCTACCCTCTGCACAGCACCTCCATAATCTCCACTGATTGCATTCAAGCAAACACCGCCGGCCAAAGGCATTTGCATTATTTTCACATTCCACAAACTTCAGCTGCATAATTTTATTTATTTTTATTATTTTCTTTCTCATTATTTATTTTAGAAGTTGCGGGTTCAAAATCTTTGTAAAGTATCCTACTTTCAATTGTTCTGGACAAAACTAATCTTTACAATAGTTATTCATAATTTAGTTGGATTCGTGTAAGTTTTACGAAATGGCATGCATTAAAATAACGGATCTAGTTTTAGAGAGAGTTTCCATTCTTATAAGTATGTTATTGAATCCTAGTTAGTGGTAATGGTAAAGTATTTGGTTTTGTATGGGCTGCTAAGGATTGTCGATTTAGACCCCAAGTCTGGGTCTGCGAACTAACTTAATCTAGCTAAGCATTAGTTTACATAGCACCATAAAATAATAATACAACAAATCTTGCACTAACTGTCCAGATCAGCCAGACCGAATCTCAAATATGGGATACAAAAATGTTCCGAAATTCTTCGGATATCTTAACTTTTGCATGGGGCTTGCAAATGATATAGAAATAGCATGGAAGTAATTCGATTTTGTTCTCAACTAATATCACAATGTTGTTCACTGATTCATTATTTTTTTAAAGTACTCTTGCATTGCTTAAAATAAACTAAATATTAATATAATTGTTACAATTGCATTCGATAAATATTATATTTTTAATTGTTATTTTATTCAAATGTTCTTGCATAAATCTTTGATTTGCATTCTTAAGTCTAGAAGGCAAATGTAAGCTAAGAGTTGAAAAAGTCTTTTGATTTATTTATCAATTAATTATTGCTTAATTTACATACTCTTTTATTTAGAATTGTTTAAGGTAAAATTCGAAAAGCGCTATAAAAATATTTGTGGAAGCGATTTGAGTAAAATTTGAATTTCATAAATTGTCTTTTTGAGTTACTTTTATTTTACATTTAAAAAATTGTTTATTTTTTTGTCGTTTTCTTTTGTTTTTTAATTGATTTATCTTTTTCAATTTTAATAAATGGATTTTGATAAAAAATACTTGACTTGATTTTCATTTTTGATTTCTTGTATGCTTATAAAGCAGCATTTAATGCTTGAATCTTAAACTTCTCAGAAGCATTAAGTTGAAAAATGTTTAGGCTTATATTTATTTAAAATATGGTACGTATGCCTGGTAAATAGTTATCTATTTAATTAGTATTAGTCAAAAAGTTGATTTCTTGCAGAAAATCGCATAATTTACAATGCTTGATATAGTATGGTGTATATAGTATTTACAATATCAATAACTCATTCGAGATTAATGCGTATCAAAAATTGGGTTTTTAAGGCACTTCCGTGTGACGGAAATATACTAAATTTACATATATATCTATATCTATAACTATATCTAAATCTATATCTATACCTATATATAATATCTGTCTGCAACATTTTATACACTTTGCGGATATTTATGGCCTGGCATTTGCGAAACTATGTTTGGAGCTGGAAATACCCAGCTTAGTGCCACCTTTTTGTCGAGCACTAAATCTTTGGCTAACAATCATTTGGACGGGCTCCAAAGCGCAGTGCCAAAGAATTATGTTGATGAAAACAATAAAGTTGGGCCAACAGAATGAACCAGCCGAACCGAACCGAACCGAACCGAACCCAACTGAACCGAACCGAAATAAAGCGAAGCGAACCTCATACCGAAACAGACAAACTTCAAACTCAATTTTCGCGCTACAATTACAAATGATGGCGATAAATTTCGCGCTGGCAAAAAGACAAAGGAGCTGCCTTAACAGCTAGTTGGTTGCACGGATGGGTGGCTGGATGCAGATGCAACGTGCAGCTCTCCCAGACGGAAGTGATAATAAACGCACGACACGCGCGCTTGTTTAGAGATTTATGCGTACAGAAATCCAGGCCGAGAGGCAAAGTTGCAAATAATGTCAACGGGCGGCGGCATCCAAAATGATGCACGGCCAACAGAGTGTGGCGCGTACGCAATGGATTATGCAATGCGGCATCAAGCGAGTACGCCTGATAATTCAGTGGCCCCCAGTTCGAATCTCTGGCTAACCATAAGTCACAACAGCCTGTCTCGACCCCGTGCAACGGCAACGAGCAACGTGCAACGTGCAACATGAGCTAGAGCTAGACTACTTAGTCAGCGGCACTGATTTATGTGCCGCTGCAGTTGCGGCTCTGCCGGATCCCGCAATGTCTTTCAATTAAGCCGCTTTAAAGCAGCCACCAAAAAACTTTTGCCTCTGCTTAATTGCCAGCCGCGGCGGGCGGAGAAGCACGGCAGCTGCCACAATTAACCCAAAAGTTAAACTGTGCCATGACTGCAGTTCGTGTTTGTTTGTTTTGCCAGTCGGGGCGACGGGAAGCGTCTGCAGCCCTGCACTTATTAAGAAATTAATTTAGTCATTGGAAAACAAGGTCAAACATTAGCCGCAAACTGCATTGCAGCAGTCGCAGGTGGCCTCCGAGTCCCCGTCTGAATCCGCCCACGCCCGCGCCCGCGCCCTCGCCCACCTTGTGGCCGGGTTTCGTGTCGTTTGGCCATTAAGCCTAAAGAAATTTTCACGTTGCTAGAGGATGGGTGGAGGGGGGGTAAGCGTGCCTGCGGGGGGGTGGTCTGTCACCCCCGCAAGTGGCAAAGCGTGGGAAAACTTGCCGAAAAGTCTTGTGCGAGGGGTTGGCCATTTGGGCCCATTTGGGGCCATTTGGGGCCTCCGTCTGCTGCGTGCCAGACTGCAATTTCGTGACCAGCTGCGGCTTTGCCATTTGCCATTTGCCATTTGCCATGTAAGCGCTTTCGATTGCCTAAAAGCTTGTAAGCCAGTTTCCGGCAAAAGGATTTTTGTGGCCAAAATCCCCGCTCTGCGATAAGAAAGAGGCGCGATTTTAAAGTGTGGTCAAAAATGTCGCTGGAATCGAATTTAAAAGAGATTTCGAGACATGGTAACCCACATTTGTCGATGATCTTTCATTAAATAATGTCGATCCAATAATTTATGTAGTGTGAATGGTTCCGCCTCTGCTCCAAAGTTGCTATAAACAATATTAAAATTATAGCAGTGTGCCATAAAAGGAAAATAAATAAAAAGATTAATGTGTTTTGTTTTTTTTTTTTTTTGTCTGTATTTGAAAGTATATTTTTTTCTTGTTTGTTTTATTTTTCAAAAACTTTTTGAACTTTTGAAACTAATCATAACGAACTACAACATAAATTAATAATTTATTTAAACGTATAATTAAAATTAATAATCAATATTTCATACGCTCAGAAAAATGGTAATGGTAATAAATAACAAAAACTTCAACTTGAAACAGTTATAAAAGAATTTATAATATTGGCAAAACAAAAACTTGCCATAATTTTTTTTAGTTTAAATAATTTTCAAAATTTGAATATAAAATTGAAAAATTGAACTAGGAAAAACAGAAACAGGAAGTTTTTATTTCATTTCATGAAAAACAAAAGTTATATATAAATGAAAGAAAAATGATACATTTTTAAATAAAAAGAGATTTTTGTTAAACAAAAAAAAGAAGGAATAATTATTAATTTAGCTTCGTCTCACGTACGAAATCGAAATGTTTTAGTTTTTGTGCCCTAGGGAGAATTCTTTGTCTTTTTCTGTGTGTAAAATTGTAAAACTATAATTAAATTAATACAAATTGTTGTTGCTGTTGTTGTTGTTGTTGTTTGTCTTTTAAGCGCTAAAATGTTAATAGCTAAATGCGCAATGCTGCCCACTGTGATAAACTAAAATAAATTAGCGTAAATTAATGAATTAATTGTAATTTAAATTATAAATAATTCTAAAGTTTTGTTTATGGTTTGTCCGCTTTGCTTTCAATTACTAAATGTATACGTTAAATATATAGCAAATATATAGTATATAGTAGTCTAGCTTAATAATTTCAATGTTGTTCAAAAAATGCCCAGAGACCGATCTTTGACCTCTACCTAACTAATTAACAAACTAATCTCCAGCTTGCGCCCATATACATGTATGTATCTATAAAAGTTTTCAATATTACGTCACTATTTACTAAATTGTGGAACATGGAATTGCTAGCTGTATCTGAACGTTGTCTACAACATTATCCAAAAATACAATACTATGAAATACCAACTAAGCCTGCCTCCGTCGGGTCGGTTCGGCTCTCGTTACCCTACAACTAATTAAAACCCTAATACGTTGGGAGGTGGTCTGAGTTAACTCCGTGTGTATTTGTCTCTGGTGTGTGTGTGTGTGTGTGTGTGTGCTGGATGCTTGAGTACAAACTAAATAGATCATTTATGTTTAAATTATATATATAATATGTGTGTGTGTGTGTGTGTGTGTGTAAACCTAAGCCTTTAACAGTAGGTAGTATTTAGGTTCTCAGTCTTCGCAGAGAGATTTCCAGAGTTGCGCGTAGCCGGTGACTACAACTGATCTATGGGCTCAACTGGCACTAAGCTGGACAGCCGACTCTAGTGGGGCTCTTAAAAGGTCATAAACTGTCTGGCCGCGGCCGCGTACAGATACCGTTAAGCGCTCTCTGTCTTTACCACAATGGGCATGGGACCGCCCAGGCCGAGCGGAGATTTCTGCAGCAGCTCCTCCTGCTGCAGCAGCAGCGGCAGATTCATGTTCATTTTCATGTCGAGGAGCGGCATTGGAGACCGTGGCTGGTCACCCCGGTTGCCACCGCCTCCACCACCGCCGCCGCCAGCGCCGCCAGCGCCGCCGCCGCCGCCGCCGCCTCCGCCGGAGCCACGCGACTCGTAGCGGGTGTGGGTGCGCATATGCCGGGTGATCATGTCGCGGCGACAGGCGGCGTACGGACACTGCGGACACTTGTAGGGCTTCTCGCCGGTGTGGGTGCGCTGATGGGTGGACAGGTGATCGGAGCGGGAGAACACCTGACCGCAGACCTTGCACGTGTACGGCTTGACTCCGGTGTGGAGGCGCATGTGCCGGGTGAGCATGTCGGAGCGGGCGAACGAGCGATGGCAGACGTCGCAGGAGTAGGCTTTGGTAATGTCGTTGGCGGGATTGCGCGACTTGTGCCGGGAGGCCATGTGCTTGGCCAGCCGATCGTGCAGCGAGAACATCTGCCCGCACGTCGGGCACACGTAGGCCACATCCGAGCCGGGCGGCATTTCCTCCACCACCGGCGACACGTCCAGATTATAGCGCCAGGCCACCGTCTCCTTGGTGGTGGGTGAGGCGACGTCGCCCTTGATCACCGGCACGCCCACCGTTGTGGTTGGCACGTGCGAGTGCAGCGGATGGTGCATGGGCATCTCCATTTTGATCATCGCTGCTGCCGCCGCAGCTGCCGCGGCATGCGCCGCCGCTGCCGTCATGGCATAGGGAGACATTGCAGAGGGCGGAGCCAGGCTCGATGTGGGCGTTGTTCCGGTCAGCGAGGTGCTCGAGTGCGTGCTGGACGCCGGCGACAGGGCATTCATGCTCTCCAGGCTGCTGGCAGCGCTTATCGAAGCGGGCGGCGGTGGCATCATGGCCGCAGCTGCGGCATGCAACGGCGGCGAGCCCGACTTGTACTTTTTCGGCTCGCCGAGCATGTCGCTGCGCATGCAGAGATCCAGCGGACGCTCTTGCGGTGGCGGCATCGGCTTCTCCCCGGAGGAGGACGATGAGGATGCCTTCTTCTTGGCTGGCTTGGGACTGACCCGCGTCGCCTGTGCTGTTGTCACCGAGGATTCACTGCGCGGCGGCGAGGGCAACGAAGGCGGCGGCGATGCGTTGATCATCGCGCCCGGCAGCAACTGTTGCTGCTGCTGCTGTTGCTGCTGTTGCTGATGGGTGCCGTTGATGCCATTGTTGCTGCTGCTGGGAGTCTTGCCCTGGCTGGTGGGCGAAATCTCCGTCTCGGAGGCGATGGAGGAGGGCGTGTGCTGCAGCGGCGAGGGATAGAGATCATGGCGACGCCGGAACACCTCGTTCAAATACTTGGTATGCAGATAGTAGCCAAACAGCGGCGAGGGAATGGGAAAGTAGCGATCGTACGGGCTTGGCATGTGCTCAGTCTTGATGTCCACGTGCAGCGGATTCTCCTTGGCAGCAGTGGCACCGTCTGGCGCTGGCTTCGATGTGGGCGTCGCGGCCACCTGCAGTGGACTCATGCTAATGCGCGGACTATCCTGCTCGTCCTGGTCCGAGTGCGACAGCTCCTCCGCGGACAGATCCGCCTCGGCTTCGAGCTGCTCCTCGTCGCTGGCCGCTGTCAATGCGTCACGCTGTTCCCTCTTAATGTAGTTAGCCTCGTGTTTCTGCATCCCACCGTGCGCCGCCTCCCCGTTGTCCTCCTCCCCATCCGCCTCCATCTCCTCCATGTCCCGCTCGTCCATGTCCATGGGCTCCGTCTTGCAGGCCACCCCATTGTTATTGTTGTTGGTGTTGCTGTTGTTATTATTATTATTATTGTTGTTGTTATTATTGTTGTTGTTGTTGTGATGGAGCTTGTCGAGCACGGCCGAGAGACGCTTGCGCTTGCGCTGCTTCCACGGCATGATGTTGTTGTTGGCCACGAACGGCTGATTGTTGTTGTGCTGCTCGACGCTGGCCACCGCGGCCGCCACCGCCGCCGACGCAGCCGCCGCTGCCGCCTGCTGGTGCAGACTGAGTGCCAGCGGCAAGTGCTGATGCGGCATGGGATGCCGATACTGTTGCAGCTGCGCATAGGGCGCATAGTGGGAGGCAGCGGCTGCCGCTGCCGCCGCCGCTGCTGCTGCCGGCGGCTGCTGTGCGGGCGCATAATGCTGATTGGGATGATGGTACTGCGCCGGATGGTGGTGCTGATGCGAGTGCGAGTGCGAGTGTGGATGATGATGATGATGATAGTGGTGGGGGTTGTGCGAGCCGGCGGCGTGATGATGATGCCCCATGGGGTCGGTGCCTTCTGCCATCGTCATTAGGTCAACTTTTTGTGGCGTGGGCGTCGTGCTAGCAACCTTCTGGCGATTCTCGAGCTGCCTAACCTTGCGTGGCCAGGGATTCTTGCGGGCGACCTGGCGCGAGCGATTCGGCTGCAAGAAAAAGAAGAAGAAGAAGGAATTTCAATTAATACTCAAATCTCATATAAAAACAGAAACAAAAAAACCTGCGTATGTGTGTAAGGTTTACAAATGTGTATCGGTTTGCATTTGCTTTTATTTTCTCATTTATTTATTACTTTTTTGTGGAATTCGTTAGAATTGCATACCGGCATATTTTCGACCAATTTTGCCGTAATTTAAGCCAATTAATTAATTCTTTGACAAGCTTTTAAACTTTAATTGATCTGCCTTTGATTAATGCTTTGTTAAATTCGACGCTCAGATTAAATATTTATTTAATTTTTGCTTTATTTTTTTTTTTTTGCACCAGAATCAAATTCAAAATTGCGAAAAACTTGCGTCGCCAGCTTTAAATGAAACTGTTGCTGTCTCGCTCTACGCTGCGTAAAGTCAAAGCTGTCAAAGCGCAATCGCCGACTGCTGTCTTCCTCGCTCAACTGCATTTCGGAAAGTCTGGCAACGCCGCCGTTTGAAAGTTCTGTAATGTAAACAAGCTTACAGTGGAATTTGTCTAAGATTCAGGAAAACGAGTGGAAAGAGAGAAAAATCGAAAAGCCGATGAGCTTAATTAAATTTAATCAACATGGATTTCAGTTATGTATTTGCATTGAATTCAATTTTTAAGCGTATCGAATTTGATTATTGCTTGCTTAAAGCTGGCAGCGTTTGATTGACTGGCTGCATGTTGCAACTTGCAAGTGGCACAGCCGTGGCGCCTCATAAACTGAGTCCAATCAGTCAAGCATCAAAATGCTGCACTTGCTCTTGGCTTTCGCTCAACAAATAAATAAGATAAATTTTCGCTGGCGCTGCCAAAACAGACGACGTCGCCGTCGCAGTCGCCGCCGCCGTCGTCGTCGCCGTCGCCGTTTACGCTGCGTTAGTTTTATGCGTTTGGCGTTTGTCGCTAAATCTGCTGCTCCCTGGTCACGCCCTGGACTTGGACTTGGACCTGGCACAACTGTCGACGCCAACAACTACGTCTCCATCTCCCGCTGTGGCTTCTCCTCTTCTTCTTTTTTTTTTTTTTTTTGATATTTTATTATTGCGCTGCCAGCAAATTTTATGGTGCTCAAGTTTATGACATTGCCTTGACCGCCGCCTGTCATCGCATTCGCCGCTTGCCGCTTGCCACTTGCCACTTGCCGCTCGTCCGTCGTCGGTCATTCAAAGGCAAGTGGAAATCAATGAATGCTCGCTTGGCAACAGGGACACACAGCTTCCTAAGCCGACGTCTGGCGCCAACATTCGCAAATAATTAAAAGTTACACACATGAAGTTTAGTGGAACTCCCGTGCCCCGTGGTCAGTGCCAACTGCCCAACTGCCCGGCTGCCCAACTGCCCGGCTGCCCAACTGCCTGGCTGGATAGGACACTGTGCACAGGGCTGGCAACGACGGCACGTCTGGAAGGACGTTTGCTGCATTGCGCTTATCCTTGTGATATATGAATATTGTGCACACACGCACCCAGCCTTTCGAAGGAGGGTAAACTACGAGTTCTTGTACGCTGCACGCTTCACTTGCCTTTTGGCCACGGCTACGGGCGCTGGGCGGAGTTGGCTTTGTGTCTGACATAAGCTGGCAGTTTATGGCGGGTCGCCGTCGCCGTTGCCGTCGCTTTTGCTGTCCTTCTGTTTGCAATTTGCGCCTACAACAGCCAGTCAACAGCAGGAGCCGTAGTCGGAGCCGGGTCCGGGTCCGTGTCCTTAACGGTCACGTGTTTGTGTTACGTGTTGAGAAAATGAAAAGAGTCCAACGAACGAACGACTCGCACGAGTTGGTCGGGTGTTGAAGTGCCGGCGACACGGACACCTGTGTCCTCCCTGTACCATCCCCTCCACCTGCCTCCTGCCTCCCGCCTCCCGCCACGCCCTGCGCCACTAACTAGTGGCTTGTTATTTTGTTATTGTTACTGTTGTCGCATATGTATGAATGTCTGGCGCACTCGTTTAATGGAGTGCGTGTGCCGCCCTTTGTCTCAGTCTCAGTCTCAGCTCCACGCTCCGACTCTTTAAACCTTTTTCTTTACTTTTTTTTATTAACTTTTTCGATTTTGCAACTTAAATGGAAATGCTGAAAACTTTGCTCGTTATGTCCCATATCATCATAACTCATGTTCTATTTTCAGTTACATAATGAAAACCTTCAGCCGCGGGGGGAATGGCGGGGTCAACAGTTATGGCAACCCCAAATGGCAATGGCGATGGCGAACGGCAATTAATATTCTTAATTAGCGTAATTAAACAGCGCAGTGCTGACAACTATGCGAAAAACTTTTGCCACAGCAATGCTACCCTTTACACATACACAGGCATACATATATAAATAATTTTTTTGTTTAAAAATAAAACATAAATTTGAACGCCCGTTAGAGCCGTGTTCAAGGCTTCAAGTCGGTTGCCTTGTTAGCACGCGAAAACGAACTGCGCAGAAAATGCCGAGAAAAGCCAGAGATTTTTGATTTATGTCCTCAGACTTTCGGATTTTCATATATACATATGTACATATACATATATATGTGCTGCATAAGGAATAGAACTGCAGTTGGTGTGAATTTATGCTAAATGAAGTGTTAATTCGACTTTTGGAGGAGATTTGTGGCAGTTGTTGCAGCGGTTGCATAAAAGATTACGTTAAATTTAAAATTTTAGGTATTTACAGAACACATAAATCACAGCTAATATCGACAAACAATAGCAAGGAGCAGCTAATAATATAAACTAAAAAAAAAACTGCATACCCTATTAGCATAAGTGGCACACACAACCAAACAAAGAGAAGATGAAGGAGAGAAAAAGAAAAAGAACTGAAGCGCTGGCAATGGGCAAAACACGCATCACACATGCATTTGGCAACCCTGTCCAATTGGCCAGTACTAATGGCAACATGTTTATGCCTTGTGCAATTACCAAAAACAAAAAACAGACACACACACACACACACACAGTCGCACACATTTTATGTTCATCTTTGCAGCAAAGCATTTTATGAGCGTTCATTTGCTGGCTCAGCAGCAGCTTGAAATAAGTTTCATTAATGAAGCAAGACGTCAAATTAAAAATTAAAAAATTAAAAAATTAAAAATTAAAGACTTAAAATCTAGCCAGCGAGTTATTGTTAAACCGTTCGACTTAACCAAATGGCCAGCAAAAACGCAAAACATGGCGCTACGAGCCGAAACAGCGAAACATGCTTGTAAGCAAATGTTTGGAAAAACTGGAACAGCGCCGTGTCATTTATGAGATACAGATACATATGCATCTGCATCTGTATCTGTATCCGAATCTGTGCGATACGCGACAAGAATAAGCGATAAGTGCAAGGCAAGTGAAAAAGGTGCGAGCGGGATGGCAGATGTGCTGGGCTGTGCCTATGCTTAATTACATTATTAAACAATAAACGAGACGAGGAAGCAGAGCGCATTAAATGGCGCTCAATTGTTGTTCTTGCTGTCGTTGTTGTTGGCTTCTTTTTGCTGGCGCTGCGATGAGCGCTGTTCATTGTGAGCTTAAAATGAAAAATGCAAATAGCTGTAAAATAAGAAAACTGTGAAAACTAAAAATGTGCAATGCCAGTGGAAATATGATTCATTGACACTTTTTTTTTTTATATTTTTTTTGTTTGTTTCAAGCAGCATAATTATGACAACCGTTTTAACACCAAATAAAACAATGCGAATAACAAAAGCGTGAACTACAAAAAGCAACAACAACAATCGCCGCATTGTTGTATGAAATGCAACGTAGCTGCTTGCTCAGAGCGAGCGAGTGTGTGTGTGTGTGAGTGCGAGTGTGAGGGGGAGTTGCTGCAATGGCGGTCACAATGGGCGCCAGTTTCGCTTTACACACACACACACTCACACACAAATTGTAATATACAAGTGTATAAATGTGTGATTGTTTATTTAACTTTAGTCACGCTTATTACACACACACACACACAGCAAACTGATGAAGTTTTAAAGTGGCGCCCCCCCTTCGGGCAGATATATCAACTCTGTCGCTGTTGTTGTCACCGCTGCGATAAGCCTTCGGGCTCTGTCTGGCGTCCCTGCGGCGCGCCCTCACAAAGTTAACTAAACAAAATTGCAGAAATTAAAATGTAAACAAATTGTGTGCACACCCTCCCCTCCCCTTCCCTTCCCGCTTCGTCTCTCCCTTCCTGCAGCCTGCTCAGCGCCCACACACCTCGACAGACGACCTGAAGTGGACTTCTTTATTAGCCATGTGCTTGTTATTTGCACAAAACGCTGGCTTTCATTTTGGTAGCTCCTCCAAGCTGCTGTGCATATAGTGTGTGTGTGCGTGTGTGAGTGTGCGTGTGTGTGCGTGTGTGTGTTGCTATGGAGCCTAACACATTAAGCTGGCAAATGTCTTGCAGACGCCATTTAAGCACACTCCAGCGACTTCAACGGCGAGCAACAACAACGTGATACGCATTGATAATGGACAGCTTAGTGTTGCAGCAACAACAACAACAACAACGATCTGTGGGCAAAGCGAAGTTAGGGCCAGTTGTATAGAGCTGTTCAGTCAAAAGCAAACATTGCATGACAGCGCACAAATATGGCCAATAAAGTAAAACGCCATTTACACAGCGCAAAAGCAACAACAACAACAACAACAGAAGCAACAGCAACAACGACAAAGTAAATACAAAACGAAATGAAAATGAAGTGCGGCGCTCATCAAGTGAAAACCGAGTAAAGAAAATAAAAAGCTATTTATACGCCCACGCTGAAGCGACGAACCAATGAGCAAAGCCCACTTGACAACAACAGCAACAACAACAATTACAACAGCAGCAGCAACAACAACATAAGCTGTGCCGGCAACAAAAGCAAAGCAACATGTTGCAATGCTTAGAAAACACGCCTCATTCCATACTTAAGAGTCGGGCGAAGCTTGTTAGAAAGCTCTTTTTAATTGATTTTAAATGCACACCCATACACACACACACACACACACACAATCAGTCAGTCTGTCTCTCTGTCTCTGTCTCGCTGGCTCATTTGTAATTGAGAGCTGCCGGCTTCCAGTTTTAGAGCTGCCTTCAGAGCTGGCGCACTGCAATTAAAATGATCACCATAATTTAGAGTACGGCTGCTGCTGCTCATTAAATGCCAGACGAAATTTGACGTCAATATGCGAGCTAACGATATGCTAATTGTTTTTCTTGCTATAGTTATTGTTGTTGTTGTCGTTGTTGTTGTTGGTAGTTTGGTGTCATTAATTAAGAGGATCATTGAAACCTCTGATCTCGACCAGAGATTGACGTGCAACCTACACCGCCTGCAACAATTGCTGCTGCTGGTGCTGCTGCTGCTGCTGTTGCTAATGCTTCTGTTGCACAAGTGGATAATGCCAGATAATAGCAATTTCCTGCCACTTGGCCAATTGTTGCTGCCGTGCAACGGCAACACCCAACAGCAGCGGCAGCACACTCACACACACACACATACTACATACATGTGCCCCTGGCTGACCGCAGCTTAAATAAAATTACATTCAAATTCAATTGTAAATGCATTTTATCTGTTGGTTTTCTGTTGTTGCTGCCGGTGTTGCTTCGACTCTCCATCGCTGTAAACTGCAATCATGTTGCACATTTTTCTTTGGCAGAGCCCCGGCTCCGGCTTCGTGTCTGCGTCTGCGTCCGTGTCCGTGTCCGCGTCCAGGCCCGAGTCCAAGTCCGAGTCGCCGGCCTAGACGCTGGCCTTTTACAATCAAATGTAATTATTTTTGCAATATACACCTTTAGCTGCCACTGCCGCTGCCGCTGCTGCTGCTACTGCTGTTGCTGCTAGAAGTTGCCGGCGTGGCAGCAACAAGTTGCTTAGCATACTTCCGTTTGCCACAAAGGCCGGGCGATCGCGTGATCAAAGTCAATTTAGTTACGATATACAGACACATTTGTTTTTGTTGCTGTTGCTGTTGCTGCTGCCGCTGCTGCAGTTGCAGTTGCAGTTGCACGTGGGCTGGGCCCAACGATCCTGTCGTCATCTGCTGCCGTTGCATTTTTTTAGTTGCCTTTTGATCGGCTGTTCAGCTAAATTAAACCATTGCCGCCTTATCGACGATGAACCAGCCATCAGCCAGCAGCCAGCAGCCAGCAGCCAGAAAAAAGGCAACTGCGGCGCCTGCGGTCGCCCAAATGAGAATTAAATGGGCCAAAGGAGCAACAAGTGCTGGCCAGGGTTAACTGCCAACCGGTTTGCAGGCACTTAAGAGCTGCAGCAACCGCAAAAAAATAAAAATAAAAATAAAAAACCGTCTCTATGAACAAAGCCAGTTAAGCGCCCCATAAATGCGGTGGCAACTGCAAACATTTTGAAATTACAAAAGATGATTCATAGACCCTAATCAAAAGGCAAAGAATCTCCCCCTAGATAAACTCGAGTCTAGCTGAAGTCCTGCCTAAATGAGTCTGTCATTCAGGCCATTAATAATGAAAATCCTCGCAACATTTTCCATATAATCTTATCATTAGTGATTAAATGATGATTAAAGAAGTTGGATTGATAAATGTTCCGTTATTACATGCCATATACGAAAAACTGTTAACTCTTTTTGTTAACTTTTCATTTAGTTGGCATTTCTGCCATTTCCGGTTGCCATTTTTGTGCTCCTCCTTCTTCTTCTCTTTCGTTTTCAAATGTTTATCATAATTAGCTACACGATTTTCTGCTTAATTGCCAAAGCGCCAAAAAATTAACATAGACCGCTGAAGAGATGGCCAGAAGCGAATAGTCTTGAAATATTTAACTGAAAATCTTCCAAATCCTACTCATTTCAAGCTAATTACATGGCTAGGCAAATGAATGGATGAATGGATGGCTCAATGGTTGAATGGTTGAATGGTTGATGCGGATGGCGTTCCGCCCGCCATTTTGAGTTGGGTCCAAAGCAAGTTAAAAATTATTTAATTTTAACCTTTGGGGGCCGGCAATCATCATTAACTACGCGTATCGTATTTGCTTAGATGGGCTTTTTGTGTGTGTGTATGTGTGTGTGTTGCCTCTCGGAAAGGTTTTGGGTCACAGCCGAGAGGCAACTCAATCGCTGCCCTACCCCAGCCCTCCCCACCGATCCGCCCGCTCGATTTTCTGGCCAGCCGCTGCTCGTTTATCAACCAAAAGCGATCTTTGCAATTAGCCTTAAACGATTTTTGGCTCAACACTCACGCATTGCCATCTGGGTCAGCTAAAACTGAGGCTGGGACTCAGACTGGGGCTGAGGATGGGGCTGGGGCTGGGCGCTGGGCGCTGGGGCCAAGGCATTCGCCCGCTGTCCGTCACATTATCAGAACGAAATTATCGTATATCATGCAGCGCGGCGGCTACAGAACTGCACTCGTTTCGGGGCAGTCAACGGCTGCGTCGACGTCGTTGCATATTTATTTTTAATCATCTTTGTGAAAGCAGGTGAAATTTTTGGCATTTATGAAAGTGCAGCGTGACTGGCAATGGGCACTGGGCATTGGCCAGGCCTCAGTCTCGGCCCCAGCCTCAGTCTCGGGCTATATAAAAATTAATATAGATTGCCGGGTACAGATACTCTCCGATACTACAGACACTCGGTAGGTACATAGGCACTCGACACTCGGCACTGGTAGTTGGTAACTTTAAGGATGAGTTCGAGTCCAGCTCCGATCCACAACAATTTGGGCTCGAAAGTTACCTCAACGTTTTGCGGCAGTGCTGTAAATTTATTATGCCAAAGGCCGATCATTATCGGGTAGCCAAATTATATATGCGCGCGCGCACATGATGCGCATTAAAGGGTTGCTGTTGCTGCTGCTGTTGGT
Organism: Drosophila pseudotalamancana; assembly: GCA_037075185.1. Classification (NCBI taxonomy): domain Eukaryota; kingdom Metazoa; phylum Arthropoda; class Insecta; order Diptera; family Drosophilidae; genus Drosophila; species Drosophila pseudotalamancana. The sequence continues at coordinate 54,444 of JBAMCK010001076.1, read as the reverse complement.
GGTGGTGGTGGTGGTGCTGCTGCTCCCGCAGCAGTTCCCACCAACAGCAGCAATGGGCAACATGTTGCTGGCAACATTACTGGTTCGATCGATCGTAACGACCGCAAGGCAAAACTATAAAATGTCGCAGACTATAAATCCACTTGGAGCAATAAATTTCTCAAAATGTCAGCACAGGCTCCCGCATTAATTACAGCCTCCATTCGATGTTGTTGCTGGCTGTTATTGGAGCCTGTCTGCGTCTGTCTGCAACACCCGCATCGAGGTCGCCGCCGTTACCGCTGTTACTGTTGCTGTTGCCTGTTGCCTGTTTGTTGTATTGGGTAATGTGAGACCCAGCGATTGGCAACTTGTAATCAATAGTTGTAACCACCAACAGGCAGCACCACTGCCAGCAACAGCACCACCAACACCAACACCACAAGCGTGCACTGGCTGTGGAAAGGCTCTGTTGCTGCTGTTATTGCTAGTGTTTATGTTGTTGTTGTTCTTGTTGTTGTTCTTGTTGTTGGCGTATTGGGTTTTGACCGCAAAGCAAGTGCAAAGCTAAAGCTTTCAATTTGCTTGTCGACGACTGCGTGCAGCCGGCAAAGCAGCCAACAAGTTCTTTCAATTTGCGTTGCAGTTGCGCCTGCCAGGTGGAAGGCTGCAACAGCAACAGCAACAACAACAGCCACAAGCAACAGGCAACAGGCAACCAGCAACAAGAACAACACTCAACTATTGCGAGTTGCACATGTTTTATGCTGCATTTTGATTGCCTACAAGTCGCTGTTGCTGTCACTTTGCATTACAACAGTTAGGAGCAGGGCTGACCGTTGCGAAGCAGCTTTCGACGAGCGTCAGGCGTCAAAAGACGCCAGCGAAACGCGCCCGAAACGCGCCAAAAACGCAATTGGTTTCATTATGAACAAAAATGTTGTTAAGTTTGAATAATGAGTTCTTTAACATAATTTTGCGATATGTTAGTGAAGTATAATAGGGGTATACGAAGACAATCTAATGAAGATCGATAAATACATGTTCGATAGAACAGGTTTCATTCTCATGTTTGGTTATTATCGCGCAATTATGTTGTATTTGATATGTTAATTTGAGTGTTTGTTTGTTTACGGATTCCCAGAGACGGCGGAATATTTAATTTATGCAACTCGTGTCTGCTCCTGCTGGCATATCGTTTGTATCGATCCATTCGCAGGTGTTAATTGATTATCATTGATTATGATTGGCGGCGTTGTTGTAATTTTGGTCGCTTTCACTGCTGGACGATTTGTTTTTAACGAAATACCTTAACTGAACGCTCACACTCACAATTCACAACTCACAACTCACAATTATGAAAACAATATTGTGACAAATTAGGCAACATAAATCTGAAAATACGCACTGAATATCACATCTCAGTCTGAATGGAGTGAATGTATGAATGGAACTGCGCTTCGACTGCCAGCTGCTGCAGGTTTTCTTCACATTTTTTGTTAATTAAGCTGTATTTCATTTCGAGATACATTTTGTGAATAAAAGCGACCAAGCCACCCGAAATACAAAAAATCAAAAGCGAAAAATAAAAAACAGTTGCAAAAAACGGTTTTAAATTAAACGAAAAACAGCAACAACAACAATTGTGATGACACCAAAAGCGCGTCGCTTTTGTTAGGGCGTGTCAAAAGAATTTTCAACAAATAAATTTAAAATTAGCTGGCGGGCAAAAAGAGCAGAGCCAAGCAGTCAACCAGCCAACCAGAGGCTGAGATTAAGTTGTAGTTGTTATTGTTGTTGTAGTTGTTGTTGTTGTAGTTGTATTTGGTGCTGCGCGGCCTTAATCGCCCAAACAGCCAAAGGTCGCACTCTAAGCCAAGCAATTGACAACGTCTCGCACTGACGTCATGTTCATTTTAGCCACAAAATGCCAATTTTTATGGCTCGAAGGGGCAGCTGCTACAATTTGAACGTCGCCATCGTTTGCAAACTGTCGCAAGCAATTAATCTTCAAAAAGCAACAACATCGAGTTTCAGCTGCTGCACCGAAGTTGCCGCGTTTTTATGACAAAACTTGGCAATCTGTCTAAAATGCTCAACTTCACTCATTTTCAATGGCAGTTGCAATTCCTTAGCGGCCGACTTAGAAGGTCGCCTGCCGTGCAACGCCCGCAACTAAAAGCTGCCCCAGACGCAGAACACAGACTGCTGCCAGACAGCGTGGGGCTCGAGGAGATCGGGCGAGGAGCGGCGATCCCCAATGCCCGTTGCCGATGCGAAATTCATGCGAAACACAAGACGACACTTGAATGTTGCAAGCCGGACAGGCGCACATGATCGATACGACTGAGATCTCCACCTCCACCCATTCCCTTCCCCTTGTCAGACTCCTCCTCCTCCTCCACCTCCATCACTTCCCAGCTGCCTGCTTCGTACTCCTGCAGTGCACGCATTAAATTCAAAATGCGTTTCACTTATTTTTTTATTTCATTTTTTTTTTCTCATTTATATTTGTTTTTGTGCTGGCGAAGGTTGCCAACGTTGTCTGTGCATGGCCAGGCCAGGGTTGCCATTCTCAGCCAAAAACGAGAGAGAGAGAAAAAAAAACAGCTGCTGCTACTTGAGAAGCTTTTGATTTGTGCTTACCTCGTTGAGTTAGGATGTGGTTGCTGCTGCAATAGCCTCTGGCATATTCTGAAAGGAAGAGTAGAAAAGCAAACTTTATTAACGCTTCATTTACAAGTGTAATTTCAGCTGAACTATAAAAATGTTAACTATAAAATCGTGGTAAAACTTTCTAGAAACTTTCGCATGGCCACTTTATGGGCACTTTATGAGGCAGCTCTATTTGTTTTTTTTTTTTTCTTCTTTTTTCTTTTATTTTAATATATGTATGTTGATGTGCATGTTGATGTTGATGTTGATGTTTATGTTTATGCTTATGTTTATGTTATGAAGACATGTCTGTCGCTCGGCTGCTATGTGCTATGTGCTATGTGTGACATGAAAATGTGTTAACATTTCGCTGATGCTCACGACAAATCGTTGGAGCGGGCAAAACTCTATTGCATTTAGCTGCTAATTGCCGCTGTAATTAAAGCAGCGCGCTTAAAACAAACTAAGCATCATTAATCAAGCTCAAAAATACTTATGCCTGAATAGTTCTACGAAACTGTATAAATATTAATGCCAGCTAAACTCTCACACACACACACACACACACACTCACACACTTTTGCAAATGTTGGTGATTTTTTTAATGTTTATTTCTTTTAAGCTAAAACGCAGACTGCGTGGCTTTGGCTTAGATTTTTTATTTTTCCTTTTTTTTAGCTTATGAATTTAACATTTTATAAATTTTGCGTAAGCTTTTTGCATATATTTGTGCAACATGTTGCTGGGCTGTTGTGGTTGCAGCAGTTGCTGCCGTTTTGGGCCAGAAAGTTGCAAACTGGACATTGATTGATGGACTGTTTGGCAATAAATGCAAAATTAGTAGAGAACCGAAGCGTTGCCACCCACCAAAAGAAAAAAGCATTGAATTGAGCTAAACAGTTGCCAGTGGCCAATTAGTGGGGCGTGGCAGCTGCCCCCCAAAAACGGTGGCCGGACAGACAACAAAAGCCTGAAAAGCCGACCCAATGCCAAGCGCAAACTTGAGAGTCATGTTCCACGGCTGATTAATGATCGTGGCCAGTTTTAAATAAATTATAATATTTAACTCATTAATTATTTGTGCTGCAGTAGCAACAAATCAATGCCCAATCAAATGCCACAGCCAAGTGACAACATAAACTGCTTACTGGTTGTTGATCTTCCCATTTTTGGTCAACATCCAACAACAGACAACAAACAACAAACAATTAACAATTAACAATTGTTTTAATGTGTGCTATTATTTGCTAATCATCTAGCAGAATTGTCAACAATAGCTGCACTGCATTTGCATTTTCCGTTTGACAATTGACAATCGACAATTGAAAATTGTTGCTGCTGCTAATTGGCTTGTTGCTTGTTGCTGGCTCAAATGCGACATGTTGCTGCGCCCGCTGTGCCCCCAACAACAGCAACAGCAACAACGACAGCGACAGCAACCCTTGTAACCGCAAACAGTAACTGTTTGTGTATGTGTATGTGTGTGTGTGTGTTTCTGCGGCTGCTGGCATTTGCCACCTGTTGCAATTAGGCATGCAACATGGCATGTTGTTGCGGTTGCTGCCAATGCGGGTGAGCAAATAGCCAAAAAAGCAAAAATAAGAAGAAAAAAAAGTGCACACAAACCATGTGCCACATGAACAGCAGCTATTTATGTGGAATGACTACCGCAGCAACAGTTGCTGGCGGCGCAGCTGTGCGACCTTAACAAATATGCCGCCCCGAAAACTTGTTTCTAAACATATATCTCAGCAATGTTGCAGCTAGCCGGCGCGCCGATTGCTGTCCGCAGCGACATGAATTTATTAGCGCAACAATATTCAATGTTCGGTATTTTTCAGTTTTCAGTTTACAGTTTACAGTTTTCAGTTTTCAGTTTTTCAACATTTGAATTTTCAGTTGCAGCTGTGCGCCGCAAGCTGATAAACTCTGGCTCCGACTCGCGTTCGGGGTCTGCCTTATCGCGCACCCACAACAACAGCAGCAGTCGCAGCAGCCACAGCAGCCACAGCAGCAGCAGCCGCAGCAACATCATAAGCGCACGCAATGGAGCCGATGGCTCCCATGGCGTTATCTATCCATTGAACTGCCCTGCCCTGCCCTGGCTTGCCCTGCCCTGAACCTTGGCCCATCGCATCTCTATATGTGCGTAAATTGGTACAAGGCAATGTTGTGTAGCTCGCTGCTTGCTGCTGCGGACAACGCCTACTCAAAAAATATATAAATAGAAGAAACACAAACAACAACAACAACAATAACGATAACTTAAGCGCTGCCGATAAACATCATTGAGCGTTATTGAAATTGGAATTTCAAATGAGCTGCGACTGTTGCAGGGAGTGAAAATCGGTTCGGTTCACAGATTCTTTGTGAGAATATCGTAGAATTTCACTCGCTTGACTCGATTGTGTTTTTATGCATATCTGAAAACCGTTTGACTTTTGCATTTAAACTTTCAAATGCAATTAGCTACAGGCATAAATTACACACGTAGAACTTGCAACTGACCAGCAGCAGCAGCAACAGTAACGGCTGCAACGGCTGCAACGGCAGCGACGGCTGCAATACAGGCTATTATTAAAATGATTGCGCGGTTTTGGTCACCCTCCAAACTGGAGCGGCACTCCGAGCCGAGAGGAGCCATAATGACCAGTGGCCAGACTAAGTCTGGCTAGGCCGTACCGTACCGGGCCACCTACTACAATCAACAAGGCGTGCATGCAACTTAGAAATTGCTGCCTGCCTCGCAGCAGCAGCGGCAGCAGCAGCGCAAAATTAGCAGCGCGTGCTAAACAATTGGCCAGTCAACAACAACAATAGTCTGACATACACACCCACATACACACCATAAAAAGAGACTGTGCATATTGTTTTACAGCTGCACGGCAGCAACATGCTCCAACATGGCGGCTGCAGCAGCAGCAACAGCAGCAACATTCAACGCTAGCTTTGGTAATTGCAACAATTTAACGGTCTGTCGCTTTGCTTTTGCACTTAAGTGCACTTTGGTGCGCTGTGCCAACTGTATGCAATAAGCTAAAGACTGCCCTGCCATCTTTTTGGGGACTACAACTTAATCAAAAACTAATTGCATTTGCATACAGGCAACATTGCTGACGTAGCTGTTGCTGTTGCTGTTGCTGTTGCAGTTGCTGTTGCTGCCCACCACGGATGTGGTTTTCAACGCTTCGCTGTGTCAACTTTCAATCAAAGTCAACAAAAAAAAAAAAAAATAAATAAAAAAAGCCCCACTGTGGTTTACTGTACCACCAGCGCTTCCTGCAGCAGCAGCAACAGCAACAGCAACAACAACAGCAGCAACCGCAAGCAGCCAAAAGGCGCTGCTAGCGGGTGCTGGTCAGCGCAACCGTGGGAGCGGCAAGTAAATTAAAAACAAAACAAAAAAAAAATGCAGTATAAAAAGGCAGTGTAAATATAAAGCATATATATTTATATACAAAAGGTACTCAAGGAATAACAACGCACATTCTAATTTATATGGCGGACGCCCGCGCAGGCCACGCATTTTTGCACGCAGCAACTGCAACTGCAACAGCAACAGCAACAGCAACAACAAGAGCAAGAGCAGGAATGGCGGGGCAAGGCACTCAACTGACATTCGCAAGTGCCTCAGTGCCACACAGCTGATGGATCACCGTAGATAAGCGAATCTTGCAGATAATCGCATCACTCACTGGCCATGCCAATGCTGCAAGTGTTTCGCCTTCTCAGTTTCTCGGCTTTGCATGCATGAGACTGAATCTCAGACTCCGACTGCAGACTGCAGATTGCAGACTGCAGACTGCAGACTGCAGACTGGACATGCAATAATTTTCAAATACAGAAACAGCAGCAGTCGCAGCAGCCGCAGCAGCCGCAGCAGCAGCAGCAGCAACGGCAGCAACCGGCTCCAGTCCAAGCTCCAATGATGATGATGCATGACAGTGACAGTGCGTTGTAGTTGCTTATGGCTGTTGCTGTTGTTGTTGTTGTTGTTGCTGTTGCTGTTGCCGCTGCATGACATTAAGCAGGTTGCAAACAGACGCACACATGTCTGGACAGACTGTCCGTCTATATGTTTGTCCTTGTGTATGAGTGTGTGTGTCTGTGTGTGTGTGTGTGTGCGAGTGTGTGTTGTCAGTCTCTGGCTGAGCGGACAGCGTCTCATTCTCTGCAGCGAATTGTGGGTGCCTTTTGCAGCATTCTTTGCAGATTACTGAAATTAGCCGCGATTCGCCTGCAGCTTCACTTGCACGGTGTGTATGTGTGTGTGTGTGTGTGTGTGGCAGGCAAAACTTATTTTCATGCTTTATTTGAGCGCGAGCCTTTACAAGCGCAACGAAACAGAAAATGAAATACAACTTTCAACTGCAGTTGTTGTTGTTGTTGTTGTTGTTGCTGCTGTTGTTGTTGCTGCTGTCTGGCAAAAATCAATTAAAATTCATAGCCAATTGATTTGCGCACACTTGAAAAACTGCAATTGAAAACTCATTTACTCACACACACAATCACTCACACACATACACACACACACAAACACATACACACTCACGCACTTATGCTTAGAAACGTTTTTAAAACTTACCTTAAAAACCTTTCGATTTTTGTTTGGGCGAGTAAAATACATAAAAACTGGCGCCAGGTGGGCAAACAGAAGGGCTCCAACTGATAAAAATCACGCCGCTTACATCAACAAACAGCCCAGCAGCAGCAGCGGCAGCAGCAGCAAATGTGGTTGATGGTTTTCTCTACCTGTGCCTTGGTGGGGCGAAAAGGGTTTTTATTTTTATGTCTAGCCACCGACGCAGTTGCAGCCACCGCCACCACCACCGCCGACGCCGACGCCGAAGCCGCTGCCAACGTCAACGGCATCATCATTATCATCATTAAAATGTCAGTTAATAATTCTCTTCTTCTTCTGCTGCAGCCAGTGGCCGCTTCAAAACTTTGAGTGGATTTTCAGTTTGACGTTTACAACGTGGGCCACCAATATCTGTCCAGCGTCCGCCGCTCCTCCCGCCCCTGGAGCTACCTGACAGGCAGTCCGTGGACTGCAGCTGCTGACTGTGTTGAAGGTGAAGGGAATGGACAAAATATCTGGGTGGCCATTTTATTGGTTAGCTAGCACTATATATGCAGAGTCAGCTAACTGTTGGCCATTTTTCGGCCAGCCCTCGGCTGTTCGGCACGGCAAGTTCGTTGCCTAAGTCTTTTGTTTTTGCAAGCGCTGTTAAAAGTGAAAAATGCTTAAATTGCAGCGCAATATCAACAATAAGTATTAAAGTAGGCAAAGTTATGTTGCTGCTGTTGCTGTAGCTGTTGCTGTTGCTGTTGCACGCTGCTTCTTGTCTGCTGCACCTGCACACAATTGCTAATAATTATTTATGCTGCCCGGTCAGCGGGCAGACAGAGATGGCGAAAAGGCAGTAGGAGAGGCTGCTGCTGCCTCTGCCGCCGAATGGCATTGGCTACTGTTTCTCACTGCTGCTCGGCAACGGCCACGGCTCATCAACAGTTAATGACCAGCCAGCCAGGCCAAAGCGTCGTCTTCATCGTCGTCGTCGTCGTCGTCGTCATCGTCATCGTCATCGCCATTGCAATCGCCACGTTGGCAACGACTTGACTCCATAATTATGCACAGGCTGCATTTTTGCGCATTGCCTTTTGCTCGCTGCTGCTCGCTGCAAGTCGCGGCTTGCAGCACGTCGGGTGGGTGGAGTCACGCCTCACAGTGGCCGCCTCCAAGGCAGCAGCTTCAGTTGGTCGCTCAACTTTTAATTTAATAATATTTTTATAGGCCGACGCGACAAGCTTGTTTACACGCGTTCAACATGCAACTTTAAAGATACTTTTCGCTAGCATATTGCGGCAATAACTTTCTGCCTCTATATATATGTGTGTGTGTGTGTGTGTGTGTGTGTGTGTGTGTGTATCTGCGCTTGTGGGGGTTGCACTTTGCATTTGCAAGTTGTGGCATTTTGCGCACTTCCTGTCGACTGTCAAGACATGCCACGTTGTCCTCGTTCAGCTCCTTCTTCGCCTTCCCACTTCCTGCAGCCAAAGGCGAAGGCGGCAAAAGTTTTGCCTTTTGCGGCAACTTTTTCGTTGCCGCACGCACGCATTGCAGTTGTTTTGCATTTAAACTGCCCCACTGTGGCAAGTGGCAAGTGGCAAGTGGCAAGTGGCAGCATTTCACTTTTTACTCAACACCCCCAACAGCAACTCCGGCGCCAAGTAATCCACACCAGACATTCTTGTTGTTGTTGCTGTTGGTGTTTCTTGCTCGCTGATTTTCTGCTCGCTTGCATGCGATTAGTTTGTAATTTGATTGCCGCGCGGTTGTAAGTTGCCCGTTGCTAGTTGCACGTTGCTCGTTGCTCGTTGCTCGTTGCAGGTTGTAGCGCTGTATCTTCGAGATACATGCCAAGTAAGTTGTTAGCACTGCTTTAAAGTTTGCCCTGCGCCATTTGCCATTTGCGTGCTCGCTAATTGAAACAAGTCAAATTTCAGCCTCAAATGACACCAAACTTGTCTCAAAGACTTTACCAAAACTGCGCTCGACACGATAATTCCGATGCCAGACAAAAATATAATAATAGAAAAGTATCTTTAGCCAAAACAACTTTTAGAGAGGCTTAGACCTTGCACAGCCATAAACTAAGCTGGCATTTATGTTTTGCTGCAATTGCAGCATTTCCTGCTTAGGCTGGCGGCTCCATAACAATAACAACAACGTCATCGGTGCAGAGATCTTACGTAATTAGCTTTCCATGACGCAAATTCTGCAGCATCATCTAATCAAATCAGGCCGAGAACTATAGACATCGGGCAGGCGTAATAACTTCCGTTTTAGTTTCAATTAAATCAATGCCCCGGCTAATCAGAGGGGCCCGTAATGGGCGTCAGTGCCCGCTATTGAATGCCACTGAGTTATATCAAAGGCGCATTGCATATCCGTTTCGTTCCAGCCAAATCACTGGCCATCTTCCTTGGCAAGTCATTATCCAAACAGCAACCTATGCCATGCTCCTCTTCCTTTCTCTGCTCACCCTCGCCCTCTCTGTCATCTCTCCCTCTGACTGTTTCTATATTTTGGGCCCTCCGACAGCTCCGCGTGTGCGTCGTATGTATTGTGTGTGTGGACCAGTTTGACAGGTGTTTCTTGCGCCGACTGAAGCTCAATTCTCAATTCTGAATTCTGAATTCTGAATTCTCCATCTCCGTTAACGTCTCCCTCTTTCTGACTCTGATTCTGATTCTGATTCTGAATCCGATTCTGTTTCTGTTTCTGTTTCTGTTTATTTGTTTTGTTTATCTGCTGGTCGTGTGGCGTCGGCGTTTGAATGCAGGTTGTTCTACTCGTATTTTAAATACGCTCTGACATCAGAACAGCATCCAGCATCAGCATCAGCATCAGCTTCAGCATCAGCTTCAGCATCTTCAACTTAGTGGTATTCAGCTGCGGCTGCTTTAATTATAATTTATCTGCCTGGTGGCTCGGGAACGTCGACGACAACGACGACAGCGACGGTGACGGCGACGGCGACGGCGACGGAGACGCAAACGTATCTCAAGTTTTTGACTTTTATCTGCTGCTGAATTGATGAGTATATAATAAGACTTTATTGGTCAAAGCCGAAGCCAAAGCCAAAGCCAAAGCCGAAGAGCCAAAAAGCCGATAAAAAGTCAAAACCGCACGACAAGTGCGGATCGAGCCGAACACTTCGAATACCCTATGCGAATGGCTCACAGATTGGCATGTCATTAACACCTGTGTAGCGTATTTGACAGTCGCATAATCCCCGACCATATCACGCTTACGTGCCCTTCTTCCAGTTGGGTCAGAAATTTATGCTATAAGCTGTCATGATAGCTGCGCTTTGCCATTCAACTTTGTTCTGAGTGTGGGTGTGTGTAGAGATTGGAGCTGAAGCTGGAGCTGGAGCTGGAGCTGGAGGTGGAGCTGGAGCTGCAGCTTGGAGCTGCGTGTCCTTTGTGGCGAGCGTGAGAAGCGACTCCGCGACTCCGTCTCCAGGCTCTCGCATTGCTCAATTCAGCTCTTCTCGTGTTGCTTGTCAATGTGTTTCGCTTGTTTGCCTGTCTGCGGCGGCTTGCCCCATGCTATTGCAATGCACTTTTGTTGTTGCTACAAATTCTACAAGCAAATCAACAAAAACAAACAACGTGTATGCCTTGGAATTTAAAACTTTACTTGGCGCACCACATTTCGCTGTGGTTGTTGCTATTGTTGTGGGTTCTCTTTCTTTTTTTTTTACATTTTTTATTTTTACTTTTTTTGTTTTTGTTTTTGTTTTTGTGTTTTTTTTGTTGTTTTGCTTTTTGTATAAATTGTCAACGGAAATCAGTTTGCCACTCAACAGGCTTCCCTTTTCCTGTGGCCAGCCGCGCAGAAGATAGCGCTCTGATTCCCTGGCTCCGTTTCATTGGGGATTGGGGATTGGGGATTGGGGTGACAACAACGTCTCCGTCTTTGACTGGGGCTCAAACTTTGACTTTGAGTTCCAGTTGAGGGCCAAGATAAATACTTGTCTCCAAAAGAGAGAGAGAAAAAAAAAAACAGCGTAAGGTAACCGAAAATATATGTTTAGCTTCTTAACTGCCGTTTGTTTAATTTTTTTTTACTCTTTTACTTTTTCATATTTTTGATTTATTTATGGCCAAGTTTAAGCACACGTGCCAGCATTTAAAAGTCGCTTTGGTGGAAGAGGCGAAAGAAAAAAAAAATGAAAAATACAAATTCGACTCTTTCTTTCGACAATTAGCGCACAAAAGCGGCAACAAAGGCAAAAGGAGATAGAAATATGCATAAACATAAACATAATAATAACTATAATTTGCATATTCATTTGGCGTTCGTTTCCAATCATTTCTTGAGCCCATAAGTCAGCCGAGGGCAATAGACAGTCCAGTGAGTGGTGCCCAGTGGATCCGAGTGGATCCGATTGGAGTCGATTGGAGCTGAATTAGGCTCAGCTCTGGGTGTCAGTTGCTTGGCTCATATATATATATACATATGTGTAAATATATTGAAATATCATCACTGAAAGGCGGCTGCCAAACTGTAAAATAATCGCGCGACAAATTTATGATTAGTTGTTGCCCAGTTGACCAGTTGGCCAGTTGGCCATTGTGTGGCAAAGGGGAGGCCCATCTTTTTTTTTATTGTTGTTGTTGTTGTTCAGAGAAAATAACGAAAATGGCTTAGTGACAGTTTCTTAGGTTTGTTGGCTCTTAGGCGCGACTACGAAAATGACAATAACAACAACAATAACAACAACAACAGCAGCAACAACAACAATAAAGCGGCTTACATTTTGTTTACAATGTTGCGTGGTATTTTACAGATTTCTTGCTGTTGTTGTTGCCGTTGGTGTTAGCTGTTTTACTTTTTGTTCTGCTGCTGCGTCAATATTGATAATAAATAACAGGCCAGCGACACAGAGAAACAACAGCAGCAACAGCAACAGCAACAGGCACAGTAACAGCAACAGCAACAACAACTAAAACGGCATTAGAATGACAACAACAACAATGTGAGCAGCGGTCACGTCTCAAGTGAAAATGGTTTTTAAGTGCCCCATTGCCTAGTGAGAATTAAACTGTCCCTGGGCACGTCACCGCCATCTGAGGCTGGACGCAAGTCAGCGACAACTTCTTTAAGGCGGAGTCTCTTCGTTCTGCAGTCTACGAGCCGCCAGTTGCCAGTTGCCAGTTGCCAGTTGCCAGTTGCCAGTTGCCAGCTTCGAGCCCTTTCGAGCCGCCGCCGCCGAAGCCGCCAAAACCAAAAGTGTCAACTCTAATTGCCTTTTGCTTGGTTTGCCCGCCTCGAAACTTAAACAGCGATTTGGTCATGGACCACTCCAGCATCGGAGCATTGCGTTGCGTTGCGTTGCGTTACGTCTTCAAAAACCCTTTCCACACCACCCGATTCTCCTTCCTCTCCTGTGCCCCTCCAACAGCTCGGCGAACATCTTATGGTCAGTCCCGCTGCCAGTTAAATATTTGCTTTAGCATTGCCTGCGCTTGCGCAAATACTAATAAAATTTCGGTTAATTTTTTTAAACTTAACACACACACATTTACTTTTATTTATTTGCTTGGTATTTGCTTTTTTGTCTTTTGTCTTTTATTTTTTGTTAGTTGCTGCTGCTGCTGTTGTTGTTGTTGTTGTTGTTGCTGTTGCCGGCGTGCACTTGACTGTAATGGATTTGTTGGCATGAAGATATTTTTTATTTTTGTCAGCCATTTGCGCTTACTTAAAACAAAACAACAATAACAACAACAACAACAACAACAATTGCAATAACAAGAAAAAGAAAAAGAAAAAAGCAAGGCCGGGTTTTTGGAGGCGGCAAAGGAAAGTCAAATATGTCAACAACAATGAGAATTACATAAATTAAGCGGCTGCAGTGTTTTGTTAAGAGATCAACAAACAAAACCAACAACACCAGCAACAACAACAACAACAACAATATTAATTTCAAGTCGCTAAAATTGCGAGGATTTATGTACTTAATTAGCAGCGAGGAAGTCAGACAAAGAGAAAATCAGATTATGAATAAGATAATTGAGTCATCGTCAATCATGCGCCTATGACATTAGCTGAACTACACTTGCAATCAAAATTAAAACTAATGCAATAATAAATATCAATTACTTTTAATTTAAGCCTCATAAATTCTTTAGATAAGTTCAATTGCTATTTATTTGTTTCTACATTTGTTTAATGGTCTTAATATTTAATTCACTGGTTTTTGTTCATATCTTAATTTAACGTTTGCTTTTACTTTTTACTATCCAGTTGCAAATTAAAAATGATTATTACAGCCCGAAGTTTGCATTTGGCACATTGCTCATACGCCGTGTGGCAGAAACAAAACTTGTTTAACATTTACCGAGCACATAAACAAACATTACAATTAATTTTTATGCGACAGGCATTTGTGCTTATAAAGTGCACTAAAATATTATGCGAAGCAGTCGCAGAAAGGCAGCTAGGAAAAACTTCAAACGCTGCCACAAAGATAAGCAACGAGCAAAGAAAACCGCTTAACCGTGAGCGATAAGCGATGGGAATGATGGCGAGAGGGTAAGGGAGGGGGTGGCTGTTAGAGAGGGATGGGTACAACATTCAAATTGGCGACAGCGAGCGCTAAGTGCAGACAGTTGCATATGCTAAGCGACAAATAGACAGATGGACTAACAGACAAAGAGAGAAACCGAGTGACCAACTGGGTGACCATTGCGACGCGTTGCGTGCGTGCAACAGGTTTGAATGTTGGCCTAATGAAGCGCCGCCTGCCGCCTGCCGCCTGCCGCCTGCCTCATGCCTCATGCCTCATTCCGCCTGCCACATGCAGATTATGAGTCAGTTATGGGCTTTATGCAATGCTCGCCTTGCGCAGTTTACGAGCCACTCGTAAATTTTTTAATTGGGCTGCCCGTCTAAGGCCTGCGACACTGTACCTCGTGCGATAAACGTAGCAACTAACCACCCACTCACCCACCCCACCGCTGAGTGGCTCACTTATCACCCGCTTATCAGAAGCAACACCTACACACAGAGCGGAGAATCGATGAAATTATTTATTAAGTATAAATTGTACAAATTCATGAATTGCGCGCCGTTGTGACGTAAATTGAAAGTCGTCGTCTATAAATTGATAAAGCTGACCAAGTGCGAGTATTATTATTATTTTTGTTTCCATATACAGTATTTGTGAGCAAATGTTTCATTCAATTTGTTGTTTGTGTTGTTTGGTGGGTGGTCGCAATCTCATCATCTTTTAATATAATTCTTTAAATATTTTTATATTTCCTTTATTGTCGAGTATTTATATTTATATATTTGTTTTTAATGGTTATTCAAAGCGCGCGGCAAACGCGTCGCATAATCAACAATCTATGTAGTCCAATGACGTTAATTGAAACTACTTGAGATTATATAAAAATTGTTTTCAAATGCCGCTCATATTTTTGATGTTTTGCTCTTCCCGCTGCTGAAGTGCCTCAAAGCTGGCCACCTCCAAGATTCCAAATTGTGGCACGTATAGCTAAATAATTAAAGCGCATGTGAATTATTTTTGTGGTCCACACACACACACACATGGATGATATGTGTATTAGTTTATCAGCGTAGTTCAAGTACGATTTCTGCGTGTGGTTTCCCATTAAAAAAAAAAACCAAAAACAAACCAAAAAAAGAAAACAGCCCATGCATATTAAAAATTCTGCTATATGTACTGGAATATACGTATATATGTATATATATGCTATATGTCAACGGTTGATAACGCGCGATGCTTTTGACGTAGTAAGGCGCACCACTTTGCTTATCACTAGCTAACAAAAATAATAACACTAACAACAAAACGGTTGCCGCTTGAGAACATTTGCACCACATGCCACAGAAACCGCAATGCGAGCGATTTGGACACATTCGGAGCCAAGAAAATGGCCGCCGAAAAATCAGTATTAGATTACATTAGATTTGAAAGAGTTGTCGGGAATTCGCCGCTGGCTGCTAATTGAAGGGGTGTGATCCGAATTAGTCCGTGTCTGAGACTTGGCTGGCAACGCCTTGAAGTTGCCTACGGGCCACACACTAATGAAAAACAAAACGTTTATCAAATGGATGATAACAACGCATGCCGAAATGGAACCCCAATGATCCAAAATCAAAAACTAAACCCAAATCCCGATCCGCGTTCGTATCGAGCCCTATCAAATGTCTGCCGCCCGTGAGGTGTTAATCTCTTCGCAACTGTCGCAACGTCCCTCGCACCTCCCCCACCCTTGCCTTTACTCCTCGGCTCCATCGATGACAGCTCTATATCCACATCCACATCCCCATTGGCATTTCTTTGTTTTATTGTTTAACGCATTCTAATTAACAACTTTAGTTTTAGACATTGCCATGGATCGTCTCGGAGCCGAGTCGAGTCTGTCCCGCTTTTTAACGCACACGTGATGATTAAATTTTAATTTTAGTCTTTATACGGCGGTTCGCCGTGTGCTTTAAGGTCTCGAACCCGACTCTTGAACCCCACAAAGCAAGCACAACTAATCCAAATCAAATGGCTTCTCCAAATCAATTCGTTTTCAATCGTTTAAAGTTAATTAACGCGCCAGAATTTTTATTTCAACTTACACATTCTTAAGTTCTTAAGTTTCTGTATTCGCTACGTTTCGTTACGATTTATTGTTGTTGCTGTTGTTGTTGGTGTTGCTGTTGCTGTTGCTGCTATTGTTGTTTGTTCGGTTACACGCCTTTGTTTCGTTTGTAAATTTGTTGTATATATTTAAGTGTTTCCATTTTGTGTATTGTGAGCATTTTATTCTGCTCAACGTCTCAATTTCAAAGCGCGCTTTTGTTATTCTTATTTATTATACTATATACTATATATATCTATATACCATAAGACTATATACAATATATATTATATTTATTTTGTATTGTTTCTTCTTGTTAGGGACATTAAAAATGGTGAATTTAAAGCTTTGCGTTAAATAAATTAACACACGAATCTCAGTTCCAGGCAGTAAAATACTTTTGAATACCCTGCCAACAAAAATGGGTCAATAAATTTCAAACAAAAGCCAGACTAAGCAAGGGCATTTTTATATATGTATATATATTTACTTAAAGGGAATTATTTTATTTATATAAATCCTTATATATTCTTGATCAAAGAGGGGATAATTATTTATATATTATTATTCATTTATTAAATAATAAATTTGCTAGGAATACGAAAAATCTTAATCACAAGTCGAACCACTAAGCAGGGTGTTCAATCAAGCCACAAACCGAATCATCTCTGCGATCATTTGTCATTCTATTGTGTATCTTATAGGGTATTTGATCTTCGACACTTATCGCATAACTGTTTCTTTTTGTTGTTGAAAATGCAAATGCCACAAATGCCAATGAAACGCACTGAGGGTGGCAGCGAACGGAATGCAACTTGCAACTTGCAACTGTGCGACTGTGCAACTGTGCGACTTGCAACTGGCGAGTTTTAGCCGCTATAAAATGGCGGCGAATGTGGTGCGGGTGATGTCGCAGGCTGGAGAGTGGCTGTGAGCGTTGGCTGCTTTATATGCCAAACAGTCGCAGCGGTCAGTCGGTCCGATTGTCTGACTGTCCGACTGTCCGGTCGTCCGGTCGTCCGGCAGACGTCGTCATTGTCTTATAAGGTGCGGTGCGTATAAAGCCAGACAACGACATCGAGTTAAAAAAAAAAAAACAGAGAAAAAATCACTTGGTACACTCGCGCGACATATTGAGAAATGTGCAATAGCTTAATGCCCATTTATGGCCTGAACTTTTCATGGCAAGTTGCATTTATCGAGCGATCAGCTCAAACGGGCGATCGATCAACTGTTTAGCCACCAAAAAGTATCAGAACATTTTGATCATTACTCATACGCGCTGTGGCACGCACGCATGCTAATTGCCAGGTGTGCTGAAGTGTTGCCAAAAATAAAGAGAGAAATGCAGTTAACGTGGGCAGCAACTGCTGCTCGAGCACGCCAGCAACATGTCCTAGCGAGAGAGTTGTTGTTGTGGTTGTTATTGTTGCTGTTGCTGTTGCTGCTGCTGCTGCTGCTGCTGCTGCTGCTGCTGCTGTTTGCCTTTAAATGGTATAAATTACCAATGAATGACATACAATTTAATTGCCCGCTCTAAGCAGCAACTTCTGCCGCATACAGAGCAGCACTTGCAGTTGCAGTTGCAGTTGCAGTTGTAGTTGCAGTTGCAGTTGCAGTAGTGGCAGTTGTTGCTGGAATTAATTAATATTGCACTTTCGAAGCGCGTGCATACAAATTTGTCAGTCGGCCGTTGCCCATTTTTATGCCCAAGGTGTAGCCAATTGGCATAGTTCACATTTACGCACTGGCTGCTGTGCTTTTTATTATGGCATTTGATGGCAATTAAAAGTCTTTCGCATTAATTGTGTCCAAGATTCAAGGGCTTCTCGCTGCAACATGTCCGGCTCTCTCTCGTTGCTGTGTGAGTGTGTGTGTGTTTTGTTGTGCGTCACTTTGTCGTTGTCATTGGCAATGTTTGTTGCTGGCGATTGACGTCAAACCAAATCGCAAGCAATAGCAACGGGGGCAACAGCAGCCGCCCCATCTTGGGGGCTGGTTTATTGATAGCAGCAGCCCCTATCAGTGAGTCAGGCGAGGTGTTGCAATTGCTGAACCTACTGACTAAGGCCCAACCTTCGATTATTAATTATAACGGACTTCTTTTAGTCACCCATACAGACACAGACACAGACACAGACACACAATCGACAACACCCCATATATCAATTGGCTAGCTATCTGATATTTGCGCTGATTGCTTGCAGTTTGCGGTTGCAATTTGGCTGTTAACTGAGTCCAAACAACAACAGCAACAATATTTGCAATTGGCTATGTAATTAGATCTATAAATTTTTGACACATTTTAAAAACACTTTTGTGCTGAGGCAACCAGCGACTGGCAACTGCCAACTGGCGCCTGAGCCTAAAAGACGTTGCCGTCGGCAAAAAAAAAATATTAAGCAAAAAATTGAGGCAAAAGAAGAAGAGCCATAAAAAACAAAACACATTTAAATGAAACTCACCTCGTTTGTTTAGGGCGCTTTGGCAAGCATTATCCAAGCATTATCCAATAAGTTGTTGTTGTTGTTGTTGTTGTGTGTGTGTGTGTGTATGTTGTTTCTGTTGGCAATTTGTGAGCGCAGCACACATTTAATATTAATATTATTATTATTATTATTTGTAATAATTCTCTTTTATTTTATTTCGTTGTTGTAAACTTTAATTGCTAATATCATAAAAAATATCACAAACTTTTGCTTATGTGCTGTTCGCGTGTTGTGTATTAAACAATTGCAATTATGTTTAATAATTTTATTGTTGTTATTTATAATTCAAACTTGGCAAGCTTTGCATATTAATTGCATGTGTAAATCTTCTTCATATCATATACAATATATATAAATATTTATTTATTTCTTTTAAGACACTTCAATTGCGACTTTATGCACTTATTTAGATTTATTTTTATTTTTTTTTTCTATATTAATTTTGTAATTTCGTATATAAAATATTTGTTTTCGTTTAATTATTTAGAAAAATTTGGCAAGTTTAGTTGAGTGAGAGAGCAAAAATGGATTAGCTTAAAAATTGTTGTTGTTGTTGCTTAGTTGTTTGTTTGTTTGTTTGTTTGTTTGTTTGTTGTTGTGAATCGCAGCTAGGTACAATTAGGTTGAGTTAAGAGTTGAGTTTTAGCAAGTTAGATGACTAAAAATGTAAACGCTATTCGCTAAAAGACGAAATGCGTGAATATCAATAAATAGGCGATTTATTGGTTGTTTTTCTTTCTTTCTTTCATTAATTTATAACTGACGCGTGTTAACGTTGTTGTTCTGCTTGTTATTATTATTATTGTTGTTGTTGTTGTTGTTGTTGCTGTTGTTGTTACTGCTGCACGCGCGTTCGTTTTACACTTCGTACCCGTGTACCGTTTCTTGTTGTCGACGCGTCAACGTGCAAATAACAAATAACGAAAACGTACGAAAAAATTTTCACTGCAACGCAAAGAGATTTTCCCGTCGTCGCGTCGTAGTCGTCGTTGTCGTCGGCATCGGCATCGTCGTCGTCGTCGTCGTCGTCGTTGCTGGCTTCGGCTGCACCACCAACACGCACGCATACATCGGCAACAAGGAGAGTGTGAGAGAGTGGGACAGAGAGATGGAGAGCGAGAGCCTCTGAATGCGGCAACAACTGCCGAGGGAGGATGTTGGCGGTAGGGGGGTTGCAATTGCAATTGCAATTGCACGCACAATTTGGCCAACCGAAATATGTTAGCCAGCTGCTAGCTGCGAGGCTTTTGGTAAATGGTCTGCGAACCGGGCTTCAAACTTTATTAACTTTTGCGGCACTTCGGCGACAGCGAACTCGTGCGTGGCTCCGATGTTGAACCTGAACCGACACTGCCCAGCAAGACACTGGCGCAGCCAGCGGCCTTTCTAAGTAGAATTGGCTGCCAACGACGACGCAGCTGCTTCTGCTGCTGCTGGCGACGCCACACACACACACACACACACACACACAGCCGCACACGCACAGTCACATGCACACCAACGCAGTCAAGCGTGCGGCTGTGTGTGTTTGTTGGCGTCTCATTCGCCGGATAAAGTCGCCTCAGAGAGTGAGAGCGAGCCAGTGGGAGAGACTGAGACTGAGAATGAGACTGAGACTGAGCCTGGTCGACCGCAGCACGTGCAATACAACATAAAAGCTGCCTGCTGATATTTGTCGCAGTTGTTTTTGCATTTTTATCTCTCCACTTCGCGACTGTCAGCTGATGTTGTTGGCGTTGCTGGCTGCAATTGCCGAGTTGGTGCTGTTGCTGGGACAGCTGCTGCTGCTGCTGCTGCTATTGCTGTTGCCCCCACGCTAGTCGCTAGTCGCCAGTCGTTGTAGTTGTTGTTTATGGCTGCGTGGGTTTCTAATTGCTCAAACTTTATACCAATGAGGAGACTTCGTTGCATTTTCGCTTTTGCGAAAGCGAGCTCCGAATAGGCGCCTCCCACTTTTTCATTGTTGTTGCTGCTTCGCTGTTTTGGAGCGATTCAAGCGTTGGAGTTGGATTGGTTGGGGTATGCCCCATAGATATAGACGGGTTGGGGGCGTGCAAAATTCAAGTGCAGATTACGTAATGAGCTCAATAAGCCAGCCAATGAATAAACTTCTTTATACATATGCCTTACACATGCCCTATATAATGTTTTTGCTGTTTGGGCAATATCTGAAGTATTGATTATGCAAAATGGTATATACTGTTATTCAATATTTTATTTAATCATTTTTAATCATTAATTGTAGTGCTTTACGTATCTCATAGTTGAAAATTAACATATTAACAACAACTTATTAATAGCATATTTAAATTATAGTTATAAGCTTGAATCACGTTCCATTTTAGTTGAAGGTTTTTTAACGAGTTTTAAATTAAGGAAGAGTTGTTCTTAAATACATTACATTGATTAATTGTATATATATTTTTATATATTATATATTATATTTTATATTTCTAATTAAGAATTATAAACTAAACAAATAAATTGGCAGCATTAAAACAAATTATAGGTTTAATTTATTACACAAATAAATTAAAATTAGAGTAATATATCATTTTTAAAAAAGTCGAACGTACAATAATAAACAATAAATAAAATTACAAAAATAATATCAAGCAAAGCAGAAAACGAATAAAACAATAATTGCGATTGTTATCTGAAATATTATTTTCCTAAATCACAACTTAGTAGCGGATAAAATGTTGCGGATAAACTCCGTCGCGCTCCCACAACAATTTCTCTTGCAATACTCTTTGGCGCTCACACACACACACAAGCAAGCACTTACTCTTCACATGTTTTCACTCTCTCGCACACACACACACACTCACACAGAGCAGAGGCAAATGCCGGCAAGCAACTTCAACGGCAGCGTCGAGCGCCTGAACTTGAAATGCCGATGCAGCGTCGGAGAGCTGAGCGCGTGCTCTCAGTAGCTGTGTGTGTGTGTGTGTGAGTGAGCAGCGACACAGCTGCCGACGCTCTCCCGGCGTGGATGTGTTGGTGCATGTGAGTGTGTGTGCGGTGTGTTTACAAAACAAACACCAAAATGAAACAGAGCCGAGCCAAAAGCATGCCAGCACACACACACACTCAGACGCTGGCCACGTTTTGTGAATGAACGAATAGTAGCATACCAATACATGAGCGCTCACTCACACACACAGCAACACCAAAATACGCCGTTCGGCTTCGTGTGTGTGTGTGCTGTATGTGTGAATTGTGGGCAGGGAAAATAAACGAAACGCAAAAACGCGTTTACGCGATTCGTACAAAAATTGTTCGTTTTGCTGGCGGGCAGCAGCGGCAGCAACAACAACAATAGCAGCAGCCAGTTTGTAGGTGTAGCTATGCAGATAGATCTGTGTGTGTGTGTGCATGTGTGTGACTGTAAGCGCAAGCGTGTGTGTGCGCGAGAGTTAGTAGTGTTAGTTGATTGGTGTGAAACAACTACAACAATAACTTATTGAAATGAGACGAAAGCGACAGCCACAACCACAACGACAACGACAACCACAACGACAACGACAATATTTACGCTGACGAGGCCGCGAACAAATAAAACCAAAATGGTGTAGGCCCAGTTGGCCGACGCGAAGGTGGCAGCCACTGTGGCAGCCAATTCGCGACAGCAACGGCAACATCAGCAGCAGTAATACGAATACGATTGCTGATACTATTCGTATCTTACGCCTCCGTCGGTCTGGAGGCAACCAACCAATCAACCAACACTAAAAAAGAAGAAAATCAAAAACAACAGCAACAACTTTTGGCGTTGGCGTTGGCGTTTGGCTCTGTTTGTCGCTGATTTGTTGATTTGTTGATTTGTCGATTTGCTGATGAAGTTGTCGCCGCTGTCGAGCTGCTTGTTGAATGCAAATTTGTGGCCGATTTAAGTAGATTTTAATGTCGTAATTGCCTACGCCGGAGCGAAGAACAACGATCCAAACATAACACCCCGGTTAATGGAACTACGGTTTGATTTTATTTTATAATTATTTTTATTTTTATTTTATTATTTTTTTTTTTGGCATCTTTTTGCGCAGCTGCAATAAAATGTACGTGAATTGCTATAGAAAATGCCTTTACAAATATGTGTGCTGATGCTTTTTGTGTTGGAAATCTTCCCACGGTTGGGCAGTCATCACCCTCTGCGCCGGAGCATTGTTGTTGCTGGCCCACCACTACCAACGCCAGCACCACCCGAACGCAACCCACCACCGCCGATCCTGTCGTGCAACCCCCTAACTTTTGGCGGGAAACGACAATCTTGCAATCACGGTTAACGTCTTTCAAACTTTGCTTCAACAAAAGAAAGCCGCCCGCGGCCCGCCTGTCAAGGAGCGGATTCCAAACCGAGCCGCAGGCAAGCCAGCCCAGCGAATTCCACAGCCACCCCTGAATAGCTTTACCTGAGTACCGCTTGGCATGTCATGCTGCTCCTTTTTCCTTCATTTTAATGATGCTCATTCTTTTGAGCGTACAACGTCTATCCTCCGGGGCATCGGCGCGGCGGGAGGGCAACGGAAACTGCGCCGCGACGTCTGCATTTGACTTTCCCAAAACAGAAAACACAAAACATTAAACACTAAGCACTGAACCTTGGCTGGGAGGCCGCCACAGAATTCTCAATTAAAAACGCCAACATTGCGCCAATGTTAACCACAATTTGGCGCATTGATTTGCATTGATGCAACAGCAGCAGCAGCAACAGCAGCGGCAGCTTCGGCTTCAGCCACCTAGTGCAATAACCATAAAAGCAAATGGCATTGTGGCACCTCGATGACGCCAACGGCTCTCAGAGAGATTACCATTGCCGCTTTTCACGCAATTCCCAGTCTGGGGGTCAACTGCAATGCAAACGCTCTAACTGCCTGCCCTCAGCCCCACTCCTCCTCAGCCTCCTCAGCCTCCTCCTTAACCATGCCGCAGCTACCGTCTCCCAACGTTGTCGCCGCCTTTTATGGACCAATTAAAAAATCTAATTTGCATGCGAATGCGCAGCCAAGATTCAGATACAGACTCCGATTCTCACGGATAAGCAGCCACTGCACGGCATTTGAACGTTTGTTAATGAAAACACGTGTGTCTTATGATTTATCATAAGCAGCTGTTGAGTCGCAGATCACAGATCGCAGATCAGAGATCATTCCAACAGCCACCATTATTTGCAACTAAATTAAAACAGTTAAAAGCAACTGCGAAGATGAGTTAATGGCAAGCAAATGTGCTCAGCCAGTTAAGGCCGCAGCAACTGTAAATAAAAGTCGCTTTCAACTTTTAATCAATTAACGGTTACGACTTTACTCAACCGTTGCATTAAATATCATTTGAACATAATCTGATATTGTGAATAAAAATAAACTCTATAACAAGTTTGAACGATTGATGGCCGACTAATAATTTTTTTACCACTCCTTTTTAGCACCTCTTAAATAAGACCTTCTCCCGTATACCAAAAGACTGTCATATAATCATAACTTTAGCTCTTATTTATTAATTATTTATTATTATCTCACACTTATTAAGGATTTATTTCAACCATAACAAAACACACACATATATTATTTTTTATATTTATAAGTTTTTAATTTCCTTTAAACTTTCCTTGTAGCATATTCACAGAGCTTATTTCTTTAGTAAATAAGCTTAGCTCAGCTTCAAAACAATTATCATTAACGACGTTCACGAAATTTTCTTGGACATCAAGTTCGTTGCCTAAGTCTTTCGTTTTGCTGGTCAAGTGAAACACCAACGCGAATGCATAATTTATGTTTATGCCCAGATCCCAGACAATAAAGAGGCTTAATTTTGTTGTACAACACGCATTAAAGTCTTAGAAGCCAAACAACTCCCACAAAGTGGACAACTTTAGTGAATGCTGCTCCCGAAATGCTATCGACATTCCCTCAACTGTTGATTCCGCCTTTTGCCACTTTGGCATAAAATCAACTGTTCATTCAAATACAAATTAAACTATTGGGCCCGTCTCTGTCAGTCTGTCTGTTTATCTCCCCTTCTGCCACGTTCAGCGTCCCGAGGAACGAAAAAAAATGAGCTTAAGCTCATAAACGATTAACATACAAAACACACACGACGGCCCAATCGGTCCAAAGTGAAGCATTTCAATATATAAGCCGTATAATAAAATATAACAATCATGCGATAAAACTCTTGCTCAATCACAGTCACATGCACACTCTCTCGCACACACACACACACACACACGCACACAGAAATGCGTGGCGTTTGCCCATTCACCTGTAAAGTGTGGGAATGCATATACCGAAAATCGAAAAAACCGAAAAACCGAATAACCGAGAAACCATCGAGATCGAGATGGTCAAGCAAAAGCTTGGCCTCACAAATATCAATAGAAATCAAAGTGGAAGGTAAAACCGAAGTCAAAGTAGAAATAGAAGTTGGAAGTCAAAGGCGAAGGCGAAGGCGAAGCCGATGTCGATGTCGATGTCGATGCCGAAATGCGTCTAAAGAAAACGTTGAAAATTCAAATTAGCTTCAGACTCGTAAATAAAAGATATTATAGCCAATCGGGCAATAAAACCAGTTAATCTCTAAATGTGCCGAGCGCTGAGGAAGCTGCTAGCGACTGGCACTGGGACTGGGACTGGGACTGGGACTGGGACTGGGACTTTGACTGGGACTGGGACTGGGATCGCGACAAGCAGCAACTCCATCAGCAAGAGCCTCATCAGAGCTCCCATCAATGTGGCTGCAGATTGTCGGCCTATATCTGCGCTTTAACGACAAGCAACCTGCTAGCAGATCAACAACAACAACAGCAACAACAACAACAACAGCAATAACAAATATGTTGGCCCAGTCATGGAGCGTATTTCAGTTAGTATTCCCAACCATTTCCATCTGCATCTCCATCTCCATCTCCATCACCATTTCAATCTCCAACTCCAACCCCAACTCCATTGCCATGTCTATCTTCGACTTCATTTCCATGGGCGGGTGTTAGTTGAGCCTCAAAGGCAATCAAATCAATTTTATGCGCTCAACAGCCGCAATTGCAGCAGTTTTATGGCACTTTTCTAATACAGCAACAGAGCAACAACAACAATAACAACAACAACAACAGCAGCAAATGCGAAGACTCATTCATTAGCCTGCTCCGTTGGCCCATTGATGGGGAGTAGACCGCAGACCGGAAGCGGCTTCAGCCTGCGTGGGCATTCCAAGAGCCACTCCGTCAGGGGAGGGGCTGGGGAAGGGGAGGCGATTACCAGTGCTTAAAGCTAAGCCACAAATGCATTCGGTTATTAAGCCATTTAAGCGACGTGAGAAAATGCTCAGCATTCAATTGCGTACAACTCGGCGGATGTTGTAAGTTAGATAGTAAGAAGCAAAAAATGGCAAACAGCGGAGGGTGTGAGGCGAGATCTGTATGTGATGGTGATGGTGATGGTGATGGTGATGGAGATGGTGCTGGCGATGAGGTAAGGTGATCATCGCTTGCGGAAATTATTTATTAAACACTTTGGACCAATCAAAACTGGCTGCCTACACAGCTCGCTTCTTATTGCCGGCCAATTGCTCTCGGCCAACAGTTTAAAGCTAAAACACATTTCTTTAATGACTTCAGTCGAGAAACTAACAACAAATTCAATTAATTTAACAAACACCGGTGGCTCTACTACTAGCCGACAACACAAGTCGCTACAACTACAACAACAATAGCAACAACAACAACTTTAATGCGAAACCTTTACTTTGCTGGTGGCCTTCACTCATTTAGCAGTTAGCTGCCCAATTGCTGCTTAGTTCTCTTTCATTTTCACATTTTGGCAGATCTTTCATTAAGACAAAAGTTTTAGTGAATGAAATAAAGTCGGCTTCCTGCCTCTTCTGCCCGCTCGAACTTGGCCATCGCGTGCGCCGACTACGCTGTAGGTAAATCATTTGAAATTTGTTTTCCCCAAGATCTTTGCGAGATTGAGGCGTGCTCATGGCTCAAGCCCATGTTGTCGGTGTCGATGTCGGTGTCGGTGTCGGTGTCGGTATTGGAGTTAGTGTTGGAGTCGTCAGCGTTGGTGTTTTCGGAATTCTACTGTGTGTGTGGGATTCGTGCTGTTGCCGGAGAGGAAGTGCAAACTGTTCTGATAAGATCTAAGCTAACCAAAAATTAATTGCCAACGGGTGGCAAACAGCTACTGACAAATAGGTTAACAGGTTGGGAGCAGTCCATCAAGCCTGGATTGGATAACCTGACCCACGACTGTTAGCCTAACGGAAGCCAAGCAGTCAGGATGTTTGTATATTCATCTGGCCTGGCCGCTGGAATATTTTTTGTGAAAGATCGTTAACTCAAAGTAAATTGTTCAGTTTATAATTCTCCAATGGTGATCGAATAAATGTAGGCATAATAAATGAACATATTTTATTAAAAGTAAAAGTAAAATAATTATTAGCTATAAACGAATATTGTTTAACAAACGATCCACAACTTTTAAAATCATAAGTCCCTAGCAAATATATCATTATTTATTCCCCACTCCGTATAATATTAGTTGCAAATAAAATTGAAAAATATATTTATTACAATTAACGAACAATTATGTAAATAAATTTATAGCCGTTCGCATTAATCAA
Source organism: Drosophila pseudotalamancana (assembly GCA_037075185.1). Lineage (NCBI taxonomy): Eukaryota > Metazoa > Arthropoda > Insecta > Diptera > Drosophilidae > Drosophila > Drosophila pseudotalamancana. The sequence goes on along the minus strand of JBAMCK010001076.1, from coordinate 27,529 downwards.
ACTTAAACCTGAATTTATAACGCAAAAAATAAATCATAATTTCTATTAAAAATCTGAAGAAAGAAATTTTATGAAATCCCAGCTAGATCAGTTAATTAAAGAAAATAGTCCTATTAATAGAAATAGAATAAATCATTTGTCTTACTAATTATATATACAATTAGAATATATCATGTATAGCCTTGCATGATTCTCAATCATTTGCATTTGCATTTGCATTGAAAGATAATTTTACAAAGTATACAAAGGATTCATTAGTTACGCAGACAAAGCTCATCAAAGAAGAACCAGCTGCCTGCCACCCTTTGGTGGCCCGCGCTCGGAAATCTTTGAAAGCTTTTTTGCGGCAAGCAACTTTTCCTTGCCTGAACATTTTCACCCGGCAACAAGGCAGAAGATCACAGTCCCAGGCCAATTGCCGATGGGCAACTGCGCAGAAGTTGCCTAATTTTTAATTTCAGTGCGCAGCTGCGTTATCTGCGACGCGGTAAAAAAAAAAAAAATACGAAAACAACAGTTAGAGGGTCGGTTGGAGGAGGAGACTTCCCTTGTTGCCCGGCTAAAGGAGCAGCCGGTCTATCCTGCTCACGGGGTGGCGGTGGCGGGAGGCGACGGCTGCTTAAAAAGATTACCAAGCAAATGCGCAAAAGATTCCGGAAAAGGAAAATGAAAAGGGGTGGTGGATAGCCGCCGCCCTACCTGGTGTCAAGAAACTCGTTTTCCCTTAATGGACAGACAGCTGGCAGGCCCAAAAGAAGTTTGAGCTCCTTGCCAGGCAGCTTGAGCGTGACACATTGATAAATATGGCTGGATTTATAGTCAGATTTTGAGCATTGCACAATTAAATTGCCGGGGCACATACTCGTAAATTGCGAGCTGGACCAGCACATAGGTAACCACCCGCCATTGGCCTCCGAAGACATAAACTTCGACTTCGAGTTCGACTTTGAATTTTCAATTCGAGTCCAACTACGACCCGCAACTCCATTTGCCTCGTGTATATTTATGTCATTAAATTTAAGCATTTTCGTTTAGGCCACTCAGCTGGCAACCCTGTGATTAACTTGGCTGCTGCTGCTCTGCTGCTGCCTCTTGGCCAATTGCATGTCCGGCTAATAGTTGGGACTCCGACTCCGACTCCGACTTCAACTCCAACTCTGACTTCCAGTCCATAAGAATTTCATATGAAATTATAAGCGCTTTAGTTTTATTGTGCGTTGTCTGCTTTGCCAAGACGCTGGCGGCGGCGGCGGCGGCGGAGGTGGTGGTGATTGTGCTGCTGGTGATGTTGGTGGTGGTGGCCACTGCCACGCAGTGATAAATGTTTCCTATGCCGTGGTATTTCACCCGCGGCACCACAACAACAACAACAACAAGAACAACAAGAACAACAACAGCAGCAGCAACAAAATTCATACAAATGCAAATTTAATTGTAGTCGCAGTGGCATCCACATCCACATCCCTATTCACAGTCCGAATCCGAGACTAAGTCCAAGTCCACATCAAGCTGGGCCTCAAAATGAATGCTTTCAGCATGGCACGCAATTTAAGTGGGCGTGGCCGGGGGCATAGCGACAGCCACAGCTGAGCAAAAAAGGAGCACAAACAAATATGCCAATTCGTTTGAATTTCTTTAAATGTTTTTGCTTTACATTTTTTCCACCTTCTAATGCTGAAATGTAGCTTAGTTAACGGTAACTCCCGCGTTTTTGCTAACCCCGTTAACGGTTCGGCACAGTTTTTTCAACGTCAGGCAAAGTCACACGCAACTCATCTGCGTCGGCGTCCTCCATATGTCATTCCAAGTGGCTCCGTTTGTGGCACTTGTTCTGGCCAATCAATTGCCTGCCTTAATAGCCGCCTCATGGCCGGTTTCTAATTGCAGTTGTAATTGCCGTCACAGATGCTACTGCTACATATCTGACACCTTCTCGCATGTAACCGCAAAGGATCCGGCTATATAGTTTAATTTCCTTTAATCGACGACCCGCGCTCTTCCCTTGGCTAGTCACACCTTCTCAGCTGTTCCTCAGATTTGTTCGACTGTTTTTCCAATGCTGCTTTGTAATTGCGATTGTGCGTGACTTCTCCTCAATATCTCCGTGTGCGTGTGTGTGTGGCTGAGTGTGTGCCTGAGTATGTGTAGGAGCGCGCCAAGATCTTGTGTCCTGATCCTGCAACAGCTGTTGATGCTGCTTCTGTTTGCTGCTGCTCAGGGACAAAGAATGCCGCCCTTGCAGCATTTCAGTGCTGTTTGCTTGAGGTCAATAATCTCCGCCGTGCTGGCTTGCAATTAGGGGAATGTTTGCAGAAAATTCTGCACTCGAACAGTGAGGTCCTTGTCTTTGAGAAGAAGGCCCAACGATCTTAGCCCATACATTTTTTCAGCATACAGAGCAAACCAAACTAAATACATAGACATATTTTTCATATATAAGAAACGAAGTATTCGAAATTTAAAAATTTCAAATGAAGAACAAAATGTAACAAATTAAGTTAAGGTTTTACCACTGTTAAAGCAGGTCGTAATACTATATGAACTCAGCCTTCAATCGTCTAACTATATACCCATAAACTGTCTCTGAGTGCATATATATACATATATATTTATATATAAATACTACAAGAAATAATGCTAAAATTATGTGATCAATCAGACTACTTTAAAAGCAAATAAACTCAGCAGCTCAATCTGAATGATTGGCAAGCTTTAAGCCGCCTGTCACTCGATAAGCTTGGAGTACTTGGAAGGGGCAGAGATAAAGCTTAAAAGGTTTATTTTACAGTAAGAATCGTAATGGACTCTACTAATAAATAAATATATTTATGCTTAATTCTAAGTTTTCTTAAACTAGTTTTTCAATGGCAATTCGAAGCAGAGAAACTTATTTATGTCAATGCTATCGAGACAATCGCCTCTTGCCTCTGCTAATGTCATTAGTGGGGTATACAAATATGTAACATTCGCTGTATTTAATGGTGCATGCGGGTGTTTTCTTTGCAGCGGGAGTTGCAACACCAACAAATCAAAGCAGATCTCAAAGCAAATGCTGATGCTGATGCTGGCAACAGTAGGTAGCCGAAATTGGAAGTTATTGTATAAGCGGAAGGGAAACACACCGGGCCGTAGATAATAACAATAATAATGATACTGCAGCAGGGAACGCGCGCCAAGCAGTCGAGAGGAATGAGAAAGGAGGAACAGCTGAGAAGCGCAGCAGACGAAGGAAAGAAACCCAAATATCGCCTTACGGCAGGGATTTCAGTTTCAGACTCAGGTGCGAGGGTGTGCATTTTTTTTTTTTGTCATGCAACAGCAGAAGCAGAAGCAGCAGCAGCAACAACAGTAGTAATGGATCCCCCCTTCCCGTAGTCTTCTCCCTTGCCATAACAATTTGTAGCACGTGGCCTATTTGGCCATTGTGACCCGGGCAAAGTTGGCGCCTTTTTTGGGCACACGGCCATAAAAAGATGAGGAAGACGACGACGTGATTGCGGGTGCTTCAATTATCTAACCATATGAGTAAGCGGAGAAGTAAATTGTTAGTGGATAAAGAAAGGGAAGATTGGTTGACGGTGTCTGGTATCTGGTTACCGAGTTCTTATACTCTTATACTTTGTTGCACTTACGGTATCGATTGTTCGTCATTCAACACCCACGCAATGCGGATGCAGGAAGCGCTGCGGGGCTTCATGCAGCACAGGAACTGTATCCAAGTGATCTGCATAAGGTCTCGCAATTTGAACGCAACAACTTTAGCACCAACACCAACACCAACTCTAACTCCAACTCCAACAGCAACTCTTGGCCATGGCCAAAGACGGTTATAATTGGCCCAAGGTAACGCCAATTTATCAACAACGATTGCCATTTCTGTTGACAACTAACACACCGAACACTGGACATTGGACACTGTGCTGGAGCTGAATGCGAATCCGATGCCGATGCCGATGCCGCAGCTGCCTGCCAGCACATAGTTGGCATGGAGCGTGTTGATTTCGCACTTTACAGCTTGTAACGTGGCCGGCAATGGCAACTGACACAGCCAACAAGTGCTGCTCCTGATGTTGCAATGCAACGCCAGCTATGAAATTATTATATTTAATAACCAACTACAAACATGAAAATGGTCAGCAATTGTCGCTGCTGGCCAAAACGCGCTAATTGCGCACGAAAAGCTCCGCACAGAATTTATTACATTTCAATTATGTATATGGGCAAATGTTGGCACAACCAATTCGCATCGCATAAATCTTGGCAGGCACGGCTCACCGTACGAGTCATCATCAACATCATTCACCAGCTGCCTGCCTGTCAAATTAGCCACAAAATCAGTCAGCAACATTGCGCACTAAGCAGCAGCGGCAGCTGCAGTTCAGCAACACGTTAGCAACATGTTGTTAATGCTCTTTGCAACATGCGAGCTATGAAGCCTTGTCAACACTGGTTCATTGGTCTAGCTGGCTTATGGTTCCAATTTGACAGAAGAGGTCTTACCGATGAGAATTTTGATGTATATTTATTTTAATTTATTTATTGATTCTATTTAAATATTGGTTATACATACTTCAATTGAAAAAAATATATATATTTATATTTAGAATAATATATTTGTCAAATGCGAGCATCGAAATTCGTTGGTCTAGCTGGCTTAATGATTTAACTTGAACAGAAGTGGTCTTACTAAAGAGAATCTTGATATATACATATTTATTTTAATTTTTTTTTGATGATTGATTTTATTGAAATGTTGGTTCAATATAGTTGAGTAGAAAAATGTATATGCAAATATATTTATAACAATATACATGCGAACAAGTAAGCTTTGTCAGCACTGGCTGGACAGAAATGTTTTTAACAAAGAAAAAAATATATATAAATATACATATATAATATATGTAAATTTTAACAATTGATTTTATTTATATCTCGGATTAATTTACTTACTTACATAGATACAAATAAAGGTTTTTTAATTACAAATCAAATTATGAAATAAGAGTTAAGTTCATTATAATAGGAATAAACTATGCATTATAGATTAGGAATATAACTTAGAGTATTCTAATTTATAAATAAATATCTCATAAAATAATAAATAACAATGAATAGATATTATAGATGTTTTTAAAGTAGACATTCATATTTTATAACATTATGAGAGATTGAGTGTCTTTTATTTATAATCCATGTTTAATTTCAATATTTATGTCATTCTACATAATATAATAATTTAATTTATTTTGTTATAATTTTCTCTAAGCAATATAAATTAAAATTGGTTGTCTAAACAGTTAGTTCCCAGGCCTTTACCTGCCAGCCCCTTGACAAAACAATTACGCATTCCAACAGCTTTTCTGCTTAGGCTGCAGCCTTTGGCAGGAATGGGGCAACAGTTAAAGCATTGCAACGTGTGTGGCCGCTTAAAAGGTTGCTAGCAATTGTTGCTCATGGCATGGCTGTTGCTGCTGGCGTTGCCTTTTGCAGTTGCAACTTTTGTCGTTGTTCGTGCATAAATCGTGTGAAATATCGCATTTCGCGCAGTTTCGCATCGTGTTAACGAGTGTGACATACACACACATGCAGAAACACGCATTTATTTGTCTTAGCCTGGCATTGTTGCAGTTGTTGCTGTGGTCGCTGTTGCAGTTGTTGCAGTTGTTGCTACTGCCCAACTGCTTATGTGGCAAGTGCTTGTCACTTGATTGCTTTGCATGCAGTTGTTGTTGCTGTTACTGCTCTTACTGTTGTTGTTGTTGTTGTTGGTGTGTTCTCTCTCTCTCTGTATACTTGCATATATTGACAGCGCTGTGTGATAATGCTGTTGACATTGATATAGCTCTGAAGCGAGGGCACAACTATGGGCCATATTGTTACTGCAGTTACTGTTGCTGCGGCGGCTGCTGCAACGCCCACCAAACAATTGACAGTCAACATGCCAAAAAAAAGCTAAAAGAAAAAATCAAACGAACAAAAAATGTACTGCAGCTGAGGCAGCATCAGCTTTTGGAATTGCGGCAATCTGATAAAGTTGCGGCTGTTGCACATGCGCATGTTGTACGCCTACAAAATCATGTTGCACGTCAATTGCAAAGCTCGCAAATTGTGTGTGCGCTGTGTGCGTTTTTCTTCTTTCTGTTTTTGAATTTTTACTTTGCCTGCTTATTTAAATTCTGCAATGATTTTTTCAAAGTACTCTTCGCGCTGCTCGGATTGCTTTTCAAGGCCGATGCTTTTCCGTGCGATGTGTGTGGCCATAACTTAGCCAAGGGAGAGGCGGCGGCAACATGTTGCTGACAGACGGCAGCCAGAAGGCGGGCTGTAACAGCTACAACAACAGCAACAGCAATAGCAGTAACAACAACAAGAGCAACTGCAACACCAACGCCAAAGCCACAACGACAATATCGAATTGCGACTTCCACTGTTGTTGTTGTTGTTGTCGCTGCTGTTGCTGTTGGGCGGCAATTGATTCTTAAAAAACGCTGACATCTTACATGTTGCAGCAACATGTTGCCGCATGCTTAACTGCTTACGAGCAGCGATTTGCCTACGTAGTGCAACGTCGAACCAACGTTGACAAATTGTTACATGTGCTCTGCAAAGCTTGAAGAGCAGCGCATTACGCAGAGGAAACACTGAACGCTGTACACTGAATGCTGAATGGTGAATATGGCAAACGGAAATTGAAAATTACTTAAAAATTCGCCGGGTAAAACGCCCACCAAATGGTTGTGGATGTGGTAGCGAGGTAGCGAGGCGTTGTTAGTTGTACAATAATCCTTGCCGGGCCAAACTAATAATCGCATAATACACGTTCCAAGCTAATGATTAACTTGCATCATTATCGCACAAGATCAGCGCAGCAGCAATTGCAGCAGCAGCACCAAACGAAGGGTTTCGAGCTGAGCCGAACCCAGAGTTTGGGTTGGTTTTTTGCTCCGATCTCGAAATTAGCTGCTGCCGTATCTGCAGAAGCTGTTCCGATGGGCAGGACAACAGAGCATCCTGCACTTTTACTCGTTTCATTGAAGAAACGACGCGCGCCCTGTGCCCGAGGCAATGCTCTTGCTGCTGCTGCTGCTGCTGTCGTTGCTGCTGTTGCTGTTGCTGCTGCTGCTGCTGCTGCAATCTGCTTTTATTTTATGCGCAGCGCGCTTAAAAATGCAGTCAACGTCTCTGGAGCTGGGCTCCAGACGGCGCAGACAGGAACCTGCCGCTTAGGCGAAGACCTGATGGCCCCAAAAAGGCAAACGGCCCGACAGCGACTGCCACAGCACCAACAACAACAACAACAGCAAGAACATGAACAACAACAACATCAGCAGCAAGAGCAACAAAGTAAACGGCAGCCGACGCTAAAAAATAAGTTTAGCCGAGGGAGAAAATTCACTGCATCCTCCCACTTTTTGCTGCTGCTACGTAGCCAAGGCAATTGGCTATTATGTTGCTGTTGCTGTTGTTGTTGCTGTTGCTGTTGCTGTTGTTTCTGATGTTGCTCTTGTGCTGTTGCTCTGGAGCCAATCATTATATGCGTTTTTCATACTTTTTTATGCGGGAGTTGCCGCTGCTGTCGCTGTTGTCGAGCTGCCTCTTAAGAATTGCTGCTACAATTTTTGATTTATGCGCGACCAAATGAGTTCCAGTTTGCAAAGGATAACGAAAGCAAAAACAGTAATAAAGAAAAATCAAAATCATGCTTGTAGAGCTGGGTACATCAAAATGCGTGCACACCCACACTTCCGGCTGTAAATTGAATGTGGGCGTGGCAGTTGCAGCCCACAAATGGCAGACGGTCAATGGCCAAAACATCAATTGGAATGTAGCACCCATGTTGCTGGCGGGTACCGACAACAGCAGCAGCAGCAGTAATAGCAGCAGCATAATTATGCGTGTGTTGTTGCTTTTGTGTATTTAAGTTGATCGTTTGGCAGCCAAACATCAAAGTTTCAAACAAAAAGCAAATAGCAAATAGCAAATAGCAAACCGTCAACAAAGCAGCGGCCAGCGACGAGCGACAAATCGTCGAAAGTTACAGTTTAAGTTGCTGCTTGGTTGCTTGACTCTCGGCAGCAGTTGCCAGCGGCCAGTTGCCTGTTGCCAGTTGCCTGTTGCCAGTTGCATGTGGTGATTGGCAGCAGCCAGCCAAACAGCCACCAGATAATCAGAATTCCAACATTTTCACCTGTTGCCGTTTGCTGCTGCCTGCAGTTTGACATGTGCCGCACATGCCGTTGCCATTTGTCTGCACTTTAATGACGCACCACGTCGAACAGCAGCTCCAGCTTCAGCTTCAGCTTGAGCTCCAGCTTGAGCTCCAGCTTCAGCCCCAGGTCCAGGTTTAGCTCCAGCTTTAGCAGTGGTGCCTTAGCACCACTCCAATCCTCGCCTCGACGGCAGCAATCAGCTAAGCATCTTGGCGCGTTGACAATCTATGCGCATAGTTTAGCATTTACTGTTGGAATTATTGAACCACATGCGAAGTTCGACTTGCAGTCGCTGACCCACTTGCTACACCAGCTGATGTCCGCTCACAACGGCCGGGCATGGCCTGTGGCGAACATCATCAATGGGCAGCGGGCAGCGAGCACCACCCTTGGTCAGCCTCAAACTGTCATTAGTATGTTAATTTCACTGAAAATTCATACGCAGCGTGGTACGCCTGCAATGCAATTGCCAATGCGCATATTTAAATGTCTGTTTAGTGTGACTGTTTCTTGTTTCTGCTACTGCACCCATACCCTAGATGCCGAAGGATCCAGCAGAGTTGTTCAGCTGGAAAGTCAGCGCTGTGTTCTAGAATTTTATTATTTTGTAACGAAACATTTATTTATTTTTATTCTGGTTCTACATTCAAAAAAGAAGTAGACGGAATTCCGTTTATTAGATTAATAAATTGGTTGATTCTATATATATATACATATATGATATTACATTATTGGATAATATTGTTAAATAAAGATATTTTACTTCAGTAGAACATTTAGATAGTAACGTATATTTCTATAATAGTAATAGATAATTGGCGCTGGGCCAAATGGCATTAGCCGCGTGTGTTCCCTCTTATATTTTTTTACGGCTACCGTTCAACATATTTCGATTCGCTGACCTCCCACACAAACACACACAGCGAAGATACAGTTCGGAGCTGGTATCAAGGGGAATCGAGGGGGAAATACGCAACAGCAACTGCAACAGCAACAGCAACTGCAACAGGGACAGCAACAGCAACTGCAATCAAATAGTTGACCCCTAGCTTGGCCTCGGTCAAAACAAATAAACAACACTGAAAAAGACACTTGGTAAATGCAAAAAGGGGCACCAACAGAATTTGCATAGGAAAAACATCATTTCCGCCAACTCAAAGCGGCCAAGGGGCGGTTTTGTTAGACCAAAGGTGGTTAAGCAGGAGGGGTTGGGGGGAGGTGTACACATATATATTCTATGCGTACTCGCATTCGTACTCACACTTGTTCCCATACACACACGCACACACACACACACACCGTTAAAGCGTGTACTCTCAGCGGGGGGCCTTCGATGGGCCGCACACAATGGGGACTCAGATTTAACTAGAAACTGTACTTTCTTCCAATCGGCTTGAATGATGTGGTGCTGTTCGATTCGGAGCGGTGCGGTGCGGTGCGGTGCGGTGCGGTGCGGTGCAGTGCGGCGGTTTGGCCAATTTATGGTCAGTGCCATCATCGCTAGGCATGTGAGAAATGCGTGCAAAACGACAGCGCTGGCCACACTAATTAGTTTGTCTTTCAGCTGGCCTAGAACTTGGAACGGCGGAACAAGGCGGGGCTGCGGCTCCAATTGGATCACTCCGACTCCGACCGACTCTCAACCTGGCCGGCTGGCCGGTTGGCCGCTTCGACTGCCAGCGGGCTGCTGCATAATTTAGGTAGCAAAAGCAGCCACTATATAACGAACAAATTCCAAAGTCCTGTCAGACTCCGGTCTTGGCCACTTTTCATGGTCAGATCACTTTGCAGGCCTTTAACGCCCACACAACAGCCGCTGCTGCTCTGGCTGTTGTGCTTAATTTCCTGGAATGAATCCCTGCTCTGGGCCATGCTAATTCTTAATTCTCCAAAGGGTAGGTTAACTTATTAACACTGAATATGGAATACCCTATACAACTGATATACAAGACAAGAATTAATGTTTAAGCCTTTTTCCCTGTATCTATTAAACAGATATCAAATTGGCTTTAATGTTTTAGCTCGTCATCATTTAGCCTTTGATTCAGACCTGGCTGTCATATCATCTTCATTGTTGTACTATACTCATCTTTTCTTAGGGTATTCGTACGCGGCGGTCTTCTACAAAGTGCCGCAGCCTTTGGCTTCTCTTTTCTTAGACATTTACATAATTGGCAGCAAAGTTGGCTCTGAACATAAATACACAATTCTATATATATATGAGTGTGTATATGAAACGATCTTTTTTATTAAATTTAAAATGTTGCCAAAGAAAATTCACAGCCGCCGGCGCTTGGCCCTGCAACTTAATCAGGACGATGAAAATGGCTCAAGACCTACTCATCGATTTATCAACTTTCTGACGACTAACTTGGGGTAAGTATCGATGAGTCATACCCTATTCTTAGGTGTATGTGCATACTTCAATGTAAACCAATTTAAGTTTTCCATCTCATGCTTCAGCACGGTGACGTACTATAATCCGAGCTTCCATAAGGAGGCCCAACATCATATGACGTATGAAATTGATTACTAATCCATTTCGAATATTTTAATGGGTATCTATTACTTAGGGATACCGAGGCCTTCATCAACTTACTCAAAAGCACCTTTGGTATTGGAATTCTGGCCATGCCCAGAGCCTACTACAATGCTGGCTGGCTGCTGGGTTTGATTAGCACAGTTCTGGCTGCCACTTTTATGGTATATGCCATGCATGTATTGGTACCGTTTGAATGTGTGAATATATATATGTCTAAAGCCTTATATGTCTTACTTGATTTCGCCATAGCTCAATGACATCAGCCTGACTTGCAAGCGCTACAAGATCACGATGCTCACCTACAGCGAGGTTATGCACCTGGCTGTTTCCAATGGACCCACCTGCTTTAGGCCCCTGAACAAATACTTCGCGTGAGTAGCTGCTCCTCGATATCAATTTGAGATATCTATATATATGTATCTATATATGTATTTATACTATATCGAGTAGCCGGCAGGTGGATGCTTTTCTGTGCATTTATCATTTCGGCGTGGATGTTGTCTACGTCGTGTTTATAGGCAAGAATATCAAGCAATTGGGCGACGATTATCTTCCACCCATCGATACGCGCATTTATATGGCGGTGATCACCCTGCCTCTGATACTAACCTTCCTCATACGTAATCTCAAGTACTTGGTACCGTTAGCCATATTCTCTAACGTTTTAATGATTGTTGGTAAGCTTTTAGCTTGTGCGCTGAATAATTTATTGGAAATATAGAAACTCTTTTTAAGCCATAGCAATTATATTTTACTATTTATGCAACGATTTGCCCGATCTATCTGAACGAGATCCAGTTCAAAATTTGTCCCAGTATCCGCTGTTCATTGGCACAATTATGTTTTCAATAGAGGCGGTGGGCGTGGTAAGTGCAACTATTATATTTGTGAAACGTTAAGCCTGGACCTTATTTGTAGATACTCCAACTTCAGCTCAATATGAAATCGCCCCAAAATTATTTGGGCCCATTTGGAGTTCTCAATCGGGGCATGTTTATTGTGGTTGCGTGTTATGCAGGCTTCGGCTTTTTGGGCTATTGGAAGTACGGCGATGACACCTCTACCTATATCCTAGCCAATCTACCCGATGAAACGTAACAAATGAAATCAGTCCACCAGTTTATTTTATCATTATTTATTTATATTTATATTTTTACCATCAACAGTCTTTCTAAATGGTGCACTGCATTTTTTGCCACAGCCATCTTTTTTAGCTATGCCCTTCAGGGTTACGTAACCATTGAGATTATCTGGCGCAGTTACATGGTGCCCAAGCTAATGGAGAGGGCCACAATACTGATAGAGTATCTGGTGCGTATGGCCATGGTGGTTGCCTCCGTGCTTTGCGCCATTGCCTATCCGGACTTTGGTCTACTGCTCTCGCTTGTGGGCTCGTTCTGCCTGGCCCAGCTGGGTCTGATTTATCCGGGCATTATCAATATATGCGTATGCTATAGCACAGGCTATGGACCACTCAATATTCTCCTTTGGCGCTCTCTGCTATTCATTGCCTTGGGTTTGTGTGGCGGCATTGCTGGAACTATGGTCTCGTTGTCAGCCATTAAGGAGAAGTATAACGATCGTATATTATTTTTCCTAAGTTCTTTTCAAGTTACCCATTGAAATTAGTTTTTATATATTTTAGTACTGTATAAAATGTTATAAATTATAATATAAATACAAAATTAATTTAAATTCTTTTGCGCTGTACTGAAAATGAAAAAGGGTATATTAGTGTTGTATATATTGTATATATAGATATTAGTGCGCGATCTGATCTTAATAAAATGTTAGCTACAAGTTTCAGCGCAAATTTCTATCTTCAAAAATGAATTTTTCCCTAAAAAGATGGGAAGGGGGAATGGTATCCAAAATTTGAAGTATGCAAAATGTTTGTCGCCCTTATCTGAATATATGTATATGTATATAGTAAGTTTATGATGTAAGAGATATGCTTGAAAAACTTAAGTGTATCATCGATAAACAGAGAACGGATAGAGTTATATATAATCGATTATATAGATAGTAGATTTGCGCCTGCAATAGGAGAACCTGTATATCAAATTTTAACCCTCCAGCTCTTGTAGTTGCTCAGATCGACGAGTTTATACAGACAGACTGACAGACGGACAGGGCTAAATCGACTCGGCTGCTGCTGCTACTCAAGACTATAAATACTTTATAGGGTCTGCCACGCCTTCTTCTGGCTGTTACATTCATTTTTACAAAAACATTATTCCCTGTTAAGCAATTTTAAATGGCTTCAAGGTATTAAAACACAAAAAACACCTACATAAAATATAAATATTAGAGACACCCGATTTTTCTATCATAGCTTTTTCAATGCTTGTTTTGTAGAATATTTAGTAGTATATTTTCGTACAATTTTTTATAGTTACTTGAATTTACTTACACTTATATTTATTGCAATAACTCCGGATTGATTAAAAATGGCAGATGGGCAAGTATATCTCGGATTCAGTCAATAGTATTAATAATTTATAGCCGCTAACCCGATCACAGTGATTATAATCCATATGACCACCGAGAAGTAAAGGCCCCGTTATCGTAAGTCTATTCGATAAGTAAACCTTATATTCATTATTCTGTCCTATAGGAATTGCGATGCGTTAGTCTCGCTGCTGAAAGGTGTGATGGGAACTGGAACTTTGGCTCTGCCGCTCGCCTTTTACTATGTCGGCTATATTGGAGGATCCGTATTGACAGTTCTTGGAACAACAGTGTTGATATATGGCATACAGCTTCTGGTAAGTATATGGTATCTAATAGATGGAGTATTGCCTAATGATCTGCTTGATAGATTAAATGTATGGTTGAGGCCAGTCGCCGTAATACGGTGGCCTATATGACCTTTCCAGATACGATGGTGTATGCCATTAGTGTGGGACCGAAATGCTGCCTATGCATATCGAAGGGATCCGGCTATATTGTGAACACTATTTTATGCATATCACACTATGGCATATGCGTGGTATACATTGTGTTCGTGGCCGTGAATTTCAAGCAACTGATAGATTATTATTGGACTGTCCTGGATGTGCGGATATACTGTGCACTAGTGGGTGTTCTATTGTTGCCATTGATGTTAGTGCGGCATCTGAAATATCTGGTGCCAACAAACATAATTGCAAATATATTGCTATATGTTGGATTCGTCTGTATTTTGTATTACTTTGTAAAAGGTATTCCCGATCTCGGTAATCGAAAATCATTTGACTATCAAGTGACCTTATTTTTTGGCATTCTACTGTTTTCTGTGTCATCGGTGGGCGTGGTAAGTCAGAGCCTGATTAAACAGCTAAATACATTAAGGTATTTGAATCCTACGTATTCCAACAGATGTTGGCCATTGAGCAAAAAATGTCGACGCCAGCCTCCTACTTGGGCTGGTTTGGAGTTTTGAGCATCGCAGCAATTTTTATAATAGTGACAAATATTCTGTTTGGATTCTTCGGCTACTGGAGATATGGGGATGAGGTGAAAGCCAGTGTTACTTTAAATGTGCCAAGTAATGAAATGTGAGTTTTCTGTTACATTTAATTATTCATTTTTTATATATTTTTGCATTTTTCCAACAGCCTGGCGCAGGTAATCAAAGCATTTATCGCGACTTCTATTTTCTTTTCGTTCCCTCTGAACGCTTATGTCCCAGTCGACATTATATATACTCAATATATAACAAGGAATCGCGAAATCGATCATCCCATTAGAGTTGAATATATAGTACGTGTGTGCTTTCTAATTATGTGCACATTGAATGCTGTCGCTTTTCCAAATCTCGGTCCGCTTTTAGCGCTGGTTGGTGCATTTTCCATATCCCTGCTTAATCTTATTTTTCCATGCTGCATTGAGCTCTGCCTGCTATATAAAGACACATATGGAAGGCTGAAATGGAAGCTGGTGAAAAATATATTTATGATATTATTTGGCTTAATTATTTTAATTTTCGGAAGCTATTTTGCAATCGTTGATATGATCAAAGTGTATAGTGGCAACAACGCCAGCAAAAAAAGCTTACTCGACGATGATGAAGACTTTAATTACTTTAATACTACGGACTGAAATTAATATTTTTTTTAACCCTACTAACTGATATACATATATAGAAAATATTAGAAGCCAGTCTGTGTGTATGTTTAAAATTGTTTAAGTGAAAATCAGATACTGCATTCTGAGTATTTGTTAAAGTAAATAATATTTATTGCCTTGTAACATGAATTGCTTTATATACATATATATATATATATATATATATATATATATATATATATATATCTTACAATAGTCAAATCAATATCCTTGTTGCATATCGGCAGTTGAAAGGTCAACTGCAAGACGGCTCCTACTCGCTGCCCCACCTACTGTCCGGGGTCCAATGGTCGCATGGCCGGGGCCATTATCGATAGTGATGTCGACATTGGCATCGACGGTGATTCCCTCATTAGGTGGCACTCTGGGCAGCCTGCTTGACTGTGGCATGTGGCATGTGGCATGCGGCAGGCAACCTGCTTGCAACAGCAGCCACTCAGCAGCAACAGCAGCAGCAGCAGCAGCACAGCCTGTTTGTCTGGCAGTCGTCTTCAGGCCCACTTAACGATGCTCCGGAATTTATGCCGATATGGTAATGCATCTGCGCCGGGGCCGCTGGTGCCGCTGGTGGTGCTGCTGCCGCTGCCGCTAGTGGTGCTGGTGGTGCTGCTGGGGCGGCCCGCCGCTTGCCTCATTATGCCATTGATGGACTGCAGTTGAGCGTTTGTATTGCGTAATTTATTGTTTGGGCCGTCGCTTGATAAACTGGTGTTGGATTCCAACATAACCTAAATGGTCAAACGGGCGACAGGCGACATCTGTTTGCTGTTGTTGTTGTTGTTGTTGTTGCTGCTGCTATTGTTGTTGCTGTAGCTGCTGCTGTTGTCCTCTGTTGTTGGCCGGCCAAACATTTTTTGCAAACGCCTGCATATCACTTTCCGTCAAATCCGCGGGGCTTTAAACAAGTTCAACGTGGCTCACTTTGGGGGATTGAGCCGTGTGTCTTTCAATTGCATTTATGGCTCTAATTAGCTACGCAGCCGGCATGCAAAGCAAAAGCAATCGTACTCGTTGAGTTAGACGGCCAGTCAGCCAGTCAGTCAGTCAGCGAGTCAACCTGGCAGCAACTGTTGCTGATCTTTGGCTAATGATTTCCACTGAAATCTGCCACACGTGCACCTCCGCCCATGTGGCCAGTTCAAAAGGTTAAACAGCGCAACTGGCAAAAGTTCTGCGTATGCGACGATTGCAGCTAAGTGCAACAAATCATTTCTTGGACCCCAACCCCAAACCCCAAACCCCAACCGCAACCGCAACGATCTGCAGTGCCAAAGCCAACCAATTTGTGTTCCGTTGCTTTGCCGTTTGTATAAATCAATTGGCTGGGAGAGTCGGAGCTGGGATCCCAGCCGGCAGTTCCAATAGCACTCCGGAGTCTCAGTTACCGTCACAGTCGCTCTTCGATTTGACGACCCGCTGTGCGGTGTCTATTGGCATGGCCATCCTATAAATTGCCTGCCTCTCTGATCTCCACTGATGCATTATGTGTTTGGACTATGATTTTTCACTTGTTTTAGTGCGTGCGATCTCCGTCTGATTGGTCTATAAATTATAAAGTTTATTGCGCCCAATGCAAGAGCACGATTATTGACCACGGACTGCGTTCGAACTGCGGACTACGGACGACGGACTTCGGACCGTCGACCGCCCCCGACACTGATGGATTACAAACATCGGGCCTGCCGTTATCTTAATATAAATATTGGTTTATCAAAATATTCGGGTATTTTTTTTATTTTATTTAATTTTAAATTTGTGAGTTATGGGTTACATTTTCATTACTTTCGATTTCTGTACAAATGTTTGCACAATTTAACGGTCAGCGGCAATCCTCTGTTGACTGTAGGATAAAGCAAAAGGCAAGTCGACTCGAGTCGAGTCGAGCGAGTCGAGTGGAATCGGTTTATTCTGCTGCCCCCAAGGCCTTGACCTGTGCTTTGTGCGACGAGGCATCACAATGCCACTGAATGTCAAAAATGTGTAGCGGAGACAACTTTTGCAGGGATTGTCGGGCCAGTTGTAGGAGCTGAGACACAGAAGATGCCGACGACGCCACCGTCGCCCAAACCACTCGGCGGTGCACCAAATTTGCAGCCCAGCAACATGGTTGTGAGGTATGTCAGCAACATGTTGTCTAGCAACAACTGACTGACTGACTGACTGAATGAATGACTGACTGACTGACTGACTGACTGACTGACAGACTGACTGACTGGCTGGACAGGCAAAGCCTGTTAGCGGTACCTTTAATTGCCTGGCTGCCCAAAATCCATAGACAAAATGTCAGGCTAGGTAGCAACAATTGCAACTAGTAACTGACAACTGTGTTGCAGCAACTGCTGCAGCAGCAACAAGCGACTGCAACTGCTGCGCCAGCATTAATATTAATTAAATAAACGTTAATTCAGCGCATTAATGCGTAATAAATAATGCCACTTTGAGGCAAAAATTAATGCATAAACGCTACTTATCGCTGCCGACGCCACCGCCACGCACTTATCTGTGTCAACACAGCGCCGGAGGCAGCAACCAGCCAAGTGCTGCCGCTGCTGATGCTGATGCTGATTCTGCTGACAAACGCATTGTCAATAGGCCAGGCCAATTGCAATATAGATCCGTTTGGCCAGCAGCCGGGAGTTGGGAGAGTCGAGAGTCGGGAGACGGGAGACGGCAGTTTGTAGTCCGCAGTCGATGGCGCGTTGCAATTACATGTCTGTGACAAGAATTTTAAATGAAAATCGCCAGTTGCCGCACTGTGCACAGTGGACAAATGATTCAAACTTTCGCATTACGTGTGGAAAATGTTTAAGGCCGTGCAGCGCCTATTGAGGCGCCATGCCAGGAGGCAGCAATCGCGGCGTTTTTCGCCTGTCTGCGCTTTGCATGCCCGCCAGAAGTTGCAAGTTGCCTTCTATGGCAGCAAATGCGGCGACGCATGAAATTAGAAAGGTATTATTGCAAATCTCTAACATTTGAGCTTTATTTATCAGCAATTTGTCAGAAAGTGTTTGACCAGATGCAGCGGCGCAGATTAAAGTGGCCGCTGGCCATCTCTCCGTCTACTTTCTAATATGATTCATTGACACACAGCATTAAAAAGTATGCTTTATTTTACAAGAGGGTTCTACAATAAAGATAACATTGAATGAGCATGTCATATAGTATATTATTATTATTAATAATATGTTATTTAACATAATTACCTTGTATCTAATTTATATACCCGACTATCCTTCATATCTCTGGCTGCCAATATATGTCTTGTGGCCATTTTAAACATGTGCACTGAATACATTTTAGCAGCCAAATATGGTAATTGCTTAAAGCTCAGTCGAAACCCCATCCAATATGTTTTCAAGTATTTTGGAATCAGCTTAAACTGCAATTTAATGCAGTAAATCGCTGTACCCACGCCTAAGCAGACGCAGCAGCAGCAGCAGCAGCGGCAGCAGCAGAAGCAGAAGTTGGCCAAGTGATTTATAGTCAAGCATTTGGCCATGTTGCTGCCAGGCCGTGAGTGCATTAGAATAGCTCGGTAGACTTGCTGCGCCAGGAGCAATATAATTCAGCAGCGCACCTTTAGTGCGGTTAACAAATAACATCAACTTATTAAATAAAGTTTCAATTCATGGCAACAGCAGCAAGAAGAAGAAGAAGAACAACAACAACAACAGCAACAAAACTGTAATATGGCAACGCATCGAAGAAGAGAACAGCGGCTACCGTACTGTGAATCTGGACATTAGACATCGGTGAGCAGTGGATGGAGGTCGCTGTAGGCGCAGCCACAATAAATCATCACATCGAAGGCCTGGTTGGCCAGATTGGGTGAGGGGGAGGCGATGGAGGCGGTGGAGCAGGTTGGTTGTCTGACTGGGTGACTGGCTGAGTGCCTGGGCTGGCAGTAACTGCGGCCAAGTTATGTGGCTTCATTGTGGACAGAATGAACGCTTTTAAGCAGACAATTGCAGCCTGCGGCGCAGCAACAGCAGCGGGAATAGGAGCAACAGCAACAACGCCAACACGGCAGCAGGTAGGCAAAAGAAAGAAGAGGAGACTATGCCTAAAGATTGGTTAGCTACTCTAGCAGCTCCCACTGGCCCAATGCCATTGTTCAGCAGATCTTTGTAGCCAGCTTTTTTGCTCCTTGCTGCTGCTGCTGCTGCTGAGTTGCTGCTGCTGCTGCTGCTGGTACACATTTTCGTAGGCAGCGCTTTGCACATAAATCATTGAGTTGACTCCGAACTGCAGCTTCGAATTGCCGGCTCGACTGCAATATGAGTTAATTTTTGCCAGCTCAGTGCGGGGCCGAAAGCGTATTTGCGTATTTGTCAACTGCAAATTACAACTTTTTCCCACACATTTGCCTGCCTGGCTGGCTGACTGGCTGGCTGGCTGGCTGGCTGGCTGGGTGACTGCCTACCTATCGCTGGGTTGACATACAACACATGTGGGTGTATGCTGCGATTTATGGCACGCCTGGCATTATAAATTTTCTATTAACTCGCCAGACGTCAGACAGGCAACTGGGCGAGAGTGTGAGATTTGCATTGAATGCGAGCCGGGCCAAAGCGAGGTCCCCATGTCTGCTTTTGATAGCGCATTATCTATTTAAGGCTTTAATTTTGTTTGCCAAAAATGTACGCAAAATAAGTGCAAGACACACAACGCCTTCTACGGTCTGAGGACGGGACGTCTCTTGACTCCAACTAACTGCATTTGCATCCAATTGACTTGAAAGGCGTTTCAATGCGAATGCGAATGCGAATGCTCGTGAGTGTCTTTGGCGCTCCTCTGGCTGCTGCCGCATCTCATTGAACCCGACAAATTGGTCATAATTTTAAGCGACTAAGTAATCCCAATAAACATGGCCCAAACATTGTGCACCTGACAGTAAGCTGCCAAGCATTCAACTATACAACTATACAACTATACAACTTTAGAGAAAGACTTCGTCTCGGAGTTACTGTGGGGGACTTACAGGGGCAGCCAATAAAATGCATTTATCTGTGCATCGATCAGCTAGAAACCTGTGTGCATGGCCCGAACAACTGTAGCGCAGCGAATCGATTTGGCCAGCAGTCAAACATCAATTGCAAATTAACAGTAGTTAAAATCCAAATGAATTTGCGACTGTTGCCAATTTGTGCAGCTGGCAGCTTAAGCCGTTCAATCTGCCGGTTCAAAGGTTGTGCATACACCCATTATGTGATTTATGCACCAGCGCTGAAATATCATCAATGATGCATCCGGAGCCAAGCTGATGGGGATGACCAAACGGGTGCCAAAATACGCACGTATCCATAAGATACAAAACAAAAAAAATTATAAATATTTAGCCGTGATGCGTTTGCTCAATCAGTAAGGCAACGGAGTCTGATTGGTTTCAAAAATTCACATGCTGCTTATCAAACAACAACAACAATAACAACTGCAACAATAAAAAGAGCAGCAGCAAAGGTGGCGACTCGGTTGTGTATCTGTCAGATACAATTTTGGACTGTGCACGAACTTTAAACTCTCGCCAACCGCTGCTTGCCTTGAGCATTGGTAAACAATAATATTTCAATTGTACACACAGACACACGCACACACACACACACACACCCAAACACACACATACCACTGCATATTGTCTCACATGCAAAACGCTTATCGCTTAAGTATATGATGGATAAAACGAGCGATATATGAGTTCTTGCTGTCCGACTGTGTGTATATTTGTATGTTTGTATACACATGTGTATATGTGTGTGTGAGTGTGTTATCTGTGGGTGTAATTTTCTCACGGTTCAGTTTTCAGTTACTCGGACCTAAATTGCGTTTGCACATTTCCCTTTTCATGTATTTCTGTTTTTAAAGCCCGCTCGCTTTTTCGCCAACACTTTTGTGGGTGATTACGAGAGAAATAAAAAAAAAACACGATCCACAGCACCTGAATAAATATGTTATCAGCGCTTCGTTTCGGTTTTCAGCACTTTATATCACATATTAATTTGATTTCTCAGCTCTCAGTTCTCTGCCCGTCCTTCCGAGTGCCATAAAGAAGCGTGGGAACGCGCTAAAAATTGTTGCAATTTATGGCAATTGTTGTTGTTCTCTTGTTGCGGTTTGGCAGTTGACTTTTTATCACTCGCTATCAAGTGCTCGGTTTGTTCGCCCTAACTGCAAATAAACATGTGTGGCAAATCTCTTACCCACAGTAGCCTCTGGGAAAAGTCAATATAGTGAAGGCGACAACTGCTCAAAAACATCATTTTCAAGGTCTAATCAATTAAAGGGCGGTCGCGAATAATTAGATGAAGCTAAACCACATTTGTTGTTATAAGAGCTACGAACAAATCTTTTAATTATTTTAAAACTAATTATCTATGCTCAAATCTACATAATGCAAAGCCATTGAATACAAACTATTTAAGAATAATAAAGCCTTACACTATAAAATAATATATATATAATATATTTAAATAAAATATATTATTATAATTCTATTTTGGACCACTTATTTTTTCGTATCTGCTTTATACTCCCATTAAATTCGTATCAATCATTTAAAATATAATTGTTGACTATTGGTAAGATTCATTCCTATGAGTTTGATAGTTAGAATAGATTTGAATAAAATACATTATCCAATAAATCATATTTGTATACTCATATGACCTTACGTAAATTATTTATTAAAAAAACGTCTAATAAGAATAAGATACATTTTTGGAAACAAAGAATTTTCTATTTCATAAGAATATGGCATATAAATTAATAAATTAAAATAATTGAAAAAATTCCAGCCTGCACAACATCAACAAAATATATATATAAAATATATATATAAATGGAATCTATGGGAAGGATACGAAGCCTATTTTATGTATTGAATGTTTTAGAAAGCCAAAGCGGTATAAAGTATTTAAACGATTGCATAAATTATGTACAGATTGCCATGAAATTCTTTTAACTTTTTAAATCTTAGCGATTTTAATAATAAAAATGCATTGCATACGTTTAGGGTGCCGAATATTCTTAATTTTGGCATACTTTACGTCACTGATGATTAATACGTATTTATGACAGGAGGTGCTATAGCAACTAGCTTGGTAGGCAAGGCAGCTTCGAATACAAGAATAATAATTCCAACAGGAATTAAATTGAATTAGAATACGTGTCCCATCCGTGTAAATTTCTAATTAAGTTCTGAAGACAAACCCCCAATTCTTACAACTCCGTCAGGTATAGTCGGATTCGTAGTAGTTATACCATTTTGTAACATGGATGCTCTGTATAACAAAATACAATCGAAACATATGTGGTGTTTCGTTGATTAGGAGATTGGCAGCACATAAAGTCCCAGCCACCACGTATGTAGTATTTTTGTTGGTATATTTGTTTGGTCACACCTCCAATTCTTACAACTCCGTCAAATATAGTCGGCATTTTTGTAATGTGGATTTCTGTACAAATAACTGCAATCTAAATAAATGTAATGTTTCGTTGATTAGGAGCCTGGCAGACCATTAAGTCCCAGCCAACACGTGTGCAGTATTTTTTTTTGGTCACACCCTCAATTTTTACAACTCCGTCAAATATAGTCGGATTCTGAGTAGTTATACCATTTTGTAATGTGGATTTCTGTACAAATAACTGCAATCTAAATAAATGTAATGTTTCGTTGATTAGGAGCCTGGCAGACCATTAAGTCCCAGCCAACAAGTGTGCAGTAGGTTTTTGGTATTTTTTTTTTGGTCAGAGCCCCAATTCTTACAACTCCATCAAATATAGTTGGCTTCTGAGTGGTTATACCATTTGGTAACGTGGATGCTCTGTAGAAATAATTGCAATCGAAATAAATGTAATGTTTCGTTGATTAGAAGCCTGGCAGGCCATTAAGTCCCAGCCAACAAGTATGCAGTAGTTTTTTGGTATTTTTTTTTGGTCACTCCCCCAATTTTTGAAACTTCGTCAAATATAGTCGGATTTTGATAAGCGATACCATTTTGTAACGTGGAAACGTGACCAAAAAAAAATACCAAAAAAATACCGAATACTAATAATATATCAAATATACCAAAAAAATACCGCATACTTGATGGTTGGGACATTATGGTCAGCCAGGCCACTAAACAACGAAACATGAGAGGTCTTTCGGATGTATTCTTTTCTACAGAGTATCCACGTTACAAAATGGTATCGCTTATCAAAATCCGACTATATTTGACGAAGTTTCAAAAATTGGGGGTGTCACCAAAAAAATACCGCATACTTGGTGGTTGGGACATTATGGTCAGCCAGGCCACTAAACAACGAAACATGACAGGTCTTTCGGTTGTATTCTTCTCTACAGAGTATACACGTTACAAAATGGTATCGCTTATCAAAATCCGACTATATTTGACGGAGTTGTAAAAATTGGGGGTGTGACCAAAAAAATACCAAAAAAATACCGCATACTTGGTCATTATGGTCGGCCAGGCCACTAAACAACGAAACATGACAGGTCTTTCGGTTGTATTCTTTTCTACAGAGTATCCACGTTAAAAAATGGTATCGCTTATCAAAATCGGACTATATTTGATGGAGTTTCAAAAATTGGGGGTGTGACCAAAAAAAATACCAAAAAAAATACCGCATACTTGGTGGTTGGGACATTATGGTCAGCCAGGCCACTAAACAACGAAACATGACAGGTCTTTCGGTTGTATTCTTTTCTACAGAGTATCCACGTTACAAAATGGTATCGCTTATAAAAATCGGACTATATTTGACGGAGTTTCAAAAATTGGGGGGTGTGACCAAAAAATAACCAAAAAAATACCGCATACTGGGTGGTTGGGACATTATGGTCAGCCAGGCCACTAAACAACAAAACACGACAGGTCTTTCGGTTGTATTCTTCTGTACAGAGTATACACGTTACAAAATGGTATCGCTTATAAAAATCGGACTATATTTGACGGAGTTTTAAAAATTGGGGGGTGTGACCAAAAAAAATACCAAAAAAATACCGCATACTTGGTGGTTGGGACATTATGGTCAGCCAGGCCACTAAACAACGAAACATGACAGGTCTTTCGGTTGTATTGTTTTCTACAGAGTATCCACGTTACAAAATGGTATCACTTATCAAAATCGGACTATATTTGACGGAGTTTCAAAAATTGTGGGTGTGACCAAAAAAAATACCACAAAAATACCGCATACTTGGTGGTTGGGATATTATGGTCAGCCAGGCCACTAAACAACGAAACATGACAGGTCTTTCGGTTGTATTCTTTTCTACAGAGTATCCACGTTACAAAATGGTATCGCTTATCAAAATCCGACTATATTTGACGGAGTTTCAAAAATTGGGGGTGTGACCAAAAAAAATACCAAAAAAATACCGCATACTTGGTGGTTGGGACATTATGGTCAGCCAGGCCACTAAACAACGAAACATGACAGGTCTTTCGGTTGTATTCTTTTCTACAGAGTATCCACGTTACAAAATGGTATCGCTTATCAAAATCCGACTATATTTGACGGAGTTGTAAAAATTGGGGGTGTGACCAAAAAAAATACCAAAAAAATACCGCATACTTGGTGGTTGGGACATTATGGTCAGCCAGGCCACTAAACAACGAAACATGACAGGTCTTTCGGTTGTATTCTTTTCTACAGAGTATCCACGTTACAAAATGGTATCGCTTATCAAAATCCGACTATATTTGACGAAGTTTCAAAAATTGGGGGTGTGACCAAAAAAATACCAAACAAAATACCGCATACTTGGTGGTTGGGACATTATGGTCAGCCAGGCCACTAAACAACGAAACATGACAGGTCTTTCGGTTGTATTCTTTTCTACAGAGTATCCACGTTACAAAATGGTATCGCTTATCAAAATCCGACTATATTTGACGGAGTTGTAAAAATTGAGGGTGTGACCAAAAAAATACCACAAAAATACCGCATACTTGGTCATTATGGTCATTATGGTCGGCCAGGCCACTAAACAACGAAACATGACAGGTCTTTCGGTTGTATTCTTTTCTACAGAGTATCCACGTTACAAAATGGTATCGCTTATCAAAATCCGACCATATTTGACGGAGTTGTACAAATTGGGGGTGTGACCAAAAAAAATACCAAAAAAATGCCGCATACTGGGTGGTTGGGACATTATGGTCAGCCAGGCCACTAAACAACGAAACATGACAGGTCTTTCGGTTGTATTCTTTTCTACAGAGTATCCACGTTAAAAAATGGTATCGCTTATCAAAATCCGACTATAATTGACGAAGTTTCAAAAATTGGGGGTGTGACCAAAAAAAATACCAAAAAAAATACCGCATACTGGGTGGTTGGGACATTATGGTCAGCCAGGCCACTAAACAACGAAACATGACAGGTCTTTCGGTTGTATTCTTTTCTACAGAGTATCCACGTTACAAAATGGTATCGCTTATCAAAATCCGACTATATTTGACGAAGTTTCAAAAATTGGGGGTGTGACCAAAAAAATACCAAAAAAATACCGCATACTGGGTGGTTGGGACATTATGGTCAGCCAGGCCACTAAACAACGAAACATGACAGGTCTTTCGGTTGTATTCTTTTCTACAGAGTATCCACGTTACAAAATGGTATCGCTTATCAAAATCCGACTATATTTGACGAAGTTTCAAAAATTGGGGGTGTGACCAAAAAAAATACCAAAAAAATACCGCATACTGGGTGGTTGGGACATTATGGTCAGCCAGGCCACTAAACAACGAAACATGACAGGTCTTTCGGTTGTATTCTTTTCTACAGAGTATCCACGTTACAAAATGGTATCGCTTATCAAAATCCGACTATATTTGACGGAGTTTCAAAAATTGGGGGTGTGACCAAAAAAAATACCAAAAAAATACCGCATACTGGGTGGTTGGGACATTATGGTCAGCCAGGCCACTAAACAACGAAACATGACAGGTCTTTCGGTTGTATTCTTTTCTACAGAGTATCCACGTTAAAAAATGGTATCGCTTATCAAAATCGGACTATATTTGACGAAGTTTCAAAAATTGGGGGTGTGACCAAAAAAAATACCAAAAAATACCGCATACTGGGTGGTTGGGACATTATGGTCAGCCAGGCCACTAAACAACGAAACATGACAGGTCTTTCGGTTGTATTCTTTTCTTCAGAGTATCCACGTTACAAAATGGTATCGCTTATCAAAATCCGACTATAATTGACGAAGTTTCAAAAATTGGGGGTGTGACCAAAAAAAATACCAAAAAAAATACCGCATACTGGGTGGTTGGGACATTATGGTCAGCCAGGCCACTAAACAACGAAACATGACAGGTCTTTCGGTTGTATTCTTTTCTACAGAGTATCCACGTTACAAAATGGTATCGCTTATCAAAATTTGACTATATTTGACGGAGTTTCAAAAATTGGGGGTGTGACCAAAAAAAATACCAAAAAAATACCGCATACTGGGTGGTTGGGACATTATGGTCAGCCAGGCCACTAAACAACGAAACATGACAGGTCTTTCGGTTGTATTCTTTTCTACAGAGTATCCACGTTACAAAATGGTATCGCTTATCAAAATCCGACTATAATTGACGAAGTTTCAAAAATTGGGGGTGTGACCAAAAAAAATACCAAAAAAATACCGCATACTGGGTGGTTGGGACATTATGGTCAGCCAGGCCACTAAACAACGAAACATGACAGGTCTTTCGGTTGTATTCTTTTCTACAGAGTATCCACGTTACAAAATGGTATCGCTTATCAAAATCCGACTATATTTGACGAAGTTTCAAAAATTGGGGGTGTGACCAAAAAAAATACCAAAAAAATACCGCATACTGGGTGGTTGGGACATTATGGTCAGCCAGGCCACTAAACAACGAAACATGACAGGTCTTTCGGTTGTATTCTTTTCTACAGAGTATCCACGTTACAAAATGGTATCGCTTATCAAAATCCGACTATATTTGACGGAGTTTCAAAAATTGGGGGTGTGACCAAAAAAATACCAAAAAAATACCGCATACTTGGTCATTATGGTCATTATGGTCAGCCAGGCCACTAAATAACGAAACATGACAGGTCTTTCGGTTGTATTCTTTTCTACAGAGTATCCACGTTACAAAATGGTATCGCTTATCAAAATCCGACTATAATTGACGGAGTTTCAAAAATTGGGGGTGTGACCAAAAAAATACCAAAAAAATACCGCATACTTGGTGGTTGGGACATTATGGTCAGCCAGGCCACTAAACAACGAAACATGACAGGTCTTTCGGTTGTATTCTTTTCTACAGAGTATCCACGTTACAAAATGGTATCGCTTATCAAAATCTGACTATATTTGACGGAGTTTCAAAAATTGGGGGGTGTGACCAAAAAAAATACCAAAAAAATACCGCATACTTGGTGGTTGGGACATTATGGTCAGCCAGGCCACTAAACAACGAAACATGACAGGTCTTTCGGTTGTATTCTTTTCTACAGAGTATCCACGTTACAAAATGGTATCGCTTATCAAAATCCGACTATATTTGACGGAGTTGTAAAAATTGGGGGGTGTGACCAAAAAAAATACCAAAAAAATACCGCATACTTGGTGGTTGGGACATTATGGTCAGCCAGGCCACTAAACAACGAAACATGACAGGTCTTTCGGTTG